>JARFIW010001425.1:4943733-5543733 GCA_036346225.1 Platerodrilus igneus | reverse complement strand
ATAAGCATATACAGGTATTGCTTTTGCAAAATTCGTAACTAATGTTAATACTGCGAAAACATTTACTGAAAACTATTAATTCGGCAAATGTCTAAGTGATGGGGGATTTCGGCAGTCACAGGCTGCTTAACCCCCTTCACATGCAACTGAATCTCGGTGAAATGGGACATATAATTAGAAAACAACAGAAGGGCAACTGAGCTATATCTAGGCTTGAAAATTTCAGGGAACTGTGCAGGCTAGCTCAGAATAGAAATAAGTGGAGGTATGCGTCCAACCAGTTTTAAGACATATTGAGAAAGTATTATTTCGGAAAATGTTCGAGTGTTGGGGATCTTGGTAGCCGCAGGCTGTTTAACCCCCTTCACATACCACTGAATATCGGGGAAATAGGGTGTATATTTGTAAAACAATAGAAGAGAAACCGAACTGCATCTAACAAGAAAAAGCAGCGGCTATGTTCGAAGACAACAGACATAGAAACAGAAAGAAAATTGTTGAAAGCATATGTTGAAAACAAAAAGAAAATAGGAGAAATAGAAGGGCAGGATATGTTTTAAAGCATTTTTGGAGAATAGTGTTGGATATATGATAAGCTGGGATAGAGAAAAAAGAGGTAGAGCTAGGCCTTGATCGGGCTGATACACGTAGATAGTGAAAGATGCAGACTGGAAATTTCAGAGAAACGAGTGGGTTAGCTCAGAATAGGAAACAATGAGGGTAGGCGTTTAACCAGTTCCAGGACTGGAGACCTAATGATGATGATACCTTTGCCATGAATAGCGCAATAAATCTTTAGGACTTATCAGAGCTGATGTTGAGTTAATGCTTTTCCGATAGGGTAAACATGGTACTCAAAAACCATGCCTATGGTGAAGAAAGTCTATTTTTGAAGTGGCAAAGATGGAAAATTTCTATTTCTTGTTTTTCATCTGGAGTTTCTCATTTGTTTTCCTACTCGATTCTCTTCCCCCTTTTTCTTTAATTTGTAACCTAGAAATTTTACTGCATGTTTTTTTTTGTCTAACATATGTGTGAGACGCTGTCGCTTGTTTTATAACTTTTTTAATTAAGGTGATATAAATCGTTTATCGATTTTTGATACCTATGGGTTGAGTATACCTACTTTTAGAATAGCTGGGCGTGGTTTCAGTTCTGCTTCTTTTGATAGACAGAGGTCTTTTAGACATTTTTTCTTTTTCCTTGGGAATCTTTCTCTCTCTCAGTCTCTTTCTTTCGTCTATTTGACCCTTGTTCACAAAGTTAACTTTTTCTATAGCTCACTGTCTCCTATTCCGCCTTATTTTTCCATCGACAGGCCTGTGTTAAGTGCCAAAGGCTACCGCTTCTGACATAAGAGCGGTGCTCCCTAACTCCGGGATACTGATTCCGTTTTGGCGAGTTGAGTAGTGCTTTTTTTATCTACCTTGCCTACAATCTTTTGCTATACTTCTTCTCTCTTCACCTCGAAAGTTACAATGGCGTCCAATTGTTTCCAGCGTACTTCTTTTAATACCTTTTCCTAACCTATCTACCTTTTCATTTTTGTTAGTCGCCGCATGATCTGGAAACCAGATAAACCACGGTACTGTGCCGTATTCTGAGGACTTTGTTTTCAGCCTTGCGTCGCTACTGTCTTTGCCTTGAGCGGTGGGTGTGCTTTCGTTAATTTATTTGTCTTTGGCATATGTAATCAACTTCACACCTGCGGCACAGGCAATCCTGTCTACATAGTAAGCTGGTCCCTTGTGCATTCTTCAGAACGAGTATCGCTTTTCGAAGCTCCATTTTGGGCACAAGCAAACTCCCTTTCTAACGGTTCTACTGGACTACTCTCTGAATTTATAATATTATCTTTATCATGGGATTGACATCGGTAACTACTTTGGGATATTATCCCGCTATTTGTTGTTACAATTGGACCATTTGTTTAGAAAGTTTATTTAAGTAATATTTTTAAACCAATATTTTTATAACCTGGGTAAAAGAGTAGAAGTTGAAAGAAAGAACTAACTGGCTTAAGCCTTATAATTTGTTAGAACAGTAAGAGACTACATTGAAAATTTGTTTGACTAAGACTACAAATAGACAAGGCAAGATTTGAATACGTATCTGGTCTTCCTAAATATTTTTATAGACTTATATTTCAAAATTTTTGGAAAATTTTTTTAAACAATTACTAGTTAATTTAAAATATATTTTAAAGCTTAAAATTTAATTTAGCACTCTAGATTTTTAAGTTATGGAAAGTCTCTTGCTTCTCGACGAAATGTGTTTCTAATGAGAATTGGGGCAAAATAACTGTACGAGCAATATAGAGATAGTAAATTGACTAGCGGATACTTCTTTCTTTCCGTTGCTTGATTTAGTGCGATTGGTTTGAAAAAGAATCAGATAGCGCCTAAAAACTGTATTTATCTCTTAAACAGTTTTAGGTAGTAAATAGTTATCCTGACTCGGGCGTGCAGAAGGACATTCTTTCTTTCTTTTCTCTTTTCTTTTTTGTAGTTATGCCGCGTTTGTTACGTGTAAAGTGAATTAACTCGTAATACACTTTTCAGTTATTGGAAAACAGTTACCATTTCTTAAGCTCATTAAACTAACGGTATTTAGTTTAAAAGTAAAAGTAATTCCCTTTATTTCGTGGATCTGGCCTTGAGTATGTTATATATTAGTAATTACATTGTACGCTTAGAATAATTTAGTATGTATAAATACGCTATCATATTGCCGGGCATTTTTTATTATTTTTGGGAAGGTGCTATGAACACGTACTATCGGCGTGTAAAGGTTTTCTATTCCAATTGGTAGCAGGATATCAGCCAATTTGAATGGGTAAATCCCGAGAGAGAAGATTATAGTCTTGAACAAAGGGAAGGATTTTACACCAACAAAAGTGATCGTGTTAGTTCGGGATTTGACGAAGCGCGATTGTGCCTTTGAGTAGTGCCGTTTTCGTGAGTGCCGTCGATGTAGTGCTCAAGTTTCTCGTCCCTTTTACCTTTTTTTCGTACCTTGCCTTTTCCAAAGGGTACAACAACTGCTATCTGGTAGCACCACGTCAAGCATATACAGGAACCTGAAGATCATTGGAATGCCTGAGAGGAGCTCGTCGCCACAGGGTTATACGGCGAGTGATATAAGTAATTGTAAGATTATGTGTAGAAAAAATTTGCCTTTACTGGAAACTTACTATTCGTTTGAGTAAAGGATTACGTAATATTTGGCGTTTACAAATTTTGTGCTAATAACTTTAACCCAGATTTGCATATAAAATTGTTGCTTACCTATTACCTTTTTATATGATACGTACGTTTTAAATATAATGCATTCGGGAAAATGTGCTATAAATAGTAAAAAATTTTAGACTGTAAACTGGATTGCGCTTATCTAAAAGGTACCAACCGCCAAATTACGATTTTTGAGATTAAAGTACCAAACGCCAATAAATACTGAATATTACTTTGTTTAAAAATTTCCACGCGCCAAACTTATTGATAGCGGCCTCTTTGGGTTAGTGTCCCAAGTTGCTTAACCCACATCTGCAGATTACTTATTTATCTAAAGGGATCCAAGTAGCAGGAGTCTCTTTAGATTAAATAATTGAGGCGCTTGGTTCCTTTTTTGACAACAAAACATATGGTTTCTGAGAGTGACAGGTTCAGCTTGTTGAAGGGTTATTTTTGTTTTAAATGCAACGTTTTGTTGATAAAATTAATAAACGAAGTGCTATGATACTGGCTCGTGCTTTAGGAAAGTCAAGTGTTACAGCTGAAGCTATTAATGAGATAAACATTAGCCATGTAAGTACTTTAACAGAGATTTTGAGGTTAAAAATTTTGTGAAGAATTTTATTTTTTAGTGTTGCTAATAAAATAACATATAAAGCTGTTGTTATTACACAAATAATATAAATACTGTTTCTTAGAGTCCTTTACCTAGAGATGCAGAGTGGTCGGGACAAATTAACACATCAAAAAATATTCAAACTGATGTTACTGATAGTGATTACAACAATAGCCACAACACGTTTAATGTAAACCATTAAAGGAAAATTGGTAGAAGCTAAAGTGTTTATGGACTTTTTGTGTAATTGAACGCTGAAATGTAACGAAAACAGCACAAGAAACAAGAAAATTATTTTTTGAAAAGTACTAGGGTTTAGAGAGCTACAATGCTCAGACTGCCTACATAGCAGCCACAGTTAGACAACATGGAACAAAAAAAACGAAATAAAGCAAGCAATAGGAGGCAAAATACTCGAGTTTATGAAATCAATAATATTAAAGTCTGTAGGGACATGTACATTAAAACATTACAGATTTCGCCAAAAAGAGTAAATTACGGCTTTAAGTAAACTTAAAACAGGCATGATTAAAGACGAAAGAGGTTTTAAGTGTGGAGGATATAACAAATTAAGTGAAGAAACAAAAAATAAAGTTATAAAGCAGATAGAAAGATTTCCTAAATATATTTCTTATTACAAAAGAAACATCACTGAGGCTAGATTTTTGGCACCTGAACTTACATTAAACAAGATGTTTAGCTTATACATAGAAGAAGAGCCCGACCATAAAGTTGGATTTTTTTCATACAAAAGTATATTCTACGAAAACTTCAATTTAAGGGGTAACCCACCTGTGAAAGACACATGCAACTTGTGTGATAATTTTAAAGCCAAAATTAAAAATGGTCACCAGAATAGGACATTCAGAGAGGAACAAACATTGCAACATGATGAACATTTAATACAAGCAAAAGCAGCACGTGATGCGATGAAGTATGATATAGAGTTGGCAAAAACAAATGTGAAGCTTGAGACTGCAACTTGTGACATGGAAAAAGGTTTTGGGGATACCAAAACTCCCCACTAATATAGTATATTACAAAAGACAATTGTCTATTTATAATGAAGGAGTGCATACGGCTTCTAATAATACACCTTATTGTTTTCTTTGGAAAGAGGGAACTGCCGGCAGAGGAGCCCAAGAGGTAGGCTCTTGCCTTAAAAAGTTTATAGATATGTATTTAACCTCAAAAATACAGGAATTAATATTATGGTCTGATTCCTATGGTGGGCAAAATAGGAACATCAAAATTGTTTTACTATTAAGAACTGTTTTAGAGTCTCATCCTTCATTAAATATTATTTATCTCAAGTATTTGCTGCCCGGTCATAGATTTTTCCGAACGACACCGACTTTGGAGAAATAGAGAGGTCTTTGAAATACCAACTACGCGTATACACTTTAGATGAGTTTAAAAAAATCATACAGATGTGTTCAAAAAAGAATAAATTTGTTGTTGTCGAAATGGCAACGGAAGATTTCCTTAGAACGTTAAAAATAGAACAGTCGATAATTAACCGAAAAAATATGTAAATGGAGAGAAAGTTAATTGGCTTTAAGCTCGAGTAATAAAGCTTACTAAAAAATGTCCTTTTTCAATATTCATGGAAATACCCATAAAGCCGAAAAAGAATTTAAAGAAATTAATATAAAGAAGACAAGCAAAGGTCGTCCGGCTACTGATAATCGTTTTGGGTTAAAACTTTTTGAGCTCTATCCAAACGGAAAAGAAATTTCTGCAAAAAATGGCTGATATTAAAAGTCTGATGGCTCTTGTACCAAACGATGTTAAACATTTTTACAAAAACTTAAATACAGGGGATTTTAATGATCATGTAGAGGAATTTGGTGAAAACCGATTTTATCCTTTGAAACAGAAGACCAATAACAATTTTTTCAACTAAAAACTGTTACCTTGTATTTAATATAATTTTTTACATTTCGCGTTTGTATTAAAGCGATTACAGCACCCAAATGGGTGCTGTAATACACCTCTTTCCCGCCTATGTATATTATGTAGTTCCTTTCCTGGTCTCAAGTGCCCAAAAAATTACAAAATAAGTAATATTTACATAACAATGGCTATATGTGCATTATCCAAGAACCATTAACAATACCCAAAAGGACCCATATACAACATTTAAATTTTATCAAAAAGGAACCAAGCGCCATTTTAAACCACAACACAAGATGGAAAAATACAATTCTAAAAATTTATTAATATCTTTTAAGTTAACATGTTTCCTTTAATAAAACTCCTAGGCAAAACTGTTACAAGCACAATTTGATTTTTCAAATTAAAATAAACTTTAACAGCAATTTTCTCGCAATCAAAAAATGGCGGTTGGCACCTTTTAGATAAACGCTATCCAACTATAAGAATTATACAATTAGAAATTTGTGATGTTATGAACTGCTGCAAGAATGGAAGAATCAGTTTTTTAAAACTTAAAACATAGTAGACATCAATCCTGATTGAAAAGGGTATAGTCTAAAAATTAGCTTAAACTATTAAACTCTAGAAATGACAAAATCATGGGATTCTTTTCAGAGTAATTTTATATAATTTAATTAAAGGCTAACGTTGCGAGATAATGAGAATTTTATCGCTTTCTTTATTGTCGATCAAATATCATTTCAAAATTTCTATGGAAGCATTTTAGAAGGAATTGGGTCGTATTGAGTGTATTGGAGTAAAAGTACTTTATTAGGTGCTTCGATGACGCACGACACAAACATGATACATTTACTGGAAGTTCAAAGGAAAAATGTAATATCCGTTGGATTTCAAATAACGTGGGCATCGGTTTCCTTTCGCTTTATTCCCCAGTGGAATTAAATTTTGTACAGTTGAGAAAAAAATTTCTATTCTTAATGCAACACTCATCTAAAAACATTCTTTATATACATTCTTGCAACCTCATGCAAATTAATTAATTACAGAAGACATTGAAATATTCGCCTAATTTCTTTCTATATTGGTAACCAGTGAAGTGCAAAATATACGCACAATTAACTTTCAGGCCTACACTCGGCACAGCTGTAATTAAAGAGAAACCTAATCAATCATTAGGACACTTTAATTACATAAACATTTCATCTATTTTATCAGTGTTACCACAAGTACTTCATTTACACTTTTGGGGTTTTGTCACCTACGGCAGTAGCTTTATTAGCATTTTAATTTAAGAACTTCGGAATGATAACGCCACTCTAGAAGTTTATTTGTTCAGTAAGTATAGCTAGCTTATAAGCCTATACCGAGTTTGTATCGTAAATGGAATCCAAATTTATCTAAACAAACCAGTAATGGACTGTCTAGCCTGTCCATCAGACGTCTAAACATTGTTGAAAATGGCGATCTAATGTAGATACAGAACCCTACCGTTCTATTCCTAGAGTTATCCCCATCACTTGTGTAAACTGAAACTGTAGCCTATCAATCCCAACCCTTTCAGTTGCTCGATGTATTTAGGTCTTACGTACGAGCGAAGACAAGACTACCAGTTCGGTGTGTTATAATTGGTGAGAAACGGCACGTGTCAGGATCACTGTCCTAAAACATAAAAATTTCACGGATAAAAAAGATTTCAGTATTTTGTTGGGGCATTTATATTGTGGAAAAATCTACAGCATATGCATTTATTAGACATCATTTATTACCTGTCAGACCCCAAAAAATACTTTCTCGACTTTCTTTAGAATTTCAGATACCACAACACCAACGAACTAGGGTGTCGAGCTTAGTCAAGCAGATGCATCGGAAATACGGTTGAGTTGAATTTAGAGCAACTAATTGGACACGTCGGCTAAGACGCATTTATTTCATAACTGTTTCCACTTCTGTACGCTTGAAAGAGAAAGCACTGCAGTTAATTTATTCACTGTTAGAAAATCGAAGTAACTATTAGAACTGGTTATTCATATCGTACATTTTAGTTAAGCTTTCCTCCCTGTTTTATTAGATACCGCTATTGTTCCTCTTTGAGCAGCTTTATAATATGAAAATAATTTCAGGTATCAAAGGTACCCCCGACGTTTTCATTTTAGATTATTAAATTAGTAAATAATTCTTTCCTACGACCTCTTAGGAAAGTTAGTAAATCGCATTGAATAGTGCTATAGAAGGTGTCCAATATTTAGAGGCATAGACCGAAAGTACTTGCTTTCCACACGTGGGAGGAGAGTTAGTTTCACTCGTATTCAAATAAAGCTTAATCTTTATTTAGATTTATCCGTTTGTTCTATATATAAGTGTAAAATTGTTATTTATTATGCAAATATCAGGTTTTGAACAATTATTGCAAAGCGTCAAATAATAACTTTATTGAACTATCATTAGTAAATAAATGTTGGAGACAAATTGGTCGCAATAGAAACTTGACTGGATGCAGAACCTTCCTTTTGTATTTTGTAGACAATACAACACCAGTCAAAATTACAAATATATTTCTAACATGTGTCTTTGGGATTGCCATTAATACCTAACAAATACATATTAATTAAAGTTATACATCCTTTTTCATCTTACTTTTAGTGGCTTCAGTATCCAAATTAAATGTTTTTTTATAGCTAAATTCTCAAACAAATCAATCAGTTACAAATTTACCTTTTCTATTATCAAGGAAACTATCACTTGCAACTACTATTTTATCAATAATTTAGAACCGTCTTTAACACTCCCACGCGGTATAACTGCACTGGTGCTAATCTTACCATATTTATCTTTGTATACATCGAGAACTAATAACATACGAGGGTAAGGTAAAAAGTTCTCGGTCTGACATAGAGATGGCGTTCCAATCAGCAAACATTTGTGCTTCCCGCCTGCGTGCACATGTCATTAGTTCGTATGACAAGTTTCAACTTGCTATCTCAAGTAGTTTGTTAATACGAATTTTTTCAAGCAGACGTCTTATGCGCGTTTCCTTAAGATGGATAAACTTGAATATCGTATGTCATAAAATTCTTCGTTTTGGACGGATTAACCCCTCAGGAAATTCATCTGAAGTTGACAAAAGTTTACGAAGACTCAGCCACTTCCCTGTCAACGTTCTCTGAATCTCAATAATATGCCTGGTAATGACGAAAGTTGATCTAGATCTTTAGGAAGAACATCATTTAGAGACACTCCATCCACTTTTGCAGCAGCATCCCAAACGATATAAACTTTTCCTGGCTTTTTTCATTTATTACAGGAAATATGGGTAGGTTCCAACAATTGGATACTGGTATCTATAACTTCTTTCGGGTCAATCTCTGCGCATATCCTTCTCTACATAATAAGCAATTTCCTTTTCAAATTTTCCACTAAATAGGGTTTTCTGCGCAAGCTTTCTTCTAAGCACTCTAGGCGTCTCTTTGTTGGTGGTAGTTATTGGGTAGTGTTACCGTATCATACTTTCAAAGCAAGCCGGTTTCAAACCGATTTCCACAGCGTTTTATGTTGATACGCAAAGTGTTACAGGCCCGTTGTTCCTCGACAGATAGACATTTCTTATAACCTTTATTTGAGGTTCCTATATCTCTAAATATCAAGTGCTGTTTCAGCATTTGATCCATTAGATTTTCTTGAGTAAGCATGCAGCCACACGTGTGGACGTTGTAAAACCCATTTGGGACAGTTTGTACAAGTAAAATGTCGTCTTGAGGGCCGTAAACGGACCACCCCAACCTGGTTTTATCAGCAATGGGTTGATTAGTGTTACCATCCTTAAATTTTAAGGGAAGCCCTAACTTCCAATTATCCAAACCGATCAATATTTTTGGTGTCGCATTTTTATAGGATTCAATAAAATATCTTTCAGATACTTATACTTGTCTGCGAGATCTTTAGAAGACATTGACTGTAATGGCCGGCCCAGATACTTCACAGTATGTGCTTTGGATATATGATACCTACGAGCATTTTGTTAGTACCCGATATGCCAAATGAAAGTTTGATCGATTCCATTTCCATTCTGTGGGTGTTTCCAGTTCATTTTAGATACGGCGGTTCTGGGATTTCTTTCAGTCCTAATTCCTTAACAAGTTTTTCTTCTATTAGTGGCACAGAAGACGCATCATCGAGAAACGCGTATGTTTTTATTTTTGAATGTTTTCCAAAAATACAAATTGGTATTATTCTAAATAATATTATTTGAGATGTTGCTTGGTGCGTATTATTGTTAGACATTTTCATAACGTTTTGTTTTGGTAGACCAACGGTACTGTTCGGTTCCTCCTTGTTATCGTTGTATAACAAACTGTTATGACCCAAGGTACATCCATTTTCTCCACACACATTCCGTTTTTTACATTTGTAATGGCTATGTTGGACAAGGCACCTTGAGCACATGTGCTTTTCTCTTGCGATCGTCCATTTCGCAGGATGCCTCATATTCAAGTACCTATCACAAGAACTTATTGTTATTTTCACTTAGACAAACACAATATTTTTAAGTTAGGTTTCCATTAGGTTCACTAAATTTGTTTGTTCTTGTTATTTTCGAGGTATCATCATAGTGAGCATTAATGACTCTTCTGCCCTTTGCATATTTCTTTTCTTGGTTATTTCTGATGTTGATTGAGGCATCCATTGTCCAACCAATTTCATGTAATGCTTGAGCCATTTGGAAAATCCATGTTGAGAAAGTCTTTAGGTTCGCTTCTGACACTGTTTGTCTTTAAATGGCCCAATTTAGCTTTATATTTGGTTGCAGATCGTCAGTTAACTCCTGAATTAAAGTTGGATTAAACTGGTATTGTATTAATCGTAAAGCTTCTAACGTACTACATAAATTTTGAACCGTTAGGGTGAATTTCATAAGTGTGTCCGCTGTATCTGCTTTAGAAGCTGGTTCTGTTCGAATTTTCTGTAATAACGTATTGATTATCAATTCAGGCCGGCCAAACAGGATTTGGAGTGAAGATATGATCTCTGGAACGTTTGCTGGGAGTAATAACCGACATTTCACTGCCTCCAAGGCTTTGCCTTTCAAATGTTTTTGTAAGCAAATTAAATTTTCATGGTTGGAGAAACTACATGTCTTTGTGGTTTCTTTAAATTGACTTAGAACTAAGGGCCACTCCTCAGGATTGCCATTAAAAGACACTAATTCTTTGGATAGCATATGGCGGGCTGTTAATGCATTTGAATTAATGGAAGGTGATTCTGAAATCCTTGTACTATTCAAGGTAATTTTCTGATTATTTATATAGAACGCTTCGGTTTGTCAGTTTGTTCGAATGTTTGGTTGGGTAGTTCAGTTTGTGCGTTGCAAGCTGTGTGAGAGGTTGGCTCGAATTTATGATCATAAGTTTTTACGAAAGTAAATTCACCGGCATGTTCAGTAAATTCTGTTATGTTAGGTGAATTAGGCACGTGATCTAAAGGTGGGTGGCGATTGGATAATCGGTTTACACTATTAAACAATAGGACGGTTGTGGAAGTTGTACATACAAACTGGTATTGATTGGAGGGTATCAATAGGTGATTTATAGGCATATGAATATTGTAGGTTTGACAGATTATTGGGACTAGTAAACACGGTTTGTATATTCTTATTTCTATACTCTAATAGACTAGGTAAGGATATAGATGGACGTTCTTCTAGTGCAGTTTCCGTAGCTAAGGATGTTGATTGAGTGACAACAACCGATGTTATCTCTTTTAACTCTTCTTCGGTACTACTTTCTTCAGAATCCTTGAAGTCCTCCATTTGCTATTAGTTCATATTTTTTGCTTAAATATTCGTCATTAAGTTTCTCCCTCATTTTACGCTTTCCTTGAAGTTTTCTTAATGCAAGTTCTAATCGTTTAGATGAGGAAACTCTGGAGTGTTTTGACTGTGACTTCCTAGATGAACCAGATATGGCGGATATAAGCTTTTTCGTACAAGGAACCTTTTCACAAGAATCCTTTTCACAATGATCGCAATTCCAGCTTTGGTTTTGGATTTTTTCAGTTACATTGACGCAACCATAATGGAACCATTTATCGCACGAATCACATTGCACCATGAAATCGGTATCTGGATCATTGCATTTTTGGCAATTACAACTCGGTTCCTTTGCAACACGTGGGCCTGATAATATTTGTCGCTTTTTGATGGTCATTTTGGTTAGAACACTTAAAGATCAGCGAGTTTTAGTTGAGAATTAATAAAAGTATTTATAGTATTTCTGTTGGAGACAAATTAGTCGCAACAGAAACTTGAAATATTCAGATAAATGGACGAAGAACCTTCCTTTTGTATTTTGTAGACAATACAATACCAGTCAAAATTACAAATATATTTCTAACATGTGTCTCTGGGATTGCTATAAATACTTAACAAATACATATTAATTAAAGTTATACATCATTTTTCATCTTACTTTTAGTGGCTTCAGTATCCAAATTAAATGTTTTTTATGGCTAAATTCTCAAACAAATCAATCAGTTACAAATTGACAATTTACATTACTTTTTCTATTACCAAGGAAACTATCACCTGCAAATACTACTTTGTTCATAATTTAGAGCTGTCTTTAATAATAAATGTTCAAATAGTTAAGCATTTTTACATAATGGAAACTAATATCGACGACCGTAGTAGTTAATGTATTCCGTCAGAAATTATGAAGACGAGAAAAATAACCTCCTCTAAAATCTTACCGTCAAAATCAACGTCAAAATGTAACAAATTTAGTTATCCAATGGTTTTTATTACTGCTCTAAACGGACCTGCACCTTGATGAACTTCTAGAATACTGCAACGGGAAGAATCGCTTGCATGTTTCAATAAGCTAAAGAGCTGAACTATAGGTTTAACCAAATTAGCGGGGTCTTCGGTACGGAACCAGGCTAAAACGGGTCCGCGAAGAGACATCTTTCGGTACTTAAAGTGGCAGAGACCATAGGTGTCGGCATGGGATGCTAAGAAATACAACGTACTAGAAATGTTTTTTAAGATGACGGCATCCTGTGGGTATAAGAGTTCGAAGATAAAATAGTCCCCCATTCGGATCTGCGGAAGGGGATTACTTCGGAGGATGTGATCGGAGAGTTTAAAAGAAGAGAGAAAAACATTTTGCGAGTGGGAGCGTAGAATTTCAGAAACATGAAGCAAGTAGGTATGCTGAAGAATTTGTAAATTGAAATAGGTAGGTTAGCACTAGACATAGGATACTGTGTAGAAAACTACTTACAAAAAAACAAAAGAATTCTCATGTTAGATTAAAATCTAAACCGGCAGATATAGTAATAATACACGTTTAAATGCCCACGTCTAGCTACAGTGAGGAAGAGCTAGGAGCGATCTACAAAGATACCGAAGACATACTAAGATTCGTAAAAGGACATGAAAATTTAATAATTACGGGAAATTTTAATGCAGTGATAGGTGAGGGTAGAGGAGTGGTAGTAGGTTTATTTTGTTTAAGCACGTGAAACGACAGGCGAAATAAGCTGGTTGAAGTTTGCGGCAAAAACAATTGAAGCATCACAGATACATTATTGTAACATCATGGTAGAAGCCGATAAACGTAGATGCCCGGAGACATAGGGAGATTTCAAATAGATTACGTTCTTGTTCGACAACGGTTTAGGAATCAAGTAAAAGACTGTAGAAGCTACCCAGAAACATATATAGACACTGACCACAACATAGTAATTATGAAAGCTGTGTGTAAATTTAAAAAAAGCACTTTGGCTTTGAAAACTAAAAGTTAAAGATATCCATAAAAGATTTGAGAAAAAGTCAAACAAATGCCAGAAAGATATCGGGAAAATTTCTTATACTAAAGAAATAGAAACAGAATAAACATAATATTAAATCTAGCTTATCATGGCCGCCAGAAATATTTTGGGATATAAACAAAAGAAAATAAAAAACCACGGGCAACAAAAGATATTCTGAATTTAATTGAAAAAATGCGAAAAACTTAAGCCGGCACAATAAAACAAAAAACCGAGATGCAAAGCAATCAAATCGGAGGTTATTTGCAAATGCCGGAAAGCTAAACAACAATAGATTGATGAAAAATGCAAAGAGGTACAAACTAAGATGAAAATAGCAAAAACAGATGAAGCATACAAACTAATTAGAATGAATTTTAGAAATAAGAAACCGTATAGCAAAAAATAAGGGATGCGGGAGGAGACATCATTTTAGAAAATGTAGAGAAAGTAGTTAAGATGGCAAAAATATATAGGGAATTTATATGCATGACCGGGACTAATAGCATTAGAACAGGAATTTGACATTGAAAATGATGACTTGGGATATCATATACTTCGAGAGGAGTTTGAATTAGCATTAAAAAGTCTAAAAAATATTGAGGCACTTGTATAGATAAGGCACACACCGGACAAACGGTAACAAAACGTTTCTTCCAATTTGTAAATATGTATGAGACAAGCGAGATAACCCCAAGATTTCAAATGTATCACCATAGTCACTATACCAAAAAAAGAAGTGCAAAAAGATGTGAAAATTGTCGAACAAAAAGTTTGACGGTACACGTGTCAAAAACATTAACTAGAATTGTACAAAAACCAGACCGAAGAACGAGTTAAAGAACTACTGAGAGAACATCAATTTGGGTTTAAACGAAACAGAGGGACACCCGAGGCCATTTTAGTCTTAAGGGTGATAATGGAGAAAACAACAGAAAAGGGAGGAAATGTGTATATAGAGTTTGTAACTTGGAAAGAACGTTCAACAATGTAAAATGGGAAAAATAATTGAAATACTCAAATAGATTAGAACGAGTTATAGGGATAGACTGATAATACATAGCTTACACAAAGAGCAAACAACTGTAATAAATTTATAGCAGGAGCGTAGAGAAGTGAATATTAGAAAAGGGGTGAGATAGGGATGCACCCTATTCCCGTTAGTTTTTAATTAGTATATCGAAGAGGCACTGACTACTGTCAAATGCGAATACGTATTTGGAATTATTATGCAGGTACAAACGATTCGTATGCCTAGATTTCCAGATGACATAGCACTATTAGCGTCTAACAAGGAAGAGTTAGAAGCAGCCCTTAATGAAATGAAAAGTACCAACAAAGGGATACGGTATGAAAATTAACAAAACTAAAACTAAAGTACTAGTATGTAAAAGAGGGGTAAAGAAGTCAAAAACCAGAATACAAATAGAGAACGAGAATTTCCAAGAGATTAAGGATTTTTGCTACCTGGGATGTCAAATATATATATATATATATATATATATATATATATATATATATATGCGTGGATCACAGCATAGTACGGTTGTGAATGCTGGAATGTAGGAGAAATATACAGAAAAATGTGGTGCAACAGACGTATTATGAAAATATCATGGACAAAGTTAAGAAGAAAGAGATTTTGGAAATAGCAGGGGAAAAAACAATTGTGTAAAACAGTAAAAAATAGGCGAATTAGGATGAAAAGGCACATACTAACGCCCAAGGAACATCGTGGCATTTATTAGAAGCAGAGAAACAGAGAAAAGAGAGGTAGAGGTAGATCTAGATCAGACTATTGCACACAAATAGTGAAAAATTTGGCTGTACGAATTGCAAAATATGTAGGTTAGCTCAGAATTAAAAACAATGGAGGTACGCGTCTAACCAGTTCTAGGATGGTGATAAAGATATTATATTACATTTGTATATTAGGGCGTCCACTTATTCTCCCCTGGTATTATATTTTATATTTAAACACAAAAATGTAGCTTCAGTAGTAAAATTATTGATATGAAAGAGTTATTTAAAAAGATTTACCTTAAAAATCCGTGCTTGCATTTCGTATCATTAAATTATTCTATGGTGGAAAGGTATACGTCTTTCCAAATCTCGTGAACCTACGCAAAAATACTAAAGCACATTTTTTTCTATTTTTCTATCTCACCTAAGAATATTGATTTTTGACATCGTTAGGAGCTGGTTTACAGCCTATTATGGCTAATGTATATTGAGGAATTGACTTATGTCAGATTTATACTTGCTGCACCAAGATTTGTGCCTCCTTCTGCTTATTTTGCAACTAATAGATTGCTTTGACAATACGTATAATATATTATTTACTGAAACCTGTTTTATTAAAAAATAGTTATACGAGTATGAAAAATTATTATCGCGGATCTGACTTATAATAAACTAGAAAGAGACACAATAGTCATTATAGGAATGTGAAAGAGACAAAACTTTACAGATATTCACAACAATTTCGACTGAAAAACTAACTACTTGTGAAAATAAGCAAAACAAACTTTCTTCAAAACGCTACTTTATAAACTGTTCGAACCCAATCTGTGGTAACATTCAGTTCGGGTGTTTCTTATCATTTCATATATTATGCTATTTAAGGAGCGTGTAATTTGAACACCAAGTTCGTCCAAATTATGAACACGTTCATGCTTGTGTCCATAAATTTGTAGGGTTACGTGTTCCTATATTATTATCCCAATCCCAAAAAAGTCAGGAGCTGATAGGTGTGAGAATTTTAGAACGGTTAGTTTAACTTCTCATGCTTCCAAAATACTAACAATAATAATTAAAAATAGAGTAGAAGCTTTGACTGAGAATTATTTAGGCGAAGACCAATATGGTTTTCGTAAAGACAGAGGGACTAGAGAACCGATACTAATGATTAGGGTAATTATCGAAAAAAGGTTACAAAAAAATAAAAAGACTCATTTCGCGTTTGTAGATTTAGAAAAAGCATTTGATAGGGTTAATTGGATTGTTATGTTCAGGGTTTTGCAAAAATAGGAATCTGTCATAAAGATAGAAAAATTATTTACAGTCTATATAAAACCAAAGCGTAGTAATTAGATTTGATGAAATAGAAAAGGAAGCTAAGATTAGAAATGGTGTTAAACAGGGTTGTATACTGTCTCCTTGATTTTAATGTTTATATTGAGGAAGCTTTAAACTTAGCCAGAGAGAGAAAAGAGATAGGTATTAGTGTACAGGGACAGAAAATAGACATGTTACGTTTTGCAGATGATATAGCCATTATAGCAGAGTCTAGAAAAGAGTTAGGAGAGTTTTTAAATATTTTAGATGAGATACTACGGAGTAACTATAGTATGAGAATTAACTCGGTAAAGACAAAGATAATGACAAGTGAGTTACAGCCTAGTTCTAAACCAAAATTAAAAATAGGTAATATCGAGTTAGAGGAGGTAGATGAATTTTGCTATTTAGGTAGTATAATTACAAAGGATGGACGTAGCAGAAGGGATATAGTAGCTAGAATAGCTCAAGCTAGAAAAATGTTTTTAAAAAAGAAAAAACTTACTAATAGCTAATAGTATTAGTAGGGTAAAATTAGCAATCCTGCCGCCGCATTTCCCCCAGAATCCCACATTTCCCCACACATCTGGACCAAAAAGTTTTCTTCGACTAACCATTTTTCATCTTTCGAGATAAATATATCTTAAATTTTTCATCTTTCGAGACAAATGAGCATCCTCATTTCCTCCCACATCTGAACCAAAAAGTTTTCTTCGACTAACCATTTTTTTATCTTTTATCTGAACCAAAATAGTTTTCTTCGTCTAGCCAATGCATCTTTCGAGATAAACCTACCTTGTTTGGTATCAATTAATATTAGAATTTTCTCAGCTACCCGAATTTCTAGGAATTTTTCAGATAGACCATCATCCAGAGCTACCCTATTTTAAGATTTCTTACCTGTAGCGACTTTTGAGCATTCTTATAAACTTTTTAGTCATGCGATACATCTTGTTTGTCTAGAATTTTATATCAATCTGCAAACAGATTTAAAATCGGACTACTCCTTACAAAGTTACCCTTTAAAGCTCTCAAACCTCTACATTTTGCTCTTTGCTCCCAAATCTGAACCAAATAGTTTTATTCGTCTAACCAATGCATCTTTCGAGATAAACATATCTTGTTTGGTATCAATCAATATTAGAATTTTCTCAGCTACCCGAATTTCTAGGAATTTTAAGATATCACACCCCAAGGAGCTACCCTCATTTTAAGATTTCTTACCTGTTGCGACTTTTGAGCGTTCTTATAAATTTTTTAGTCATGCGATACATCTTGTTAGCTTAGAATTTTACGTAGAATCTCAAATTCAAGATTTGAAATCGGACCACGCCCTGCAAAGTTACACTTTAAGCTCTCAAACTTCTAAATTTCGCCTTTGCTTTATAAGCAAAACTAACAAATAGTTTTATTCGTATAACCAATGCATCTTTTGAGATAAACCCATCTTGTTTGGTATTAATTAATATTAGATTTTTTCCAGCTACCCATATCTCTTTAAATTTTTCAGATTGCATCATCCCTAAGGGAACTACCCCAATTTTAAGATTTTGTACCAAGATCAATTTCTAATCACCTCTCCTTTTTAATATCTACAATCCTTTAACCAAACACATAGCAGTATTAACATAAATTAAGCATGCGAAAATTTATTTTATCAATTACAGTTTAATAAACTAATTACAATTTTACAAAGTATAACATTATTTCCGGTGTGTACCCGAATCCAAGTAGTTTAACCTGTAACAAAAAAGATTAATGTGTTGTTTAAATAGACCTGTAATAAAAAGAGATTAATGTAAAAAAGAGGAAACGTGTTTTCGGTTAATAAGACATATTATCGTTAACCTAACAATATGTTTTACCGTCCAGCGACACCACGTGGAGTAAACACATTCAATGTAATGGGTTTTAAATAGGAAAGTACGCTAAATGCTAGTCAATTAACAGCAATTAAATATTGCTTACTGACCTACCTTAATTAGGTTGCTGTACTATTAGGAATGATGTTTAAGACCTCGTACGTATTTTCCGGATTATATGTTGTATTCTTTTTTATTAAGTAATCGAATAAATCGTTCCTTCTGCTTCCAAAGAAACTCGGACACTCCATCGTCGACGCTGGCGTTATTTATGCGATAGCTAGCCATACAGTTGTTAAACGCTGTGCTAATCATTTCTACGCCATCTTCGTTAGTAGCGGTAACTGATGCATTTTATGTTTGTTGCTCCTTAAGTGTGCGGCGTACGTAGTTTTCCATTTCGAAATCGCATACTGTACACATAATTCGTGGTTGTTTCGTACAAGACCCTTTAACAGCTGGCGGCGTTGAACGTTTACGGCTTAATGACATACCGTGCTGTTTTCCTTGTGTCGCTGTAAGCTGTCCATTCTCGTAAAAGCGATACCGCAAGACCCAGAGTTTAAGTACTTTGCTGCGGACGGCTTAACCTGGGCGATGTTACACCACGACATTTGTTCTGGTGCCGTTTGAGAGCATTTTCCAGGTATAGGAAGCACCGCAAGGTTGCACTTATAAACGTTTGCAGTACCATTTTAGTACAAAACAAAACCCGCACTATAGCACTTTGGTTAAACTTGTAAGCGAACTAACTAAAAAGCTTACTCGAGCGTACCTGATTTATGCTCCTTATAGAATGCAAACCGAAGGTTTCGAAGACATCGAACGAAGTTGAGGATTCGGCGGGGAACTAAATGACGTCATAATCCTCGCTGCTCGTCCAATACATTTAGCGCCAATGCATGCACCTGTTCGCTTCGTCGATGGTGCGAATGCCGTTAGTAGAAACACCGGAAAACGTCTTCCATGTTATACGGATCGCGTGCATATTAAAAATCAAAGGGTGGTAGCACACGCACACAAGTTGTCTGCAAGTCGTGCTGTAGAAGATGCAGTGCTACTATAACCAAAAACACTTTAAACCATTACTAAGAAAATACCAACTTGTTGTCTACAGGATACTTACAACAATTTAATTTTAAATAACTTCTACGTCATACTTTAGGAAATGATAGGCTTGAATATTTTCCAAATGAATCACCAAGCGAAAGTATATGCTTAGCACTATTAAAATTACCCATTAATTTCCCATTTTTACGACCGTGGTTAATTATAGATTAAAATTTAATTTGTGCACGTTCGAGCTTCTCGTAAACTAACATATTTTATAGCAACCATGCGTTGTATAATACATGCATACCCCTTCTCTGCGCTACTGCTATTCTTGTAATTGCTAGAAAAAGTCACTCTCCTTTTTACTGTTAAGACTGGGCAAAGCACCATTTTTTATACTTTCTATAGCACATCGCGCACTTTTCGTCTGATAATTATGCTTCTGTGGCTTTTACACTTTCGCATAGCGGTCGGCCGCATGTAATGATTTCTAGAACCGGTAAGTACTCGATATCGTCCAAATAGAGAATTAGATGCTCGATGTCTGTCAACTTCCAATTCCCTCGTAAAGGTAGAAAAACTCAGTCAATAATCCATTATACTTCGACCCGCTCCTGTTCTGATAATTTACAAACATTTTCAAACGACAATGGGCCGAGAATTTTTAAACCTCCGAGGATCTTTAAGTCGTGATCAATTACACATCCGAGCTACGCGTAAACTAACATATTTTGTAGCAACTGTATAATACATGCATACCCCTTCTCTGCGCTACTGCTATTCTTGTAGTTGCTTGGAAAAGTCAGTCGCCCTTTTACTGCTAGGGCCGCTAAAAGCACCATTCCATACTTTCTTTATAAGTGTAGCACATCGCGTACTTTTTGTCGGATAATTAAATCTTTGTTTATGTAGGCATTTACACTTTCGCTTATTTAAACATCTAATACGATTGATTAACCACTTTCGATTATTCTAACGGAGACCACCATACGCACCGTTCTTTTTGAATCCAACGATCCTATGGGCTTCACGCACTAACACCTGACGTATCTTTCTACTATTTGTTAAACAAAACTACCGGTATCGCCATTGTGGACGTAAACAGATGTTTGTGGATGTGTACGAGAATATGTAACCATATACATTAACCAGTCTAAGCTATTTTATTTAGTCCACGAAAACTACTATTTTCTAAACCACAATTAATAATCGTCTTTATAGGTTCCACATTTCGACCATTACCCAATGACTGGTGCTACGTACATGGAAACTTTAATTTCTTATTGGAGAATTCTTATTCTCCCGCGCACTGCTGCGTAGTTGCATGTTCATTCCTTTTGAGGTATATGCTCGTTATAGGTTGTAAGACCCTCGGTTTTATAACTACAATTCGTGAGACCCTTTAATCTTTTTAATCGTATCTTTCTCGCCTACAATACAGTAGGACTTAACATTACTACCAACAAATTCTAATACTGGACCCCATTAAATACGTCTTTAATTTTCCTACAACTTTTTATCGACAAGTGTTATATTGTATTTATTATACGCGGGTAGTCACTCTTTTAAGATAAATATATTTTGCTAGGTATCAACTAATATTAAATTTTCTAGGGACCCCAAATCTGTAAACAGATTTTAAATAGGACCACCCATACAAAGTTATGCGTTTTAAAGACTAATTTTTTACCCATCTTTATTTAACACCATCTTTAAAACCTTTTTCGCTACCCAAGACATATGCCTTAGCCAACCATCTTCCGAGAAATCTAAAACCGCAGTGTTCCGCAACACCAACGTGGAGATAACACGTATACTCTGTCAACCAGGATAGAAGCAGAGGAAGGATTTGGAAGGTGGGCGAGAACTTAAAAATTATGGAATCTTAAAACTAATATATACAAATATAAACAACTATCTTATATCTTTACGCCCATGCGTAGATTGTTGTACTATTAGGAATGATGTACCTTTGTCATCTTCCCTCGATAAACTAATTTTATTAATAAGCTGCGTATGCAAATCGTATTTTACTCCGGATACATACGCAGCAAGTACTCGATACCATCAAATAAAGAATTGGATGCTTGGTGACTGTTAACATCCGCTTCCCTCGTGTACGCCCAGACACATCCCAGCCCATGAGCACCCTGCGCATGCACACCCCCCATGCGCACCCCTGCGCGTACACCCCCATGCGCGCTGCCCATGCGCACCCTCTCTGTGCGACTGCTATTTCGTGGTAACGTCACAGCCTTTTATAAATAAAGAACAATGTTATATACTATTATAAAATGTTTATTCTGACATTATACATAACAAATTTAAAAATATTTAATGCCAAGCATGGGGTCATTTAAACTTAATTTTAATACAAAGTTATACACAGAAGACAGTCCTTTCTTTATGTTTGTTTGGGTGGCTTTAATTTTATCTAATTTTATTCGCAGCTTAAAATTTAAATCGATACCCAAGTCCTCTATCTCCTTTTCTAACCAATAGTTTGATACATAGAGACCGTCTAGGTTTTCGAATTGTAAAATGTACCGAAGTTTGCCTCTATATTTAAAGTCTTTGATTCCGCCAAACAACTAGATCCATTCCTTCGTGTAATTCTTGCAGCTTGTGACAATCTTTTAATCGCAGCTTTCCACTATATCCTGCATACGTATCTTGTTAAGCTTGATCGACTTCTTCTTGTCGGTATTGGAGGAAATCCTTTTCTCCACACACCGTTGGTAGTTGCATATCCACCACTTTTGGGAATATATGGTTGTTATAGGTTGTAAGACCCTCGGTTTTAAATGATCCGAAAGGTTCTTTACTAGGCAAATATACAATGTTTAACGGACCCCCTTTGCGTGTGGTGTACAAAGATTACGAAACCCGCATTCCTTAGTTCGTCTTTGTTATCTGCCATTTTGATAAATACGTTTTAGAATAACCTTTTAAAAAGTATACGGATTTAGTACCATCCTTTTCCGCAAGAACGCCTACATAACTAAAGAGTCTTTCTTACTAACCGCAAATGCATACAACTTGTAGAAACCAGATGTATCTAAGTCAGTCCATCGGCACATAAAATAATCTTTTAATTCTTCCTCATTTCTCTAATAAGATGTTCTTTGTCTAACACATCTTTGTATTGATCGCGTATTGTCGCAGTGTTTTCCATGTAGTCCAATTTTCGCCTTTTGCATCCATTTCCTCTAATTCAGTTGTCTTTTCCTTCCACTTACAGCGTATGGTATACATAATGGGGCAATTTCCTTTTAGCGTAAACGGATGAGTTTACTACCAATATTTACGCGTTGTCGTACAACCTCTGGACGAATGTTGGCGTATCTATCAATCCCAAGTCCGAAATTACTATTTCTTTTGGAATTGTAGAATATGGTGTTGCAGATTGTGTAAAATATGTACTACCTGCTTTAATGTAGCACTTGTTAAGATTTTTATTTTATCTTGGACATCTTCCTCTACTATCTCCAAATAATTTACAGGTAAATAGTTAAAACTAAAGCCAGCACATACTTTATCAATTTTCCTTTCCTCTGGTTTTGGACAACTTAATTTGCAAGCCCGTCAATTTCTTTGTATTGCCATTCCCCAATACACGTACTGTAGCAGGTTATTATACACTAAACAGCAGCTATTTTGTAGCTTGTCCGATAAGCTTACTCCACATTTTGGTAAGTGGTACCGAGTACATTGGCGCCTTTAGGAAGTATAACACTATCTTCCAATAAGGTTAAACAGTCTTTTAAGGTTTATACACCCGTTCCGCACTGACATAACTTCCAATTGCACAGTTGTATATTGTCGCTTCCAATCGCGTAATACCATGTTCTTTGGCCAAAGTAGACGCAAATGTTTCCCTTAAACGTACATCTGGACAACGTAAAAATCTAGTATATGATTGCCAAGTTGTTTATTAACACCAGGACTTGTTATCTGGCACACAAATTTGTTGTAAATCTTAATTCTTGCATTGGTTGTTAGCCATGTTAAACAATCAATCCCCCAGTTTTATCGTTGTCAACTATAATATTACACTTTTCTTCGTATTCGCCCTTATAGCAAAAGTTATGGTTTGTAGTTAAATAATTACACATCTCCATCTTGCTAAATATGCCTGCAAAATCTTGGGTTAATATGCAAAAAAGGGAAAAAGATTTCTCAATAACGGAGTTCAAAAAGTTCAACTAAATCGTATTCCAATTGTATGGAACACATAAAAGGATTTTAATTTTATTAAGGAATTGGATCTTTTTCCGAAATTTTAAATTTGGGCAAACTTGGTTACCTTTTCCAGAAAACGAACTTAGCTTTAACACACCTTGGAAAAAAGGTTGAACCTTGGTAGATAAATTTTAACCCAAAATTTTTTTAAAATTAAAACCCTTTTCAACTTTCTAGAAAGGCGTTTTAAAACTTTTATTTAAAAAAGGTTTTAAATGGGTTTGTTGGCCATTAAATTTTTTTGAATAACAATAATTAAATATTTATAATTGTTTTATTTTTTGGCAACCCAAAATCAATCGCCAAGGGGGCCTTTCCCGATTGGAGAACGTTAACCCGGGCGCCATGGGGGTTTAGCAGGTTATTTGAATTCGGTTCCAGATTTACAGAGGCATTATTTGGAGGTATCGAATAGTTCGAAATTATCGACAGATAGTTCATTTCCGTTAAATAAATTATCCGGGAAATTGAAGGTTCATCATAGTAAACCCGCTTTGCAAGAAAGAATTGAATATGAGTTTTAAAGACCTATAATTTTAACCTGCCCAATTCCAAATCCCCTGCCTATTTAAGATAATTTTCTTGTTTCCAACACTGTTTAATTTCAATGGTTAAAACTTGGCCTGGTTAGAAAAGGAAAATGGTGGTTTAGGGGTAAAATGTAAACCATTCTTGTATTGGTCATTTAATTTTCATTGGGTCTGTTTAATTGTTGTCCTGAAATTTTCTTAAAGTGTCCGTATATTAAAATATCCTTGTGTAAAAGGTGGTTAAAGCGTTTTAATGGGGTCCATATTGAATTTGTTGGGTAATGTTGTCCTACGTAGTGGCGGAAAAGTGTTAAAAGTTAAAGGGGACGAATTGTGTTTAAAAAGGGGTTTAAATTAAAGGAATAAAAAAGGGTGAACTGCGGTCGCGGAGTGAATTCTCCAATAAAATTAAAGTTTAGTCGAGCCCGCTTGGGTTGGTGAAAACCTTGAGTTTTAATTGTGGAGAAAATGAGTTTTCGTGGACAAATAAAATAGTTGACTGGAATGAATGGACTATTGACATCCAAAACTTGTTTAGTACAATGGCGAAGGTAGTTTTTGTTTAAAAAGAAAAAATGTATGTTGGCGGAAGATGGATGTTGGACAAAAAAACGGGGTTGGTGGCGAAATTGGGGGTTTAAAATTATTGGTTTTGCGAAAGGAAAGCCTCTGTTTAATTTCCCAAAAAACCGGGTGGCTAACTTTAAAAGAAAGTATGGAAGGTGCTTTTAGGGCCCCTGCAAAAAAGGGCGTGCTTTTAAGCCTAAAGAATGCGAGCGCAGAGAAGGGGTATGCATGTATTATACAGTTGCTCAAAATATGTTAGTTTACGCGTAGCTCGGATGTGTAATTGATCACGACTTAAAGATCCCTCGGAGGTTTAAAAATTCTCGGCCCATTGTCGTTTGAAAAATGTTTGTAAATTATCAGAACAGGAGCGGGTCGAAGTTTAATGGATTATTGACTGAGTTTTTTCTACCTTTACGAGGGAATTGGAAGTTGACAGACATCGAGCATCTAATTTCTATTTGGACGATATCGAGTACTTACCGGTTCTAGAAATCATTACTGCGGCCGACCGCTATGCGAAAGTGTAAAAGCCTACAGAAGCAAATTTAATTATCAGACGAAAAGTGGCGATGTGCTATAGAAAGTATAAAAAATGGTGCTTTGCCCAGTCCTAACAGTAAAAAGGAGAGTGACTTTTTCTAGCAATTACAAGAATAGCAGTAGCGCGAGAAGGGTATGCATGTATTATACAGCGCATTGTTGCTATAAAATATGTTAGTTTACGAGAAGCTCGAACGGCACAAATTAAATTTTAATCTATAATTAACCACGGTCGTAAAATGGGAAATTAATGGGTAATTTTAATAGTGCTAAGCATATACTTTCGCTTGGTGATTCATTTGGAAAATATTCAAGCCTATCATTTCCTAAAGTATGACGTAGAAGTTATTTAAAATTAAATTGTTGTAAGTATCCTGTAGACAACAAGTTGGTATTTTCTTAGTAATGGTTTAAAGTGTTTTTGGTTATAGTAGCACTGCATCTTCTACAGCACGACTTGCAACAACTTGTGTGCGTGTGCTACCACCCTTTGGATTTTTAATATGCACGGATCCGTATAACATGGAAGACGTTTTCCGGTGTTTCTACTAACGGCATTCGCACCATCGACGAAGCGGAACCAGGTGCATGCATTGGCGCTAAATGTATTGGACGAGCAGCGAGGATTATGACGTCATTTAGTTCCCGGAATCCTCAACTTCGTTCGGATGTCTTCGAAACCTTCGGTTTGCATTCTATAAGGAGCAAAATCAGGTACGCTCGAGTAAGCTTTTTAGTTAGTTCGCTTACAAGTTTAACCAAAGTGCTATAGTGCGGGTTTTGTTTTGTACTAAAATGGTACCTGCAAACGTTTATAAGTGCAACCCTTGCGGTGCTTCCTATACCTGGAAAAATGCTCTCAAACGGCACCAGAACAAATGTCGTGGTGTAACATCGCCCAGGGTTGCCGTCCGCAGCAAAGTACTTAAACTTGGGTCTTGCGGTATCGCTTTACGAGAATGGACAGCTTACAGCGACACAAGGAAAACAGCACGGTATGTCATTAAGCCGTAAACGTTCAACGCCGCCAGCTGTTAAAGGGTCTTGTACGAAACAACCACGAATTATGTGTACAGTATGCGATTTCGAAATGGAAAACTACGTACGCCGCACACTTAAGGAGCAACAAACATAAAATGCATCAGTTACCGCTACTAACGAAGATGGCGTAGAAATGATTAGCACAGCGTTTAACAACTGTATGGCTAGCTATCGCATAAAGAACGCCAGTGTCGACGATGGAGTGTCCGAGTTTCTTTGGAAGCAGAAAGAGCGATTTATTCGATTAATAAATGAAAAAAGAATACAACATATAATCCGGAAAATACGTACGAGGTCTTAAACATCATTCGTAATAGTACAGCAACCTAATTAAGGTAGGTCAGTAAGCAATATTTAATTGCTGTTAATTGACTAGCATTTAGCGTACTTTCCTATTTAAAACCCATTACATTGAATGTGTTTACCCACGTGGTGTCGCTGGACGGTAAAACATATTGTTAGGTTAACGATAATATGTCTTATTAACCGAAAACACGTTTCCTCTTTTTACATTAATCTCTTTATTACAGGTCTATTTAAAAAATTTTTTTTTTTTACAGGTTAAAACCCGGGCACACCGGAAATAATGTTATAATTTTAAAATTGTAATTAGTTTATTAAAATTTAATTAAAAAATTAAAAATTTTGATGTTAAAATTTATTTTAAAAATTTTTGGGGTAGCCCTTTGGGGGATGATGCAATCTGAAAAATTTAAAGAGATATGGGTAGCTGGAAAAATCTAATATTAATTAATACCAAACAAAGGGTTTAAAATGGTTTATCTCGTGGGTGGAAATGTGGGAAAGATTTAAATTTGAGAGGGTTAAAGTGTAACTTTGCAGGGCGTGGTCCGATTTCAAATTTGTTTGCAGATTTGAATTTGGTAAAATTCTAACTAACAAGATGTATCGCATGACTAAAAAATTTATAAGAACGCTCAAAAGTCGCAACAGGTAAGAAATCTTAAATGAGGGTAGCTCCTTTGGGGGTGATGATATCTTAAAAATTCCTAGAAATTCGGGTAGCTGAGAAAATTCTAATATTGATTGATACCAAACAAGATATGTTTATCTCGAAAGATGCATTGGTTAGACGAATAAAACTATTTTGGTTCAGATTTGGGAGCAAAGAGCAAAATGTAGAGGTTTGAGAGCTTTAAAGGGGTAACTTTGTAAGGAGTAGTCCGATTTTAAATCTGTTTGCAGATTCGGGTTGTGCATAAAATTCTAGACAAACAAGATGTATCGCATGACTAAAAAAGTTTATAAGAACGCTCAAAAGTCGCTACAGGTAAGAAATCTTAAAATCAGGGTAGCTCCCTGGGGGATGGTGCTATCTGAAAAATTCCTAGAAATTCGGGTAGCTGAGAAAATTCTAATATTAATTGATACCAAACAAGGTAGGTTTATCTCGAAAGATGCATTGGCTAGACGAAGAAAACTATTTTGGTTCAGATGAAAAAAAAAATGGTTAGTCGAAGAAAACTTTTGGTTCAGATGTGGAGGAAATGAGGATGCTCATTTGTCTCGAAAGATGAAAAATTTAAGATATATTTATCTCGAAAGATGAAAAATGGTTAGTCGAAGAAAACTTTTTAGTCCAGATGTGTGGGGAAATGTGGGATTCTGGGGGAAATGCGGCGGCAGGATTGCTAATTTTACCCTACTAGTATTAGTTTAGATAATAGAAAAAGTTTCTTAAAGTCGTACGTATGGAGCGTTCTACTATACGGTAGTGAGACTTGGACAATTAAAGAAGTAGATAAGAAAAAGATAGAAGCTTTTGAAACTTGGTGTTATAGGAGAATGTTAAAGATTAGTTGGACAGATAGAGTAACAAACGAGGAAGTTTATAGAAGGATAGGTGAGGATCCCTGTGTGTGGAAACAATTGAAGGTCAGGAGAGATAGAATGATAGGGCACCAGTTAAGACATGAGGGACTATTTAGTAAAGTCTTAGATTATAGACTACCAAATAAAAATAGAGTAGGAAGGCCTAGACAAAGCTATATTAGTCAAATTATTAGAGATTTAGGTTGTGAAGGGTATGTAGACCTTTTTAGACTAGCTCAGAATAGAAAAGAATTTAGAGCTGCGTCAAACCGCCTTTAAGTAAGTTCGAAAACAAAACAAAAGAAAAAATAAAAATCAGTTAACTAAATGTCACCAGGACATAACTCACAATTAGTTAGCGGTCTGGCATGTTGGTAGCGTTTCGTTGCTTAAGCCTTACCATAACATATAATTTAATAAACGTCACCATGACATAACTCACAATTAGGTAGCGGTTTGGCATGTGGGTAGCGTTTCGTTGCTTAAGCCTTACCATAACATATAATTTAATAAACGTCACCAGGACACAACTCACAATTAGGTAGCGGTCTGGCATGTTGGTAGCGTTTCGTTGCTTAAGCCTTACCATAACATATAATTTAATAAACGTCACCATGACATAACTCACAATAAGGTAGCGGTCTGGCATGTTGGTAGCGATTCGTTGCTTAAGCCTTACCATAACATATAATTTAATAAACGTCACCATGACATAACTCACAATTAGGTAGCGGTCTGGCATGTGGGTAGCGTTTCGTTGCTTAAGCCTTACCATAACATATAATTTAATAAACGTCACCAGGACACAACTCACAATTAGGTAGCGGTCTGGCATGTTGGTAGCGTTTCGTTGCTTAAGCCTTACCATAACATATAATTTAATAAACGTCACCATGACATAACTCACAATTAGGTAGCGGTCTGGCATGTTGGCAGCGATTCGTTGCTTAAGTCTTACCATAACATATTATTTAACACTTTTCATTTTTGAAGCGGATAACCAGGTTATATTTCATTTCCTTATAAATGGTAATCATGTAAACATGTTAGAGTTCTTTAACAACCATCAGGTTGCTAATATCTATGTAGAGTCAGCTGGATAGGAAAAAGATAGAAGGATTTAGGAAGATCTAGACCAAACTATATTAGTCAAATTATTAGAAATTTAGGTTGTGAAGGGTATGTAGAGCTTTTTTAGATTAGCACAGATTAGAAAAGAAGTTAGAGCTGCGTCAAACCGACCTTAAGTAAGGTCGAAAACAAAATGATGATGACGTGTTCTTAATTGAAAAGTCGTTCGGGGCATAATCAGGTGAGCTAGAAAGATATTTAGTAGTATCTCTTGCGCTAATACTATCGTTAGAAAACGTAGTTTCCAAAAACTCTTGAATTTTTATTGCAGTATGAGAAGGACAATCGTCTTGTTGCTACCAAATGTCGTCAAAATAAACATTGAGGCGTTGAGCAGCTGGAACTATTGTCACGGTGATTTTGGAAATATTATAAAGTAGGCTTCTTATTGGTAGGTGACTTTAAAGTGCTCGAGCTCTGCTCAGGGGTTTTGAATAATCTCGTGGGTTTGTAGTAGTGACTGGATGATAAGAAGCCACAAATGATTCAGAACTGAATAGAATAATTGAGGGCGCCAAGGACTACTTGGAGCGAGACAAAGAACTGCGAACTTTGTCCTAACAGTTCGGTAAGGTACCAATATTAAAGACAAAATATATTGAATAGGAAGCCAACAACTAACTATCATCAAATCGTGGCATAATTATATCACTGATACTAATTGGATGATGCGATAAGTGAAATAGTAACTCAAATACAACAAACTTTATTAATGGCACATAAAATATCTCTTCCGCTTCTAACGTTTAATCATCAATAATAATGAGACACATTGAATGAATCCCAATTCAATAATTCATGAATAATGTGATATTTTGAGTACTCAAGAGGGCATATTAGGATATTGGTGAGCACTATAATTATTTTAATACATCAATAATACCTGCAGGCAATATTCTGGCAAAGATATGGTGCAATTACAAAGTAAAAAAAACAAGATTAATGTACACGCTATGTTACAGTTGGGACACCTCAAGAGACATCAAAATTACAACAAACGGCAACTCTTGCCTAAAGTGGTAAGGCGGGTTGCAATTATATTAACCTAAATACGGGATTTTGCACTGAAGGTGTACTTCAAATTTAAACCACACAAAAAATGAGTTAATTCGAATAATGTAAAAGTTGCTTAAATCTCAACAGATGCACAAACAATAAATCAATTATACGACCTGAACTAGTTGTTCCTAGATCTTCAGTAGCTGGATGTAACAGCGATGCACCAGGTGCTGGGTAAATAATAAAACTTGCGGGTAGTAGTACAGACAAATACCAGGTTTAGCTCTTAGCCATTGTTAAAGTTGTGAAGCTCGAGACTGACTTTAAACTAATAATTACAAATGAGAAGCTTTGAACTACTAACAATGCAAAAGTTTGAAGTTCTTAGACTGACTGGTCATATTGGGCTCTTGAGGGTATTTATGCTATCCCTGCTCTTACATCACTTGTGGGAAATGCAGATCTCATGTCTGCTATTTCTTGATACAATACAAAATATTACATTTTAATAATCTTAAATCTAACAATTGCTGTTTTATAGTCTACTGTGACCTCCATCTGCAGTATCATATTACGTCTGGAATACAAAGTAACTGTTTCCGTTCTCATGTCTGGTTTATGAACTTCCATTAACCTTTTATTATATGCCCTTCAATTATACAATGTAACAATTAAGACTTACTGATTTCATTTGGATATACATATATATATATATATATATATATATATATATATATATATATATATTAATTTGGGGATATGTAACTCTTCCCAACGTAGATAAAAATTAAGGATTGTACTTAATTTTTAAAACTCATTGTCCTAAAGGTTCATTTATTATTTCTTTATTTACCTTTGTTTCTTAATTCTTATTACTAAAATTTGTTTCCTTGTTTTTATATATAAGATACATTTTGTACAGTAAATAGAGAGTTAATAAAATTATTACAATAATAATAAAATTGTCAAAACACCGATATTGTCGTAATGTAATTTAGGCACTTTTAATTCACTTAAGTGTTCTTTATCACTGTCCATTAACTTTACGGCTTGATTGAGGTCGTTGAGGTCTAGATGTTCTAGTTACATTGGTGTCTTGATGATTTTGTCGTTTTCGGTTTGTGTAATCCTGAACTGTAGTTCGGGTAAATTTGCGAATTTCTTCGTTACGGCTGGGTCTTGATATATTCGAATAATTTCGTTTTTTAATTTTAAATGGCAATCTTTTTTATGGTGATTACTTTACTACCAATTAAGGCTAAACTGTCTTCATGTTGTTTGCAATGGGTGGATGCTATTTCTTCTTGCGGAAATACAGCAATCCATTTGTTGTCCGTGACTCTCTGAATTTTCGTATTCGTAATTTGTACTGATTTTGGCTTACAATTCTCATAGTGATTAGAGAATCTTAATAATTGTACTTCACAAGGGCTATCTGTTTGAATAGCTGTTGTCGTTAATGATTGACATAAATATTGACTAGGTGCTACTTCTTTGCATTTTTCATTCGTGAAGCCATACCTAAGTTCATTCAGGGAAAGAAACTTGGTTTTACGGATAATAACTTGATACTGGCTAGTAACTTTTATGGGAAAAGCAAATAAATGATAATAATTATAAGTGTTAATCTCTACAATGGGGGATTTCTATTAAAAACGCAATTTCATGATTCTTTATATAACCCTTAGTGATTATGGAAGGTTAAGCTTGGTCGAGACAAGTATCAGGGTAGAAAAACGGAAGGTGGTTGCAGAGATTTGAATAGCGAGTGAAAATGAGTTGGATCCATGTATAATAACGAAGTGTATGGACACAACGACGAGGGTTTTGGAACACATCTTCAGAGGTAACGATGGAAGAAGCCTACTCCAGGTAAAGAAATTAATTTCTTGCTTTTGCTTGAACATTTGTGCTGGTATTTTGTGCTTGAGTGTTTTGATTTATTGGGGGTGTATTTTATCACCATAAAAACTTATTTGAAGGGGTATATGTAAAGGACAATTGATATTTATTATTTAAAAATGTTAGTAAATGACATAAAAATTTTGTTGTAAGAAGTAAACGGGTCTTTAAGTTTGTTTTAAACAAAGATGCGATGTTTAAAAGCATTTAGAGTAACTGGGTTATTCTGAGCTCATCATAAGACCAGAATAAAAATCAATTTAGGGTTGCACGACGGGCCCATCTACTCGTCTAAAATAAAATTGTTGAAATAAATAAAAATCATGAAATTTTATGGAACTGTATATACAAATGTGTAAATATTTTTTTGCTAATGGAAACTTTTTAATATGTGTAAATAAAAAAGTTGTATTGTGACAACCCTTTTTGCTACTTTCTAATCAGCTTAGTAAAACGGGGTTAAGCCCCAAAGTATTTATAGAGCATGAGACTGATACTTTTAGACAGGGGAGATGTTTGGTCAGCTTAGTAGTATTAAGAGAACACAAGTCAACACAAGGTAACTTTATTCGTCTTTACAAAATACTTACATAAATGTAATCAAGCAATAATTGACAAATCTTAAGTACGACACACACGTAAAGTATTATTTTATAACTACAAATTATCGAAGCAAAGGCTTACCTCTTTTGCTTACTAAATAACTTACGCTCCTCTGGCGATGCCTGACATGAATGATGGTATTGCAGAATAAGACATGTACCATAACGCAACGGTGGTTGCTATAGTTGAAATGTTACTATAACTTTTGCATATTAGAGTGTGTTGATAATTGCAGATCTGCAAGGAGCTGCAGAAGTTGAACGCAGTAGTAAATGTTTAACAATAATTTTAGAATAAAGATGAAACTGAGGATACAGATGCGAGGATGCCCAGTGCAGTTGGCGAAACCTTAATCACACTGCAGACAAAGAATTCCAACATCTGCGTACAAATGGATTTGTGTGATTACGCCCCCAGGTGAATAATATCCACGAGGTTACTAATGCAATTCCAAAGCCACAAGCTTAGCGGCTTAACGTGCAACTTCAACGCACAAACCAATGCGGAATTTGCATCACAATAAAGGCCTAGCGGAAAGATCCCAAACGGAATAGCCAAGATAAACGACCATAAAACTCCACTAGAACCATACCAGACTGGACTAGTTGGCAGATCACACCACACTCTGCAAGATGGAAAAAGGAAATCCATTTTCTTTGACATACCAGCCAATCCTATTCAAGACTTGAAGGAATTATTGTAAAAACTGAAATTCAGTCTAATTTATCCAATACCTTTTTGACACAGCACGAAATTACAACCACACTCAAAGTAAACTGTAAAAGATCAGGATTGTACTACAAAACTAGAAAGTCACTAGCATTAAAATGCAAGGACAGAACAAGTCAACCTCGATCAGTGGCGTACATACAAAAATGTAACAAGTTACAGCTCCAAAACCTGACCATACGTATGAATTATTAACGCTCGTATAGCCAATCACAACAACTGTTACAGTTATTTATTCAATAACATCACAAATACATCAAATAACTCCGATAAGTAAATTATTAAATTAAATTCCACATGCACGCTCAGGCGAAATAATACCAGAACTGAAAATAACAGCATTACCAAATAACCAAACTAACATTAAATTACTAACATTCACGTTACCTGACACAATGATAAAGAAGTGACCATAGATACATACCAGCATAACAGCCAAATACATAAATTTTTTTTACAATTAGATTCGCAATTTATTGCAACGTTATAACTTGAAAATAAACCCGTTACAATATGTCTTGTTGCATTATTTAAGTGGTAATTTCATTTGACTGTATGTGTGAGAAAGAATGAACTTAGGATGGTAGGTATCCAAGAAGAAGCAGATTTTACAGCTAGCCGGGGTGTGCAGAAATAAGGAGACGTTCCAGAGGTAATTTTTATTTTTTTTTATTTTCTCAGAAAATTTTTATGACGGCCCAATAACGTAAATTTCGAAGGCGATCCTGATGTTTTAGAGATCCACAGCAATATATATATATATATATATATATATATATTTATTTATATATATATATATATATATATATATATAAAAGTAGGTTTAATGAGTCTTAAGTTAATACAAAGTAAAAAGAAATTATTAGTAAGTGACTCAAATTCAGTCACGAGGGCATCTTGCCTCGTGACTATATATATATATATATATATATATATATATATATATATATATATATATAATATATATATATATATATATATATATATATATGATAACGCCGTACGCCGATGTAATAAACGTCCAGTTTCCTGCTGAACGCCACCGTTCTGTGTTTTACTCTAATCTTCTAATTTTAATTATGTCACGGCTATCCCAGTTTAATTCACACAGAGTGCACAACGTTACGATGATCAAATAAATTTACCCTTTTCCTAAAATCTTACCTGCTTGGAATTATAAAACGAAGTCAATCAATATTTCGTATAATAAAAGGAAATAATATTTACACTTTACAATTTTGTAATCTGACAAATAAACCCTTCAATCAATCAATAATATTTAGATTATTTTATCCCAAAAATTGTATCTCCCTTACTTTAATTTAAAATCACCAAAAACGACGCCTTTTACTGAAAAAATCTAGGACGTTTAAGACCTTATATACTCTTAAGTAAAGCTGTGACCTGTGATTTCTGATGAGTACTTTTCCCCTTTGGTCTGCTGTTGCGTGTTGTGGATCAACACTCCTTTATTATCTTTAATCGAAAAACAATGCTCTGCTTTGTGCTCCTTCACGTGAGTTTGATCCAATAATTTTATTCAGTATTGTTAATCCTTGTTTCCAAAATTCACCTCGTGTTTTACTTAGATTTCTTAACTTAGATATCCCAATTTAGATACAACTTAGATACACCTTAGATCTCTCCACTTAGATACAACTTAGATTTCTGAATACCACACTTAGATCCTTCTGGATACCACTTAAAGCCCTACATTATTATACACATTTAATTTGAATTAATTAACAAATTTCTACTCACGTTTTTCAGCAAACGTCGAAAGCTTTTTGACATATCTTCAATGTAATTTGTCATCATATAATATACAACACCACTTTTCACAAAATTTAATAATTTAATTTGAAATTTATTGCGACGTGTAAATTTTCGAGTAACAGTGATTCAGGTTTGACGTCGTTCAAACTGAGATTGGGCCTCCTTATCAACTCTGGGCGTTATATAGTTTGCGCTATCTAAATTTTGATTGGTTTATCAGAACCGTGGTGCAAAGTCTTGTAACCAACCATGGTTGTTTTGTATATTCCTAAGAGTTTTCAAGCTTTATTTCTGATGAAATTATTCTGTGGTTACGTATTATGCTCGTATTTCTATTGTTTCACGATCTTTGACCGCTTGTTTTGTTATTATTACTGGTCTTTAATTTACCTTATGGCTGTTGTTTGTGTAGATAAAGCTTTTGGGAAATTGAATAAATAACTGATGTAACATGAGTGATGTAAATCCACATGTTTCTGTTTATATCTTGTATCAAACTTATTTTGAAAGTGCGTTTCTTATCAAAGCGCTTTATTATTCTTTCTTTATCACATGCGTAATTGCGTAAAGACTTACTAGGTTTTATCTTACTCCATTCGTATCTATTTTATAAACTTATTGAACGCTTCTTGAAGTAGTTTAATTGCATATATAATTATCTCTCTGCTGAATATGCGTTCTATTATTGAAAGACGTGCTTACTGGCATTGATTAAAGTTAATTGCGGTCCTTATACAGGGTGTTAAATGTTTGCTCTTTGCATAATATGCGAATTATTTATTTTTCATGCTAAATAAATGCAGTTTTCTAATTCCTATTGCTATTTACATTTACTACGCGACCCTTACGACTCAATACACCCCTAAACAACCCCCTTATCATAGCAATATATATATATATATATATATATATATATATATATATAAATTTGGGGGATATGTAACTGGCCGATTTATTAAAATACCATATCATGAAAGAAAACGCTGCAGTGATAATGTAGCCTTAATTTTTGTCGATTATTTATTTCGTGATACTATTAGATCTAATATTTTGTCCCGCTTTCTTTATTAGTAATAGTTGGGGTTCATTTGTTTAACAAAAATACTCTCATATGATCATGAAATTGTATTGACTTCTGTACATTTTCCTTCCATAATAAAGATTTGTTTTATAAATTTGGGCTAATTTCAACAAGACGGGTTTAGTGTATATATATATATATATATATATATATATATATATATATTTATATATATATTATTATGTGTAACGACCTTTAATTATTATCAATAAGAAGTGCAGTAACGGGTTTATATGTCTACGTTCATAAAGGTAAAATTAAAAACTTTGTTCTTTACCAAGCTATCGATTTAATTTTAAGTCTTCCTCAGGGTGCTACAAAATTATAAACATCCATGTCAACATTCAAATAAAATACATTAACTAACAAAAACTGGAGTGTAAAATAGTAACTACATTGAAACATACTGGGTTAAGATTCTTAGCACTAAATAAACAAACTAACAGATTAAAATTGTAACTTCACATGGTGATATGTTTGACCAGGTATGCAAACCTAATTAAGTGACATGTGTTGGTAGAACTTGATTTCAATACTTACAGAAATTATTGCATAAAATTCAACTTAGTGTCTCTTTCTTTCTGTTGATATTACTTAGTTTTAAAATATAAGAATAAATCGCACTTAGATTGTTAGTATCAGATTTGAAGTTCAAAACGTTGTTGTTATTGTTAATGTGCACCATTTCAAGAAAAAGTCTATCTCTGTAACTAACTTCCCTATCTAAAATTTTTACTTTATTAAAATCCGGAAAATGATTTGATTTTTTTACATGGCAAGAAAAAGCGCACGAATCTTTTTTGATTTTACAGTCACTCCTATGCTGAACAATCCTGGAACGCAACCATTGTGAAGATTGTCCAATGTAGATCTTATCACAATTACTGCATGGAATAGAGTATATGACGTTAGAACTACTCAGCATAAGAGTCTCATCTTTAATGGCAGAAAATAATTGATTTATAGTAACAGGGTTGTATTTTGAAATTATGATGGAGTCATTCCGTAAGACGTTAAGTAATTTTAATGTTAAATTTTTAATCATCGGTAGTTTCTTATAACCAATTTCTGTTACAGGTGTCAAATCAGTTTTTTGTTTTTTATTATTATAGTTGTTCCCGAAAATAAGTTTCTTAGTCAGATTCTTGGAAAGCCATTGTTTATCGCAATTTCTGTTAACAAGTTAAAATTTTTTAGACGTAAAGAAGGATGTGAAATTTTAAGAATTCTATTTTTTAAACCTAAAATGGTATTCACCTTTGGACTGAGGCTATGATTAGAAAAAAAGTTTATGTACCTATCTGAACTTGTAGTTTTCGTGTACCAATCTAACATAATTATGTTGTCTGTATTCCTAATTAATTTCATGTCCAAAAAGGGGATTGTACATTCATGCTCTTTTCCCAGAGTAAACTGTATGTGTTCGTTAAAGCTGTTAAAGATTTTTAAAACCTCATTTATTTGATTTTCAGGTACAGCACAAATCACATCATCCACATACTTTTTTATAAAAGCTGGAGGCGTGGGTAATTGTGGAATAACCTCATCAAATACATAATCCATTATTATTGTGGCTGAGTGGTGAACATGTTGACATGAATGTTTATAATTTTGTAGCACCCTGAGGAAGATTTAAAATTAAATCGAAAGCTTGGTAAAGAACAAAGAGTTTTAATTTTACCTTTATGAACGTAGACCTATAAACCCGTTACTGCACTTCTTATTTATATATATATATATATATATATATATATATATATATATTGTAATGTATAAGGGAGCTACCAAGAGTTTTAAGGGTTGTTTAGTACAAGGTAGTATATTCCAAGCAAAATAATCCACATATTTGATCACATAAACTTAAAAATGTATGTTGCCGTATTTTACGTATACTAAAATACCATTCAAAATGGTCGTTGAAATTAAGTGCCAAAAGGTAATATTAAAATGACTGAATGACGTGGAGAGATGTACAGTGCTCAAGGGTTTATACCGAGTTTGAATTTTAAAGGCCATTGAAGTACATTTGCCGTCCAGAAACCGGATGCGTCTAGGGATGTTTATTATCAACCACGTATCCAGGGTCAAGTGTGATTTATTTTGGTTTTTCATTTTAAATAGAATCAACTTTTGGACAATATTTGTAAACTCAAAATTATTAGTTATAACAAAGTCAAAGGTGATTGGTGAAATGTAAATATTTAGGACAAATACTAGAACTGAATGTGAATTATAATAGTGTAAAAGGACATGAACTATGGTATGTGCGACACAAACGAAATGTTAGGATGTTATTGGACGAGTTAGTTATGTACTTTAAAGTGTAGTAGGAAAAAAGTTAAAATGGTCACCTTGGAAAGTAAACAACAGGAGTTCATTTCGAAATTTATTTGTAAAAAGACGTGTTTTTCTAATTGTGCTAATTTGTATTACAATTTGCAAAAGAAGTTAATAAAAGTATTTGTTTTTAAAGAGTTTTTAATGAGTAAAGAAGTGTAAAGAAGTAACAGCAACGATAGTCATTAGTATAAAGAGTAGTGATTGTGCGACGGCGAAACGACGAAAAATTATATAGATTTGGAACGATATTGGGTAGTGATTTAAGGGTAGCTGGACATTGAGAGTGGTTATACATAGGAAAGAAGTTGGATTTGGATAGCGATATTAGGTAGCAGAACATCGAGAGGAAAAATATAAGGAACGGAGCTGGTTTTGGATAGCGATTAATAGATTTGTAGCAGGACATCGAGAGGAATTATATAAGGGAAAGAAGTTGGTTTTGGACAGCGATTTATAGATTTGTAACGGAAGCATCGAACGATTTGAATTAGGACGACGAGTAGATTTGGATAAGATACGAAGAAGCGGACGGATTAATTGAGAACACGAAGAGGAGCGGAATTTAGAAGAGAGACAATTGGTAGTGGAGGATTAAAAGCAGGAATTAGCACAGGGAAAGTTACATCACAGGGTATTCAAAATTCTAAATTAGGGTTAATAATTTCAGGTATTGGGGAGCAGACAAAATTAAAGGACGACACCTGGAAGCGGTACTAAAATTAAATCAGTAGGACATCAGTGTAAAGACGCATACGGTGACAAGGATTTTGAGCCAGCAGTTAGAGCGGCCAAGAACGGAGTATAGACCAGGTGAGTGCTGATATATCTTAAAACGTCAAAAAACAGTCATATAATTTTGGTAGTAATTCAATTTGGCACAAAGCAACGTTGATCTTAATAAAATTTTGGCATATTCAAAAGTAAAGTAAAAATTTAGTACTAAAACAAAAGATTGTGCACGTTGGTTGGACTTTGCACATCTACTTATAACAGAACTCACTATAAGTAGTTGAACACCCTGAGATATAAGAGCTTAAATAGTCGAGGCATTGAAATAAATAGTTAATTAAAGAACCAACCAAACGTTGCAAGTACGGGGCGTGCATTAGGTGTGCACATTTCATAAAAGGCGCTACAAAAAGGGGTAAAATAAAATAAAAATTTTAAAATATATAGAATAAAGAGTGATTGACAGTGAGTGAACAGACAGTAAGGGAGTGAAAGAAAGTAAAAAAAGGATATAATAATATATATATATATATATATATATATATATATATGTTATTCTTTATTCCGCTCTAAATTTGAAACAATTAAGCCTACTGAAACATGAGAGGGATCGTTTTTGTAGGAAATTTGGATATATTAATTTTGCACATAAAGTGTTTTTTCTAAAAAGTTATAAAATGACTTACCTTCCCTATTAGCACAAGCCCCCTCCCTCGGGGACTTTTAGTATGTTGTTCAGGACACTCTCCACCACAACTCTGCCAAATTTCAAAACTACACGGTTTATTTTTTTCGTTTTCTTTCGTTGCTTAGTCTACGGTAATTTAAAATAAAACAAATAATTTTTGAATGCTGAAATATATTCCTGACAAACATATTGTAATTATGTAAAAATTTCGATTTGATTCAATGCGAACAATTTAATAGCAAAAACTGGAATCCGACATCTGTAAAACTAAACAATTTACACTAATTCTGTAAACAATTCAAAGTTCACATGAATTTCTTTACATTATTTTCATATCCAAATCTATTACGTACAATAACAAATATCGTTATGTATTGACTTCCTTTCTTGAACACCCTGTATATACTACTTTCTATATACAAGGTATCATTAATTTATACAAATTTTAAAATAAATTCTGGTCAAGAATACAATTTTCAGAGTGCACACAGGCTAAGCATTGATTAAAACAACTGTTACATTTTGTTTTATAATAGATTTTAATGTGATGCGTCAAAGTTTGTTATGAAGGAAATGATATAGATACAAGTTTCAACATTCACCCTGATTAAGCTTTTACACATTATAAGCATATTCCTAAGATCCTATTAAAACGATAACCACATGGGAAACGCCTCAAAGCAACGTAATGAAATGAACCATGCGATTATGTAAATTAGTAAAGGTTCCGTACAGACCCTGACTAATCGCCCTTAAATTAAATACATATTACAATACTATAACTACCCCATTATTCTCACAGGAGGTAGGACAACCCTTTTAATATTAATAATATTCTGAGTTATAATCCGGTATTTCTGCAGATGCATACACACACCCCAATGAAGAGCAAATTTGTAACATTCATACTTACAATATCCATTCCTAGCAAAACTCTGTTCGCTTGTGATTAGTTGTACTTACCTGTAACAAAAGAATAATTATAATAAATGACTATTGAAAAGAAAAATAATATGTAAAATACGCCATACAAGTGTTCCATTAGGCAATTTTATGACGGCCCAATAACGTAAATTTCGAAGGCGATCCTGATGTTTTAGAGATCCACAGCAATATATATATATATATATATATATATATATATATTTATTTATATATATATATATATATATATATAAAAGTAGGTTTAATGAGTCTTAAGTTAATACAAAGTAAAAAGAAATTATTATTAAGTGACTCAAATTCAGTCACGAGGGCATCTTGCCTCGTGACTATATATATATATATATATATATATATATATATATATATATATATATAATATATATATATATATATGATAACGCCGTACGCCGATGTAATAAACGTCCAGTTTCCTGCTGAACGCCACCGTTCTGTGTTTTACTCTAATCTTCTAATTTTAATTATGTCACGGCTATCCCAGTTTAATTCACACAGAGTGCACAACGTTACGATGATCAAATAAATTTACCCCTTTTCCCTAAAATCTTACCTGCTTGGAATTATAAAACGAAGTCAATCAATATTCGTATAATAAAAGGAAATAATATTTACACTTTACAATTTTGTAATCTGACAAATAAACCCTTCAATCAATCAATAATATTTAGATTATTTTATCCCAAAAATTGTATCTCCCTTACTTTAATTTAAAATCACCAAAAACGACGCCTTTTACTGAAAAAATCTAGGACGTTTAAGACCTTATATACTCTTAAGTAAAGCTGTGACCTGTGATTTCCTGATGAGTACTTTTCCCCTTTGGTCTGCTGTTGCGTGTTGTGGATCAACACTCCTTTATTATCTTTAATCTAAAAACAATGCTCTGCTTTGTGCTCCTTCACGTGAGTTTGATCCAATAATTTTATTCAGTATTGTTAATCCTTGTTTCCAAAATTCACCTCGTGTTTTACTTAGATTTCTTAACTTAGATATCCCAATTTAGATACAACTTAGATACACCTTAGATCTCTCCACTTAGATACAACTTAGATTTCTGAATACCACACTTAGATCCTTCTGGATACCACTTAAAGCCCTACATTATTATACACATTTAATTTGAATTAATTAACAAATTTCTACTCACGTTTTTCAGCAAACGGCGAAAGCTTTTTGACATATCTTCAATGTAATTTGTCATCATATAATATACAACACCACTTTTCACAAAATTTAATAATTTAATTTGAAATTTATTGCGACGTGTAAATTTTCGAGTAACAGTGATTCAGGTTTGACGTCGTTCAAACTGAGATTGGGCCTCCTTATCAACTCTGGGCGTTATATAGTTTGCGCTATCTAAATTTTGATTGGTTTATCAGAACCGTGGTACAAAGTCTTGTAACCAACCATGGTTGTTTTGGATATTCCTAAGAGTTTTCAAGCTTTATTTCTGATGAAATTATTCTGTGGCTACGTATTATGCTTGTATTTCTATTGTTTCACGATCTTTGACCGCTTGTTTTGTTATTATTACTGGACTTTAATTTAGCTTATGGCTGTTGTTTGTGTAGATAAAGCTTTTGGGGAATTGAATAAATAACTGATGTAACATGAGTGATTTAAATCCACATGTTTCTGTTTATATCTTGTATCAAATTTATTCTGAGAGTGCGTTTTTTATCAAAGCGCTTTATTATTCTTTCTTTATCGCATGCGTAATTGCGTGAAGAGTTACTAGGTTTTATCTTATTCCATTCGTATCTATTTTATAAACTTATTGAACGCTTCTTGAAGTAGTTTAATTGCATGTATAATTATCTCTCTGCTGAATATGTGTTCTATTATTGAAAGATATGCTTACTGGCATTGATTAAAGTTAATTGCGGTCCTTATACAGGGTGTTAAATGTTTGCTCTTTGCATAATATGCGAATTATTTATTTTCATGCTAAATAAATGCAGTTTTCTAATTCCTATTGCTATTTACATTTACTACGCGACCCTTACGACTCAATACACCCCTAAACAACCCCCTTATCATAGCAATATATATATATATATATATATATATAAATTTGGGGGATATGTAACTGGCCGATTTATTAAAATACCATATCATGAAAGAAAACGCTGCAGTGATAATGTAGCCTTAATTTTGTCGATTATTTATTTCGTGATACTATTAGATCTAATATTTTGTCCCGCTTTCTTTATTAGTAATAGTTGGGGTTCATTTGTTTAACAAAATACTCTCATATGATCATGAAATTGTATTGACTTCTGTACATTTTCCTTCCATAATAAAGATTTGTTTTATAAATTTGGGCTAATTTCAACAAGACGGGTTTAGTGTATATATATATATATATATATATATATATATATATATATATATATTTATATATATATTATTATGTGTAACGACCTTTAATTATTATCAATAAGAAGTGCAGTAACGGGTTTATATGTCTACGTTCATAAAGGTAAAATTAAAAACTTTGTTCTTTACCAAGCTATCGATTTAATTTTAAGTCTTCCTCAGGGTGCTACAAAATTATAAACATCCATGTCAACATTCAAATAAAATACATTAACTAACAAAAACTGGAGTGTAAAATAGTAACTACATTGAAACATACTGGGTTAAGATTCTTAGCACTAAATAAACAAACTAACAGATTAAAATTGTAACTTCACATGGTGATATGTTTGACCAGGTATGCAAACCTAATTAAGTGACATGTGTTGGTAGAACTTGATTTCAATACTTACAGAAATTATTGCATAAAATTCAACTTAGTGTCTCTTTCTTTCTGTTGATATTACTTAGTTTTAAAATATAAGAATAAATCGCACTTAGATTGTTAGTATCAGATTTGAAGTTCAAAACGTTGTTGTTATTGTTAATGTGCACCATTTCAAGAAAAAGTCTATCTCTGTAACTAACTTCCCTATCTAAAATTTTTACTTTATTAAAATCCGGAAAATGATTTGATTTTTTTACATGGCAAGAAAAAGCGCACGAATCTTTTTTGATTTTACAGTCACCCTATGCTGAATAATCCTGGAACGCAACCATTGTGAAGATTGTCCAATGTAGATCTTATCACAATTACTGCATGGAATAGAGTATATGACGTTAGAACTACTCAGCATAAGAGTCTCATCTTTAATGGCAGAAAATAATTGATTTATAGTAACAGGGTTGTATTTTGAAATTATGATGGAGTCATTCCGTAAGACGTTAAGTAATTTTAATGTTAAATTTTTAATCATCGGTAGTTTCTTATAACCAATTTCTGTTACAGGTGTCAGATCAGTTTTTTGTTTTTTATTATTATAGTTGTTCCCGAAAATAAGTTTCTTAGTCAGATTCTTGGAAAGCCATTGTTTATCGCAATTTCTGTTAACAAGTTAAAATTTTTTAGACGTAAAGAAGGATGTGAAATTTTAAGAATTCTATTTTTTAAACCTAAAATGGTATTCACCTTTGGACTGAGGCTATGATTAGAAAAAAAGTTTATGTACCTATCTGAACTTGTAGTTTTCGTGTACCAATCTAACATAATTATGTTGTCTGTATTCCTAATTAATTTCATGTCCAAAAAGGGGATTGTACATTCATGCTCTCTTCCCAGAGTAAACTGTATGTGTTCGTTAAAGCTGTTAAAGATTTTTAAAACCTCATTTATTTGATTTTCAGGTACAGCACAAATCACATCATCCACATACTTTTTTATAAAAGCTGGAGGCGTGGGTAATTGTGGAATCACCTCATCAAATACATAATCCATTATTATTGTGGCTGAGTGGTGAACATGTTGACATGAATGTTTATAATTTTGTAGCACCCTGAGGAAGATTTAAAATTAAATCGAAAGCTTGGTAAAGAACAAAGAGTTTTTAATTTTACCTTTATGAACGTAGACCTATAAACCCGTTACTGCACTTCTTATTTATATATATATATATATATATATATATATATATATATATATATATATATATATATATATATATTGTAATGTATAAGGAGCTACCAAGAGTTTTAAGGGTTGTTTAGTACAAGGTAGTATATTCCAAGCAAAATAATCCACATATTTGATCACATAAACTTAAAAATGTATGTTGCCGTATTTTACGTATACTAAAATACCATTCAAAATGGTCGTTGAAATTAAGTGCCAAAAGGTAATATTAAAATGACTGAATGACGTGGAGAGATGTACAGTGCTCAAGGGTTTATACCGAGTTTGAATTTTAAAGGCCATTGAAGTACATTTGCCGTCCAGAAACCGGATGAGTCTAGGGATGTTTATTATCAACCACGTATCCAGGGTCAAGTGTGATTTATTTTGGTTTTTCATTTTAAATAGAATCAACTTTTGGACAATATTTGTAAACTCAAAATTATTAGTTATAACAAAGTCAAAGGTGATTGGTGAAATGTAAATATTTAGGACAAATACTAGAACTGAATGTGAATTATAATAGTGTAAAAGGACATGAACTATGGTATGTGCGACACAAACGAAATGTTAGGATGTTATTGGACGAGTTAGTTATGTACTTTAAAGTGTAGTAGGAAAAAGTTAAAATGGTCACCTTGGAAAGTAAACAACAGGAGTTCATTTCGAAATTTATTTGTAAAAGACGTGTTTTTCTAATTGTGCTAATTTGTATTACAATTTGCAAAAGAAGTTAATAAAAGTATTTGTTTTAAAGAGTTTTAATGAGTAAAGAAGTGTAAAGAAGTAACAGCAACGATAGTCATTAGTATAAAGAGTAGTGATTGTGCGACTGCGAAACGACGAAAATTATATAGATTTGGAACGATATTGGGTAGTGATTTAAGGGTAGCTGGACATTGAGAGTGGTTATACATAGGAAAGAAGTTGGATTTGGATAGCGATATTAGGTAGCAGAACATCGAGAGGAAAAATATAAGGAACGGAGCTGGTTTTGGATAGCGATTAATAGATTTGTAGCAGGACATCGAGAGGAATTATATAAGGAAAGAAGTTGGTTTTGGACAGCGATTTATAGATTTGTAACGGAAGCATCGAACGATTTGAATTAGGACGACGAGTAGATTTGGATAAGATACGAAGAAGCGGACGGATTAATTGAGAACACGAAGAGGAGCGGAATTTAGAAGAGAGACAATTGGTAGTGGAGGATTAAAAGCAGGAATTAGCACAGGGAAAGTTACATCACAGGGTATTCAAAATTCTAAATTAGGGTTAATAATTTCAGGTATTGGGGAGCAGACAAAATTAAAGGACGACACCTGGAAGCGGTACTAAAATTAAATCAGTAGGACATCAGTGTAAAGACGCATACGGTGACAAGGATTTTGAGCCAGCAGTTAGAGCGGCCAAGAACGGAGTATAGACCAGGTGAGTGCTGATATATCTTAAAACGTCAAAAACAGTCATATAATTTTGGTAGTAATTCAATTTGGCACAAAGCAACGTTGATCTTAATAAAATTTTGGCATATTCAAAAGTAAAGTAAAATTTAGTACTAAAACAAAAGATTGTGCACGTTGGTTGGACTTTGCACATCTACTTATAACAGAACTCACTATAAGTAGTTGAACACCCTGAGATATAAGAGCTTAAATAGTCGAGGCATTGAAATAAATAGTTAATTAAAGAACCAACCAAACGTTGCAAGTACGGGGCGTGCATTAGGTGTGCACATTTCATAAAAGGCGCTACAAAAAGGGGTAAAATAAAATAAAAATTTTAAAATATATAGAATAAAGAGTGATTGACAGTGAGTGAACAGACAGTAAGGGAGTGAAAGAAAGTAAAAAGGATATAATAATATATATATATATATATATATATATATATATATATATGTTATTCTTTATTCCGCTCTAAATTTGAAACAATTAAGCCTACTGAAACATGAGAGGATCGTTTTGTAGGAAATTTGGATATATTAATTTTGCACATAAAGTGTTTTTCTAAAAGTTATAAAATGACTTACCTTCCCTATTAGCACAAGCCCTCCTCGGGGACTTTTAGTATGTTGTTCAGGACACTCTCCACCACAACTCTGCCAAATTTCAAAACTACACGGTTTATTTTTTTCGTTTTCTTTCGTTGCTTAGTCTACGGTAATTTAAAATAAAACAAATAATTTTTGAATGCTGAAATATATTCCTGACAAACATATTGTAATTATGTAAAAATTTCGATTTGATTCAATGCGAACAATTTAATAGCAAAAACTGGAATCCGACATCTGTAAAACTAAACAATTTACACTAATTCTGTAAACAATTCAAAGTTCACATGAATTTCTTTACATTATTTTTCATATCCAAATCTATTACGTACAATAACAAATATCGTTATGTATTGACTTCCTTTCTTGAACACCCTGTATATACTACTTTCTATATACAAGGTATCATTAATTTATACAAATTTTTAAAAATAAATTCTGGTCAAGAATACAATTTTCAGAGTGCACACAGGCTAAGCATTGATTAAAACAACTGTTACATTTTGTTTTATAATAGATTTTAATGTGATGCGTCAAAGTTTGTTATGAAGGAAATGATATAGATACAAGTTTCAACATTCACCCTGATTAAGCTTTTACACATTATAAGCATATTCCTAAGATCCTATTAAAACGATAACCACATGGGAAATGCCTCAAAGCAACGTAATGAAATGAACCATGCGATTATGTAAATTAGTAAAGGTTCCGTACAGACCCTGACTAATCGCCCTTAAATTAAATACATATTACAATGCTATAACTACCCCATTATTCTCACAGGAGGTAGGACAACCCTTTTAATATTAATAATATTCTGAGTTATAATCCGGTATTTCTGCAGATGCATACACACACCCCAATGAAGAGCAAATTTGTAACATTCATACTTACAATATCCATTCCTAGCAAAAACTCTGTTCGCTTGTGATTAGTTGTACTTACCTGTAACAAAAGAATAATTATAATAAATGACTATTGAAAAGAAAAATAATATGTAAAATACGCCATACAAGTGTTCCATTAGGCAATTTTCTGTGAAAATTTTAGGTTTGTATTTAAATTGCTTGGTGAACAAAGGAGCCAAACAATTTTATACTTCAGAACGTGCTAGATTAATTTTATGAAAACTTTTAGTTCGAGTAGCATTTACTTTCCCTATAATATTATATCGATTCCAAGACTATGTGTTTATAATATATGTCTTTGGCAGGGTGAAATCCATAAAATATGCATTTTTGATATTTCTTCTTAGATTTAAAATATTGCAGCAATCCTTTGAAATGTTTACACTCATATTTCATTTTAATAGTTTCTGTATCGGTAAATCCAACCATCTTTTAGAAATATAATTTTTTAGGTTACTTGTACTCTTGATCTCAGGAATGATTATTTTTGTAACTTACATTGTTCATACTCAAAAGTTGTCAAATTCATGATAGCGGTTTTTAAGGTATTCTAATTACGACAGTTTTACGATTTATTTGTTATGATTAATAATGCGTAACGTTGGCGCCTGTGGTATCATCGTCTTGAAACGAAGAAGATCTACATGCGAAATTATGCTGATACAAGAAATGGAAAAGCCGATTTACTGGTACAAGTTAATGTTTCGAGTAAGATAATATTTACAAATGTTAGATACGAGAAAATGACTAAAGCAATTTCAATTGCAAATTACATTCATTCGTCCGAATTGTGCAAAGATAATCTCGAATCGCTTTATGGTGAGAAGGGTTGTTGTGGCGCACTACTTCGTAATTACCATTGAAAGAAATAACATGCAAATTTGAGTAAGTAGAGTTAACCTTTGATAATTAGATATCGAATTGATTAATGCGATTAGTCAATGACGTTCGGAATAATGCGCTACCAAGTTGGTTACTTTCAATTTTAGGAACATTTAGTTTCAATAAATAGACAAGTTCATGTTCGAAAACAGCACATTAATTAAGAATATCAAACTTCTTAACAAAGTTCCAGAGTCTCATAGGATCTGGTTAAAACAAATAGAGTCCAGAACATTATTGATTTTAATTGTTTCCAAAGGTATCTACGACCAATTTATGCTAAACCATCTGAAACTATTACCTACAGTAACCGTTAGTTAATCTTTTTAACTGTATGAACTTATAAACGTACCCATAGTACGTTCTTGTTATTAGTTAGGAACCTAAAAAGAAATTTCCTTTGTCAAAAACATTTTCCATTATGCTAAGTAATTTTTGATGTTTTTTTGCTTAAGAATATTTATATCTACTTGTGATGAAAACATATTTATATTAGGTAAAGACTTACCTATATTGGTATTTTTTACAACTAATGTAAAGGTATTCCAGCCTCGGTATAATAAAATATATTGCAATAAAAAAGTTCATAAAGGTAATTAGAACCGTAAAATCTAGTGCTGTGGGCAAGTAATAAGGCAGAAAAACAGCACCCTTAGGGTTGGTAGGAGCACAGATTAAAATTAGGGGGCAAACCAGAGTTCCAAAATGTGACTGTGGATTCCCCGCAGGAGATTAATACGCGCTGAGCAATATAGGGTTGAATGGAATGGCAGGATAGATTTCACACAAGGAGAATTCACCCTACAATAATTTAGATTTTATCTTGGTTGTATTAAGGAAGCTGTGTAAGATGGAAACGAAAATTGTAAATAATGATGGTCCCTGCACATTCTTGAGTTTAAAAATATTATTGAGCAGTGAGTTTATGAGCTTTTATGTTCATAATTTTTATGTTTGTGTGTGCGCGCGCGTGTGGTGCGTGTGTATGTGAAAAAAATGATTTTAAAATGTAAACGGGTTGGTATTCATGTAGTAGGAAATGAATAGAACGTGAAAGTACTCACTTAATTAAACAATGACTTGCAGTAGAACAAGTGTTAGTTAAATTTAAGCATAAGTACGTATTGATTTTAAATTATTTTGAATGAACAATAAAATGATAAAAGAAAAAGTTGTCATTTAACTGTTTTTTATGTTTTTTAGGATTACTTAGTGATATTGAGTCAGTTTGAGGTTAAGAAATTAAGTTTCTTTGAAGTATATTTGTAAATAAATTGCAATTATTTAATGTCAATAGAAGTTAAGTATTGATTGAATTTCATTTGCATTTATTTCGGAAGTAAATAGAAATTGGGTCGTTGTAAAAGTGTATCCAGCAATTCAATGATGAAGTTGTATTTGCGGCAAGTCTTGATTCCGAAAATTTCTTTTCTTATGGCAAAACTTAAGTGTTTTAAGTTATTTTAAAGAAAAGTATAGTATAAAGGGATAAGTTTAAAAATCTAAAAGCAAAGATGACATATGTGGACTTGAGGCTTGCTATTCCTTATATGTAGTACATCAATCCGTGAGCTAAGAAGTTCATCATAGTTTGTAATTTCTATTTTACATAATTAAAACTAATTTTATTTGTTTTTTAGCGCAACACAGAAGCTTTGCTTTAACAACGAGCTAATATTTTAATAATGGTTATACGAAGCAGCTAATTTGTAATAGAACGTATACACATGAAGATCTACAGTAATGGAATTTGTAGTTGAAGCTGTTATTAGATGTGGTATCCTTTTTCTTCGTGGATTCCATCCTTTTGATTTTATGGTTCCGAAATTCGAGGCGTCGCCGCAACAAAGCAGACAACAGGTTTTGCTGTATTTGTTCAGTTTTGGAGGCCCTCATATGGTTCGAGCTTATCTGTTTAATGGTTTGTAGCAACTTGAACTTTACATTCAATGTCGGTAAGTCGTTTTCTTTTGTTATGAAAACCATCTGTGTGAAGTACAACGCTTCTGATTAAGCCGTAATCTTAATAGTTTGAACTCATGAAAACTAACATCTTAAAGAAAATATTTAAAAGTAATTTAGATATTTGAATTTTATACTAAATTAAATTTTTGCTCTATCGAATTGCTTATTTAAACGAACCGTTCATGAACTTAGATTATGAATAATACCTAAACGATTTGACAACTAAAATTTGCTTATTCATGATGATTATTTATTATACAGTTGAGCACTTTCTAATACTTGATAATTTTTAACAAAGCTTAAGTATTAATTAAAAGACCCTATTACAAAAGTAGCTTTATACAAATGTACGTCGTTTAATCAGTACTGATAAAATGACAGAAAGCTTATAATTTTGTTAATGATATTTATAATGCCTATTTTCTTTAGAGGTTTTCATATAATTACGACTATTAATAGAAATTGATAAAATTCACTAAGCACTCACAAAACTTATTGGAAATGCCTGTCAATGCAAAATAGAATTATTTTTAGTTAACATATGAATTAATATACAAGAACTCTAATTTTTTATAAATTTAGAAATGGTTAATCCCACTTAAAGAAACACTTAAGAAGTTGTATTTATCCTACCTAATATATATTTTGGATTCTATAAATTTTATATGAACCAAGAGTGTCTAAATTTAATGAGTAGAGTGTCCATGCACCAATGGTCACCAGCAAAATTCTATAAGTGCAAGGTAGGGTATAATTGGCAATACTGCCGCCTCTTTGCTCCCAAATCCTCATTTGCTCCCACATTTACATGTAAATCCCCATAAGGAGCAAATGAGGAGAAATCTTTCCTTCCTCATTTGCTCCACACTAAACCAAATAGTTTTCTTCGACTAACCATTTTCATCTGAACCAAAAGTTTCTTCGACCAGCCATTTTTATCTTTCATCTGAACCAAATAGTTTTCTTTGTCTAATGCATCTTTTGAGATAAACCTATCTTGTTTGGTATTAATTAAATTAGAATTTTCTCAGCTACCCGAATCTCTAGGAATTTTTCGATTGCATCACCCCAAAGGAGCTACCCTGATTTTAAGATTTCTTACCTGTTGCGACTTTTGAGCGTTCTTATAAATTTTTTATACATGCGATACATTAAATTAGCTTAGAATTTTACACAACCGAATCTGAAACAGATTTGAAATCGGACCACGCCCTGCAAAGTTACACATATACCCTCTGCGAGATAAATCTTTCTCCACATTTCCATCCACGAGATAAACCTACCTTGTTTGGTATCAATTAAATTAGAATTTTCTCAGCTACCCGAATTTCTAAATTTTTAGATAGCCCATCCCCAGGGACCTACCCTGATTTTAAGATTTCTTACCTGTAGCGACTTTTGACCGTTCTTATAAACTTTTTTTTAGTCATGCGATACATCTTGTTAGGCTAGAATTTTATGTAGAATCCGAATCTGTAAACAGATTTAAAACAGGACCACCCCTTACCATTTTACACACACCCTCTAAATTATAACTTTCCTGCAGCTTATACCTAAAAGAAAATCTAAAACCATTCTTAAAACTTTTTATTACAGACAATTTTTACTAATACAGTTTAAATTTTGTAAACCACATTTCTAAATACATATTCACAATTTTTATTTTGAACCTAGAACTTCTCATATCGGCTCATACTTATTAATATTTATTTCTAAATAGAGCACTTTTCCAAAGACCAACCGGACCCACATGTTTCAAATTCCTCTGATTTTGTTCTTATGGTTTTGCTTAAGACCTCGTACATATTCTCCAGATTACTAGAAGACGTTATAACCACATTTTTGTGTTAAAGGATTTCACATCGGTAGTCTCTTCCCCATTTTGGTGTAAACGCCGTAGAGTTCGCAATAGACTTTTACTGCTGTATGTTGTATTCTTTTTCATTAATTAATCGAATAAATCGCTCTTTCTGCTTCCAAAGAAACTCGGGCACTCCATCGTCGACACTGGCGTTCTTTATGCGATAGCTAGCCATACGGTTGTTAAACGCTGTGCTAACCATTTCTACACAATCGTCGCTAGTAGCGGTAACTGATGCATTTTATGTTTGTTGCTCCGTAGATGACTAGCGGCATGCAGACTTTTCCATTTCGATCGCATACTTTACACATAATTCGTGGTTGTTTCGTACAAGGCCCTTTAACAGCTGGCGGAGCTGAACGTTTACGGCTTAATGACATACCGTGCTGTTTTCCTTGTGTCGCTGTAAGTTGCCCATTCTCGTAAAAGCGATACCGCAAGTCCCACAGTTTAAGTACTTTGCTGCGGACGGATGTATAAAGCAACCTTGGACGATGTTACACCACAACATTTGTTCTGGTGCCGTTTGAGAGCATCCTCCTGGTAAAGTAGACGTGACACAGCTCGCATTTAAAAACGTTTGCAGATACCATTTTAGTACAAAACAAAATCCGCACTATAGCACTTGACTTGTAAGCGAACTAACTTATAACTAAAGAGTTTACTATTGCGCACCTACTTTATGTACCCTATAGAATGCAAACCGAAGGTTTCCGAAGACACCCGAACGAAGTTGAGGATTCATCGAGAACTAAATGACGTCATAATCCTTGCTGCTCGTCCAATACATTTAGCGCCAATGCATGCACCTGGTTCGCTTCGTCGATGGTGCGAATGCAGTTAGTAGAAACACCGGAAAACGTCTTCCATGTTATACGGATCGCGTGCATATTAAAAATCCAAAGGGTGGTAGCACACGCACACAAATTGTGTGCAAGTCGTGCTGTAGAAGATGCAGTGCTACTATAACCAAAAACACTTTAAACCATTACTGAAGGAATACCAACTTGCTTGTCTACAGGATACTTACTAATAAAGTAATTTAATTTTAAATAACTTCTACGTCATATTTTAGGAAATGGAAGGCTTGAATATTTTCAAATGAATCACCAAGCGAAAGTATATGTAGCGGTATTAAATTAACCATTAATTTCCATTTTACGACCGTCGTTAATTATAGATTAAAATTTAATTTGTGCACGTTCGAGCTTCTCGTAAACTAACATATTTTATAGCAACAATGCGCTGTATAATACATGCATACCCTTCGCCGCGCTACTGCTATTCTTGTAATTGCTAGAAAAGTCACTCTCCTTTTTACTGTTAGGACTGGGCAAAGCACCATTTTTTATACTTTCTATAGCACATCGCGCACTTTTCGTCTGATAATTAAATGCTTCTGTAGGCTTTTACACTTTCGCATAGCGGTCGGCCGCATGTAATGATTTCTAGAACCGGTAAGTACTCGATATCGTCCAAATAGAAATTAGATGCTCGATGTCTGTCAACTTCCAATTCCCTCGTAAAGGTAGAAAAACTCAGTCAATCATCCATCTATTACTTCGACCCGCTCCTGTTCTGATAATTTACAAACATTTTCAAACGACAATGGGCCGAGAATTTTTAAACCTCCGAGGATCTTTAAGTCGTGATCAATTACACATCCGAGCTACGCGTAAACTAACATATTTTGTAGCAACTGTATAATACATGCATACCCCTTCTCTGCGCTACTGCTATTCTTGTAGTTGCTTGGAAAAGTCAGTCGCCCTTTTACTGCTAGGGCCGCTAAAAGCACCATTCCATACTTTCTTTATAAGTGTAGCACATCGCGTACTTTTTGTCGGATAATTAAATCTTTGTTTATGTAGGCCTTTACACTTTCGCTTATTTAAACATCTAATACGATTGATTAACCACTTTCGATTATTCTAACGGAGACCACCATACGCACCGTTCTTTTTGAATCCAACGATCCTATGGGCTTCCACGCACTAACACCTGACGTATCTTTCTTACTATTTGTTAAACAAAAACTACCGGTATCGCCATTGTGGACGTAAACAGATGTTTGTGGATGTGTACGAGAGTATGTAACCATATACATTAACCAGTCTAAGCTATTTTATTTAGTCCACGAAAACTACTATTTTCTAAACCACAATTAATAATCGTCTTTATAGGTTCCACATTTCGACCATTACCCAATGACTGGTGCTACGTACATGGAAACTTTAATTTCTTATTGGAGAATTCTTATTCTCCCGCACTGCTGCGTAGTTGCATGTCCATTCCTTTTGGAGGTATATGCTCGTTATAGGTTGTAAGACCCTCGGTTTTATAACTACAATTCGTGAGACCCCTTTAATCTTTTTAATCGTATCTTTCTCGCCTACAATACAGTAGGACTTAACATTACTACCAACAAATTCTAATACTGGATCCCCATTAAATACGTCTTTAATTTTCCTACAACTTTTTGTTGACAAGTGTTATATTGTATTTATTATACGCGGGGTAGTCACTCTTTTAAGATAAATATATTTTGCTAGGTATCAACTAATATTAAATTTTCTAGGGACCCCAAATCTGTAAACAGATTTTAAATAGAACCACCCATACAAAGTTATGCGTTTTAAAGACTAATTTTGACCATCTTTATTTAACTCCATCTTTAAAACCTTTTTCGCTACCAAGACATATGCCTTAGCCAACCATCCCGAAATCTAAAACCGCCGTGTCCCGCGAATACCACGTGGAGATAACACGTATACTCTGTCAACCAGGATAGAAGCCGGAAGGATTTGGAAGGTGGGACAAGAACTTAAAAATATGGAATCTTAAAACTAATATATACAAATATAAACAACTATCTTATATCTTTACGCCCCATGCGTAGATTGTTGTACTATTAGGAATGATGTACCTTTGTCATCTTCCCTCGATAAACTAATTTTATTAATAAGCTGCGTATGCAAATCGTATTTTTACTCCGGATACATACGCAGGCAAGTACTCGATACCATCCAAATAAAAATTGGATGCTTGGTGACTGTTAACATCCGCTTCCCTCGTGTACGCCCAGACACATCCCAGCCCATGAGCACCCTGCGCATGCACACCCCGCCATGCGCACCCTGCGCGTACGCACCCTGCCCATGCCGCTGCCCATGCGCCCCTCTCTGTGCGACTGCTATTTCGTGGTAACGTCACAGCCTTTTATAAATAAAGAACAATGTTATATACTATTATAAAATGTTTATTCTGACATTATACATAACAAATTTAAAAATATTTAATGCCAAGCATGGGGTCATTTAAACTTAATTTTAATACAAAGTTATACACAGAAGACAGTCCTTTCTTTATGTTTGTTTGGAGTGGCTTTAATTTTATCTAATTTTATTCGCAGCTTAAAATTTAAATCGATACCCAAGTCCTCTATCTCCTTTTCTAACCAATAGTTTGATACATAGAGACCGTCTAGGTTTTCGAATTGTAAAATGTACCGAAGTTTGCCTCTATATTTAAAGTCTTTGATTCCGCCGACAACCAGATCCATTCCTTCGTGTAATTCTTGCAGCTTGTGACAATCTTTTAATCGCAGCTTTCCACTATATCCTGCATACGTATCTTGTTAGCTTGATCGACTTCTTCTTGTCGGTATTGGAGAAATCCTTTTCTCCACACACCGTTGCGTAGTTGCATATCCACCACTTTTGGGAATATATGGTTGTTATAGGTTGTAAGACCCTCGGTTTTAAATGATCCGAAAGGTTCTTTACTAGGCAAATATACAATGTTTAACGGACCCCTTTGCGTGTGGTGTACGCAAAGATTACGAAACCCGCATTCCTTAGTTCGTCTTTGTTATCTGCCATTTTGATAAATACGTTTTAGAATAACCTTTTAAAAAGTATACGGATTTAGTACCATCCTTTTCTGCAAGAACGCCTACATAACTAAAGAGTCTTTCTTACTAACCGCAAATGCATACAACTTGTAGAAACCAGATGTATCTAAGTCAGTCCATCGGCACATAAAATAATCTTTTAATTCTTCCTCATTTTCTCTAATAAGATGTTCTTTGTCTAACACATCTTTGTATTGATCGCGTATTGTCGCAGTGTTTTCCATGTAGTCCAATTTTCGCCTTTTTGCATCCATTTCCTCTAATTCCAGTTGTCTTTTCCTTCCACTTACAGCGTATGGTATACATAATGGGGCAATTTCCTTTAGCGTAAACGGATAGAGTTTACTACCAATATTTACGCGTTGTCGTACAACCTCTGGACGAATGTTAGGCGTATCTATCAATCCCAAGTCCGAAATTACTATTTCTTTTGGAATTGTAGAATATGGTGTTGCAGATTGTGTAAAATATGTACTACCTGCTTTAATGTAGCACTTGTGTAAGATTTTATTTTATCTTGGACATCTTCCTCTACTATCTCCAAATAATTTACAGGTAAATAGTTAAAACTAAAAGCCAAGCACATACTTTATCAATTTTCCTTTTCCTCTGGTTTTTGGACAACAATTTGCAAGCCCGTCAATTTCTTTGTATTGCCATTCCCCAATACACGTACTGTAGCAGGTTATTATACACTAAACAGCAGCTATTTTGTAGCTTGTCCGATAGCTTACTCCACATTTTGGTAAGTGGTACCAGTACATTGGCGCCTTTAGGAAGTATAACTTACTATCTTCCAATAAGGTTAAACAGTCTTTTAAGGGTTTATACACCCGTTCCGCACTGACATAGCTTCCAATTGCACAGTTGTATATTGTCGCTTCCAATCGCGTAATACCATGTTCTTTGGCCAAAGTAGACGCAAATGTTTCCCTTAAACGTACATCTGGACAACGTAAAAATCTAGTATATGATTGCCAAGTTGTTTATTAACACCAGGACTTGTTATCTGGACACACAAATTTGTTGTAAATCTTAATTCTTGCATTGGTTGTTAGCCATGTTAAACAATCAATCCCCACAGTTTTATCGTTGTCAACTATAATATTACACTTTTCTTCGTATTCGCCCTTATAGCAAAAGTTATGGTTTGTAGTTAAATAATTACACATCTCCATCTTGCTAAATATGCCTGCAAAATCTTGGGTTACATCCATGTCAAAAAGATAGAAATAATCTTTTTCGACTTCGTCTAATATATCTGGTAGTTCCTCAATAAAGTTTCCAACAACATCTGCTAGTTCCACTTTGTATGGAACACATATAGGATTTTGGAATTTTTATTAATGCATTCGAGTCTTCTTTTCCGATAATTTCTTTTACTCTCTGGCCTATCTTGTTACTGCTTTCCAGAAAAACGGAAGCTTAGCTTTAACACCATGCCTAGCGAAACAAATCGTTGAACTTTCTTCGTAGATAGCTGTTAAATACCACAAATTTCTTTTTAGGATAAACATCCTTTGTTTGCAGATGCTTGTTCGGTGTCAGAAAGGTCGCAAATTTTAACCAACATTATATTGTCACAAAATGGTTCTGTAATTGGTGTGTGTAGTCCCCAGTCAGCATCTTTTCGCCTTCGACATAACAAATATTACCAATATCTGTCACCAGATTATTGTTGCACATATTTTCTGCCAACAGCCATAATCCAAATCGCTCATTTGTCGGTTTCACTTTATTCCCAAGAAGTTGAGAAACGTTAATCACCTTGGAGACGCTCATGTTTACCGTTCTAGCTACCGTCAAATACTAAATTGAATACGAAAATTGTTCTCTTATGTATCCTACAGAGTGGGGCGTATATTCCGAAAATAGTCGAATATGTCGGACACCGCCATATCGCTTACATTCTCTGGTTTAGGAACTGTTTTGTTATCGGACCTAGGTCGCGGGTTGCACATCAACACATGTCCGGATATATGGGTTCTTATATACCAAATTTAATCTCCCTGCTCACATAACCACATGACCATATGACCATATGACCACATGACCACATGACCATATGACCACATGACCACATGACCACATGACCATGACCATATAATATGACCATATGACCATGTGACCACCGGACCATATGACCACATGACCACATGACCATATGACCACATGACCATATGACCTAATTGCTTTTAATGGGTTTCTCATTAAAACCCTTAACACTAATTGCTTTTAATGAGTTTTCCATTAAAAACCAAGTGTGGACCTAGGTTAGATAAAGGAAAATTTAATAGGTTGGGCAGCGCCCGGCGCTGGCTAACCTAAATCTAACCTGGATCCGCGGTGGGGAAAAATTTTAATGGGTTTTAAAAATGTCTGTGGTGTGTGTGTGGTCAATGGTCATGTGGTCATGTTGGTTGATGTGGTCTGTGCTGTGGCTGTGGTCCCTGGGTTGGTCTGGGGTGAAGGAGATTGGCGGTGTCCGGACTATGCGCGGCGCGTTCTCCGGGGCGAAAGGGGTCGTGAAGGGTGCCGCTCCAGGGGAACTTTCTGCAATTGCGTTGTAACAAATGGTGTTGTGTTCGGGAGGTACGGTTAAATGTTGGTTGGGCGGTTGAGGGTTCGGCGGCGGGGGTGGCAAAACTTGGCCGTGGTAAAACCCTGGGCTCAGGGCGGAGTTTATCAAAAGGGGTGGAAATGATCCCTGGTTAACCGGGTTTTTTTTGGTTCCGGGGGGGGGCGTTGAAAAATTGTTTCGGGCTGGGGAGGGGGAATTCGGGGAAAATTTTTTGGGGCCAAAATCCAAATTTTTCGTTTAAAGGGAAACTTGGGCTGCTGGGTGCTTTGACGGGAAATGGCGGCTGGTGTGGTGTTTGGGAGGGTTTGCTTAAAGATACGATGGTTGGACGCAAAACTGCGTGTTGGCGGGGGGAATGGAAAATGGGGGGAAGGGGAATCGGCTTTTTTGGTTGAGATGGGGGTTTAAAACTTCGTCGGGGGGTATTTTGATTGCGATTAAAAGGGCTTGAGGGATGTTGGGCAAATCGTTGTAAAGTTTTGCTGTGGAAGATGGAAGGAAATGGGCTCGGGGCTGTGCACCCAAAGTGAACGTTTAAAAATGGTTTTTGTGCCGTGACAAACAGGCGGTTTCGTCGGGAAAGACTCTTTTGGCGTTTTGGAAAAGGAAAATCTTCTGGTTTCTAAAACGGGTTATCTGACGAAAGAAAAATCGGTTCATGGTGCCCCTGGCCGGGTTGCGCCCGGTGCTGGTTCCCGTGGGCCAACAGGGGGGGCACCCGGAATAGAAATGGTTGGGCCGGCTTTGCTGGCACGGTGGATTGGGGTGGAAAAGGATTTCATTTAAAATGGGAAAAAGGAATTTGTGGACCGGTAAAAGAAAATCTGGCTTTGTCTTTTTAAAATTTTTGTGGCTTTAAAGATGGTCGGGTAAATGTTTAAGGTTTTTTTAAAACGTGGTTTCAAAAGACCGCGAGCAGGGCGCGCCCGTTGGGGGCAGGGGTGTTTCTGGGGTGGGCTCCGGGGGAACCAGCATCCGTTGGAGGTTCTACCGTGTGGGGGTTTCCTCCAAAAGGTGGTTTTCAGGAAGTGCAAGAATTTTAAAACCCTCTTGTTGGGAAAGATTTTGGATTCCTGGTTCTTCCCGCAAATGCCGCTTTGCGGCCCTGGGGCGGAAACCCGATTGAAAGGGTTGGTAAGTGGTAATGGTAAAATTTTAAAACCCTTTTGGGGGTTTTGTTTAGTGATTAAAATTTGTGCGCATTGTTAAATTTGGAATTGTGGGAAATCTTTAATGGGTGCCTATTTGGGGTACGGGTTGAAAAGGGTCACGGGGGGAGGGCCTGGCGACTGGGTGGCGCGGCGTGGAGGGGTGGTCATGGGCGGGGGGAAAGGGGTGGGGTTTGATGGTGGTTTAAATGGTGGCTGGCTTTTGGCGAGGAATGTTACCCATCGGCTTTGGGGGGTTGTTTCAAAGGGGGCCCAAAACGTGGGCGTGGCCCGAAAACGGTGGGAATTGATGTTGGTAGTTTAAAATTTCCAAAAGGTTCTAAAAAATTGGGCTGGCGGGCAGCTGCCGGTTGCTCATTTGTGGTGGCCCGGTTGCGAAAATTGGTTAAAAGATGGTGTTTGTGTAACGGGTGGTTTAAAATCTGTTTTACGGGGGTTGGAAGAAACCCTGTTGCTGTTCTGCGTAAAGGGTAAAAGGGCTCGGCTGTTTGAACCAAATGAAATTTGGCGTGGGGTGTTTAATTAGAATGCAGGGGGCGGTTATAGGGCAGTTTTAAAACGGCTCGGTGCCCCAATCTTTACCCGGTGTAAAATGGAAAAAAAAAAAAAGGGTTTCCCATTTTTTGTTTTGGCCGTTTTAAAAAAAGGAAACTTTTGGGCCAAAATGATGGGGGGGGGTCAAAAAAATTGGGTTTTAAATTGGTTTTTCGGGTTTCGGGAAAAAAATTTTTTTAATTGGGGCAAGGGAAAAGGTTTTAAGGCGGGGTTTGGGTTTTTTAAAATGGTTGGTTAATTTAAAAATTTTTTCGGGGGTTTTTGATTTTGTTTTTAAAGGTTTTGGGTTTAGTGGGTTATTTTTAAAACCCAAAGTTGCAAATGTGTGGGGGTCCCTTTGGGTTTTTCAACCCCTTTCCTTCGGGTTTAAAGGGTTTCGGGAAAAGAAACCCGTGGGTTTAAAGTAGGGGGGAAATTTACTTTTCCCGTTAACCCAATTTTGGGCCCTTGGAAACCCTTTTGTTTTAAAAAATTTTTAAGGGCGGGGGGTTTTATTTAAGTTTTTAAAAAGGGGTCAATTTTTTTTACCTTTGAAACGTTTTTAAAGGATTTGGCTTTTTCCGGGGTGTAAAGGACCGAAAAATTTGTTGTAACATCGTTTTGGGTTTTAAATTAAAAGCAAACTTGGGACGCATGTTTTACGAGAATGGGAACTTCGGAACGGCGCCGGCTGTCAAACCGTAAACGCAGCCCGCCGCTGTTAAAGGGCCTTGAGCCCACGAATTTGTGTGTGGGTTTGGGGGAAATTGATTTGGGTTCGGGCAACAAACTAAAATGCATGTTCCCATACGCAGGTTAAAATGGTTGCCGGTTTAACAAGATGGCTGTTCGCAAAGCGCCGTGTCGCGGGAATGCCCGAGTTTCTTTGGAACGAAGACGAATTTTCGAAATTAAGAAAAGAATCAAAACGCTAAAACTTTGGAATTAGGGTTTCCCTGGGGAAGGAACTCCGGTGAAATTTTCCAAAAAAGTGGATCGCTTGTTCTAAAAGCGGGTCTTAAGGAAAATAAGCAAAAAGAGGTTTGAAACTGGGGTGGTTGGTTTTGGAAAAAGTGTCTTTTGAAATTTTAATGTTGACCGTAAAGTTCTGGTTAAAATAAAAATTGGTATTTTTGAAATGTGGTTTAAAAATTTAAACTGTTTGTAAAATTGTCTGAATAAAAAGTTTTAAGAATGGTTTTTAATTTTCTTTGGTTAAAGTAGGAAAGTTTTTTGAGGGTTGTGAAAATGGTGGGTGGTCCTGAAATCTTTTAAGTTGGTTTAATAAAATTCGACTCAAATTTGATTTAAAAAATTTATAAGAACGGAAAAGTGCTAAGGTGAAATTTAAAATAGGGAGGTTGGGGAGGCGTACTAAAAAATTTTAGTTTGGGTAGTAAAAATTCAATTTAATTGATAAAACAAGGAGGTTTATCTGTGGTGGAAATGTGGAGAAAATTTTTGAGAGGGAAGTGTCTTTGCCGTGGTGTTTAAATCTTTTCAGATTCGGGTTTTTAAAATTTTAAAATTTCGGTTAAAAATTTATGAATCAAAAAAACAGGAAAAATCTTAAAATCGGGTACCCCTTGGGGTTAACAAAAACCTAAGATTCGGGTGTGAAAAATTTAATTTTTAAACCAAACAAATAGGTTTATTCAAAAATGCTTTAAAAAAAAACTATTTGGTTAAAAAGATAAAAATCTTAAGAAAATTTTGGTTCGATGAAAATTTATAAAAATTTTTTGATAAAAATGGCGCCCACCCACCGTAAATTTAACGACCCCTGATGTCTCAAAAACCCTGAAGTAGAGTTCAGTGTTATACGGAAGGTTACAAAGAAGTCAGTTTGTGGTTAATACGGAAAATCAAAATCTTCTGCACGACTTTTGGTTAGAAATAATGTTCGACTAGGTGGTTAAGTAACATAATAAGGCTAAAGAAAGGTTGCACTTTTTATCTAAAAAGTTTCCCAGAAATGTTTGCCTAGTCGATTTAGTAGAAAAAATGCCTATGAGCCGTATAAAGATTGTGCAATGTTGTTGTATATAACTTAATGCCTGCTGTAAAACCAAACTTGAAACATAGCATCAATGATAAAAGGCTTGTATTTTCAAAACTTATTTGTATTTTCATATGGCTTAATTTTTACTTTTATAAGTGAAGTCGTCCGATGCAATCCGAATTTAATAAAGTTAAGCCTAAAAGTCGCTAAGTTTCAGTTTGAGGAAAAGTATTTTGAAAGGTTACAACATCTTCAAAAACTACCAAGCGAATTTGAGCCACGAAATGATATTGCTAGTCAAAAGAATGCGACGGAAATCTCTTTCAAGAGAAGGAACATTTAGTTCCTACGGCAGCTGGCTACAGAAAAATGCCGTCATCCTTTCACAAAGTAACGTACAATCTGAACAAGATATTGTGGGTTAAAATTAAACCCAATTTCTACCCTTAATAAGAATTAAAACTTTATGTTGAAGACAATCTTAAGAGAACAATGCGCGATCAATATGAAACAAAAAATAAGTGCATAATTGCTTTAACATTCTAGAGAAACAATCAGAATGAAGTACCAGACCATTTTAGAAGACACTTTTTAATAGCAACTTCCGGAGACATTAAATTTGCTTCCTTTTAGGGTCCTCCTTTATTATAACCAGCCTACAGGTTTACTTATTTAACTTGCTAACTCAACCGTGATGAAACGCCCGTAATTTTATTCAAAACGTAGATTGGTATTGAGACAACTTGGAAATACAATTAGTGTACAATTTATGCTGAAATTTAACTGCAACTACCCATCCGGAGAGTAATTAACAAGTTGGGCGTTCGAAATTTAAACTTACTAATATTCCCATTACACATGCAATGGTTAGCTAAGAAGGCGTGTTGGAAAATAAATAACTTAAAGCGGTAATACTTTATTTTTAACACCCGTAATCATGGATAGTTTATGGTGTTAATAATTGTTATCGGTGTCTTAGAAAAGAATTTTATTTTTTTTTAAATTTAGATTAAATTAAGATATGAAAACTAGAAGAGAAGCGGCGAACAATATATAAAAAGATGCCATTGTACATTACAAACGACATTTAACAATTATCTAGATTGCGTGAAAGAAACGAAGCAGAAGTAAATTAATAAATAAAATTTACAATTTGCCATTGTTAAACTGCACGCCGATTGAGCGTACATTCTTGTGCAAGTTGATAAAAAGAGACTGTTGATATGTTACTGCAATTAAAAACGCATTTCTGACATAACTGGAATGCACTTTTTAAGTACGGACAACGTACAGTAGAGTTAGCTTTTAATTACAACTTTTTGATGAGTTAGGTATATTGAATTCTTTACAACTTATTTATTATTAAATTATTAAACGATGGAGCAGTTTGCTTCAACCATTTTTTACATTCCTTCTTTTCACGACTGCCTAAGTTCTACCACCATAGCGAGCACAATTTTACCAGGCGGGAAAACCTACAAATTTAAATTCATAAACATTAAAGTACTAAAGATTATACAAGATGTCGTAAAACAAATGTTATAAACTGTACCCCAAAAATAAAAGCATGAGAAAGAAATGCTTAATGGTATTGTTAACGCGCGAGGTGTCTCATAATTTTATATATCGACTTACCTCAGCCGTATTGTAGTGTTCTATAAGTGTCGTTTTTAGTCTTCAACGAAGTGGACTGTATGGCTATCTATTGGACGTGATACGTACGCACTATCACTGTGATTTTTAGGGTTTAAATCACATTCAGAGACACTAATGACTTAACTCACTTTACCAAACCAACAACCGTTTCTTTTCGATGTCCATGAGCAAGTGTCGATCACTACCTCTTTAATCCAACTTAATTTCAACAGCCACAAAGGAGGTTTTATGACAGGATATAACGCGACAAAAGATAACAGCTTTGCTATTTTATTTAGAACTACAAATTTACAACGACTCAAAATTAAACACGAAAACGTGCGACAAAAAAACCAAACATCCCGCCCACCAAAATAAGTATGAACTAATTTATTTTATATTTAAAGATAATTATAGCTATTAACTAAGGAACCTAAACCGACAAACTTATATGAGTGAATATATATTGCTAAAATAATAGGGTTATTTAGGGGTATATTAGGTCGCGAGGGTCGTAACCTACATGTAAATAGCACTAAAGTTTAAAAAACTAAACGATTTTATCATGAAATGGAAGTAATTCGCCAATTATGCAAAAAGCTAATATCAAGCACACCGTATAAGAATCACAATTAATTGTAATCAATGAAAGAAAACTCATTTTTTTAATAATACAATCGTACTCAGTAAGATAAATAACTCTGTACGCAATCAAATTCATTTTCAATCAGCAGGGCATGCATAAACTTTAAAAGAATACGCATTAGGGACATCTGAAGCAAGAAAATCATGAAACGAATTTTATTAAAATAAATACGCGTTAGGGTAAGGAAATAACCATACATCCTCACAATAAACACATCTTTCAAAACAAACATTTTTCATAAACGCACGAAGTAAATAAACGCATTTTAAATTTAATCAAGGTAAAAATTTCGCCTACGTGATCTTTAACATAGAATCAATACAAAACCCAAAAATTATCTTGACAAAAATAAAAGTCATACGTTGTCTACATGCGAGGTCGAATTATAATTTCCTACATCAAAACAAGGCATGACGGGTGAAAGTACAATGGCCTTAGGAATATACTATACAAACTAGATGTATACGTGACCGACACCAGCAATTCAACAAGCTATTATCAAGTTAATACCACTGAAAGCCCAAGGTATGGACAATAACCCAGAGCACGCCTCAAACTTTGATCGAAGGACGCAGATAAACCAATGATGTCAGGTGGAGGCGTTGTTTTGAATACCACACGAATTTGATAAACAATCAGTCTTTCTTCAACCAAGGCACGCTCTTTATCAGTTCAAGTTAAAAAATCACGCAAAGTAAACATAATAAAATTAAATAATTATATTTTGTGGTAGTCGTGATAGAAAAGTTTAAAAATAATAGTAATAGTGCAAACATACAAGAGAAGTTAGCTGTTGCCTGAAAAACGTAAGTTAGAAATTTTTAATTGACTATAATTTTAATATTTATAACTCGAAATTATGATCTAAATTACCATCTAAATTACCATATAAATTGTCATCTAAATTATCATCTGAATACGAATCTAAACATTGATCTGGAACTTTAAAATACAAATCTAAAGCTAAATTTGCTTCGGAGCAGTAAACGGAGTATTATTCTAAACATTAAATAGGCGTTTGGCCAAGCTGTCTTACAAAATCAACAAGTGAACTTAACTGAAAACAATCCGGAGGTACTGGTCATCCACACGCAGCAGCAGTTCGAAGGATTGAAAATACGCAGGAAAACACAGGCCAAAAATAAGAACAATTTTTAATAGCATAAGGCATTAATTTCACTTTGAACACTTACATTTTTTAAATATTGAGATATTTATGTAAAGGGTCATCAAAAACCTTTTAAAAATTACGTAAAGCAAAAGGGAAAGGTCACAAACGTTCAAAGGTATTTTCAGTAGTAAATAGTGTTATTTTTGCTGACTTTAAATTGATTTAAGGGACTTACAATTTGGGGACAAACAAATTGATACTGTTACTTTGATTCAGGGGTTTATTTTTGGATAGTGAATCACATTATCAAAGTTATAAAGCTGTAAAGTGTATATATTCTTGGTCATTATACAAATTTTGGCTAGTTTCATTTATATCATTCAAGTTGGAAAGTGCTAGAGAAAAAAGGGGGTAGAAACTTTTTCGTTATCGTACCGTCGTGCACTCTGTATGGATTGAGCTGAGTTAGTCGAGACATATAAGAAGAATTATATTTATAATATACAGTTAAGGTTATTTAGAGACAGAGCGGTGGCGGGCAGCAGGAAACTGAACGTTAAGTACATCGGCGTGCGGCGACATCATAGCAATATAATATATATATATATATATATATATATATATGTATATATATATATATATGTATATATATGTATATATATATATATATGTATATATATAATATATATATGTATATATATAATATATATATATATATATAAATAGTTATTAAGATGAAATGAAAACCCAACCTTGTATTTAAAGTTGAATTACCATTTCAAATCGAACTAGTAATTGAAAACCACTAAAAGAACGGCTACAGCAGGATTTGAACCTGCAACCTCTGATTCACCGGATCAGTGCTCTAACCAATTGAGCTATCTAGCCTAATTGTTTAGATGATGTTATACTTAATACTACTGAAGCTTGGCTCTTGTTAACGATTTTTCAATTACGTCTTGCATTTAAGGAAATTGAATCTAGTTATATACATAATTCATGTACTAATAACTTGATCCTCTCATTTTTGCAACGTTCGGAATAATACAAACATGTAATTATATTATTATTAATAGAGAATAATCCACATTTGGTTGCAGGTTCAAATCCTGCTGTAGCCGTTCTTTTAGTGGTTTTCAATTACTAGTTCGATTTGAAATGGTAATTCAACTTTAAATACAAGGTTGGGTTTTCATTTCATCTTAATAACTATTAATATATATTAAGCATTCATTTGCATTCCAAATGTGGATTATTCTCTATTAATTATATATATATATATATATATATATATATATATATATATATATTTAACTAACACTTGGGCTGTCTTGACTGTAGCTACCCGATCGATACCATCCTTACCGGGATGAACTTCCACTACTCTTCCTAAACGCCACTGTAGAGAGGGGTTATTTTCTTCCTTTAAGAGCACAAGCGAATCAATAGAGAGGGTAACGGAATTCCTCAACCACTTACCTTTCTGTTGCAGCGTGTGCAGGTATTCAGCACTCCATTCTTTCCAAAATCCTTGTTGGATTTGCTGCAACAGTTGCCAGCGATCTAAAAGAGAGGGGTTTATGGACAACAAATCCGGATCTGGTAACACCGAAACTGGCCCAACGTTAAGAAAATGGCCCGGCGTCAAATACGAAAAATCATGCGGTTTGCAGCTCAGTGCGCATAGTGGACGTGAGTTGAGAATCGTTCGACTTGAATCAAAACCGTCGAGAATTCTTCAAACGACAAAATTTGTTCACTTATAATTCTTTTCAAATGGGATTTTAACGATTTAATCTCGGCCACCCACAACCCACCAAAACGAGGAGCAGCTGGAGGGTTAAACACAAATTGGATTCCCTCAACCCCTGTCGAATGGTGCATCAATTGAAAGATTTCACAAGAGACCCCAATGAAATTGGTGCCATTATCACAATAGATTTGAATACATTTGCCTCTTCTAGCAATAAATCGACGTATAGCACCCAAGAAAGCATCTGTCGAGAAGTTAGACGCTAATTCCAAATGGATAGCTCTAGCGCTGAAACAAATAAATAAGCAAGAGTACGCTTTCAATGATTTTGCGCCACGACACCGATTCATCGTGACAGAGAAAAGTCCACCAAAGTCGATTCCCGTATGTAAAAACGCCTTACCTGGAGTTAACCCAGAAGCTGGTAAAGCCCCCATAGGGGGCATAAAGCCACAGGGTTTACACGAAAACAAAGAATGCAGAATTTCAAACATTGCCGAATAGCCCTCTTTGCAGACAAGATCCAATAATTTTGAGTTAATAAAAATTGAGTTATTCGATTTCCAGGATGTAAATGTCTTTCATGACAATCTAATATAATAATTTCAGTCAACCGATGCGACCGAGGAAGCAAAATTGGAAATTTTGCACCATGCAATAATTCTGAATTACGCAGGCGACCGCCCACCTTTAACAAATCACGACTATCTAGAAACGGATTAAGGCTACGTAGTTGTTTACCAACAAGTTTTACTGTTTTAATACTTGCAATGTCTTGGGCAAAAATATTTGTTTGAACTCTTTTAATCAATAAATGTATAGTCTCTTGCTGCTGAGTTAGGGACAAACCATCAGAATATTTTAAACGCAAATCCGCCGAACATTAAACATTACGAATGAAATGACGAATACATGTATCAATCCTACAAAGTTTCAGCAGTTTTGAAAATTTATCCAATAACAAATCTAAGAAATTCTCAGGAATAACGACTGTTAACGACAGAGTACAATAGTCGACGTCCACCTGAGATGAGTCGATAAGTTTTGCCAGTGACGTTACTGGCCATTCTTCGCTACGACGCACTAACCAGGAAGCCCCTGCCCACCATAATGGATGATGAACCAACTCTGAAGCCAAAAGTCCACGTGAGGCACAATCCGCAGGGTTGTCCTGGGACTTAACATAAAACCACGAAGATGGACGAATACGTTCTTGAATATGCGAAATGCGATTGCTAACAAATGTCTTCTATTTATGCGAAAAAACCTAATCCAAGACAAAACAACAGTGGAATCTAACCATGCGAAAATACTACTAAATAATAAACTATCTGTATAAGTATTTTTGACGAAATCTATTAAATCAGCCAAGAGTGCGGCAGCACACAATTCGAGACGGAGCAATAAAACGCGATTAGTAGGAGCAACCTTCAATTTTGCGCATACTAATGACATTGCAATATTACATTCTAAATCGAACAAACAAAAATAGACGACAGCTGCATACCCGGCTTCAGAAGCATCAAAGAACCCATGCAACTCCATCCGCCTTTTTAAAATTATTACATACTATGCGACGCGAAATCTCAATATTCGAAACCGCTGGCAATTCACCCAAAAAAAATTTCTATTTTTCTACGACTTCCAATGGCGGCTCTTGGTCCCAGCCGAGGCCTAAACGCTAAAAATCTTGAACTAAACGTTTAGCGAAAAGTACTAAAGGCGTTATCAAACCGAGAGGATAAAATTTTTTTGAGATAGCTGACAAAATATTACGCTTAGTGCAATTTTGCTCTTCGGCGTTTAAGATGTATAAAAATATATCTGTAAGAGCGCGCCACGAAAGGCCCAAAATTGTTATTGGACCACTATCTTTATCTTGAAATGTAATTGTTTCCGAACTGGACAGCGACACCTTCAAGTTGGACATTACTTCCGGGCAATTTCTATTCCATTTTCTTAATTGAAAACCACTACTAACGCAAATACTATTCCACTCACCAATTAATTGATTTGCAGCTTCAATCGAATTGCATCTAGTGACTAAATCATCAACATAGGTATCGCTCGCCAATACCGATGACGCAAAAGGAAAATTAATCGATTCTAACCTTGCCAATTCTTGAACAGTACGCAAGGCCAAAAAAGGCGACGACGAAACTCCATAAGTCACAGTATTTAAAAGTCCACAATAAGATCCGACGGAGAAAATCTCCAGACAATACGTTGATAATCACGATGAGTATCTTTAACCAAAATCTGCCGTTACATTTGTTTAATATCAGCTGTTATTACGATAGGATGTACACGAAAGTGCAGTAACAAAACTGCAATGTCTCTTTGCAGAGCAGGGCCAATAGCCAAGCTATCATTTAACGAATTCCCAGATTGATCCTAACACGAAGCATCGAAAATCACATACTATTTGGTAGTAGTGATATTACGCTTATGTATAGCATGATGGGGATTCATTCTCTCATGAACGGACAAATTTTTCGGCGATTCCACTTGAGCCATGTGACTGCTTTTTAAATAATCCTCCATAAATTTTTTATAATACGAATACAATTCAGAATTTTTTAGCAAACGACGTTCTAATGACAAAAATCTTTTAATTGAAATCGCTCTCGTAGCCACGATTGCGGGTTCAGAAATTTTAAAGAGCAAAGACATTACAAAACGACCATCCTTATAACGTATATAATTTTCCCCAAATTCCTTTTCACACCTTTCTTCTTCAGGAAAAACGTGTTTGTTGAAGGGAATATTTTCTAATTCCCAAAATCGACGAATGTCGCTGTCTAAAGGCTCAACGAAAGCACACAATGACGTAATAGAATTTTCGGGAAAACGACCTTTCCCGTTAACACCTAACCAAAGGTTGCTTCATAGTAACTGGCTCGTTAGAGACACCCCAACGAGATTCGTTCAAAAAAACCTGAGCAAAGATTTCAGCTCCGAGTAGCATGTCAATCTTACCAGAAATATTAAAATTAGAATCAGCTAAGGCCAAGCGTCGAGTATGCAACCATTCCTTGACCCCTATAGACGACGAAAGTAATCGATTACAAATGTTAGGTAAAACATAACAATCAATTTAATATGCTGAAGACCTTGCTCCCGAGGGGCTGACTACACACGATAGTGTATTAAACACCAACGACGAATTCAAGCCAAGTCTTTGAACAGTTACAATGGCTGTCCGTTTTTTTAAACCTAACCTCTGACGGCACCTTTCAGTCATAAAACTTTCCATAAATTCGGTATCTAAAATTATACAAACAGGTTGTAATTTTGCTGTATAATCAAGCACCGACACCATTTCCGTAGCCAACAGTGTGGTTGTATGTTCTAATGACGTCGAAATTAAGGAGCTAGTGGCAGGTTGTTCATGCACAACCGCCGTTATCCAATATTAAATTTTTGATATACAAAATAGTCATAAAATCACGTACTTACGTATTGTCCACAAGCACTTCTGGATAAGTAATTACAAAAAAAAAATAGTAACGGAAGATTACAGTAGCAAAGGAAGAAGCTCGCTATAATTTAAAATATAATTTCCTCGCAGCTAAAAAAGAAGTATTAGAAAAACGTCACACCTTAATATAGCGTACCCTAAATTTTGTATAGATAGAAATTTATATTTTTCACTTCATACCCAAACAAGAAAATCTGTCTTAATTAGTAAATTCCGACAGTTTGAGTAAAGTAGTTTAATCTCAACACACTAACACCGGAATTTGTGCGATGAACAACCGGAAAAACCTAACAAAAATGCAGACCCATTTCTTCCTGATGTAGGTCATAAGGGCGACGCAGAAGAATTTCTACAGCTTGACCGGGCGGTCCGTTGCGGGTCAACAACTGGTATAGTCGATGTCTGCGAAATCACATGGCACACAATATCAAATTCTTTTCCTGGAAAACCAAGTGAATCAAATTCAGAAAAAGTAAAGGTGAACAGAGTAACTCTTCCCTTTCCTTGACCAATAGCTACTAGTAAATCATTATCTACCTAGAATATATGTCTCTACATGTTACGTAGTAATGGATTGAATTAATTGAAAGTAAATTGGCACCAATTGCAGTGAATAATTTTATTGTAGAAAAAACTCCATTTCTCAAAGTAACAACTTCGTACAAACTCATTTCAGAATCTCATGTTAAAAATCTATTAGTCGTAGAAATCCACTTGTTTATGTTGGCGACTAGAACGTGCTGCTTCTGTCTTATCACGTAATCCAAGGCATTAGATAGATCTAAAATATAAGTTCCACAACGAACACTCGAATGTGCCACATTAGAAAACTCAAGTCAACAATAACGGGAAACCTATTTGATAATTTTAATTCCATTGCAATGTATCTTATTTTTCAAGAAACATTCATAATAGATAACGGAACAGGCAAAATCGAATTGAATCGCACTCGATAATTACACATGTAGAAATCCCATTTTAAAGACCGTAGCTAAACGATTGCAATATTTCCGAAAACAAATGTTTTAACAATCAAAAACACGTTTTAAACGTATTATAATATTTTATGAGCAAATACTTTGATAAATAAATACCAGATTTAAGACTACACTCAAATAAAATAGATTTAAAATATTTAAATTCATATCTGAATATTTAATAAAAATTCTATAGGCTGCTAGATACACAATCGTTTAAATTGAAAGGAAGTTGCACTTATTAATAAACATGCAAAATGACCGTGAATACTATAAGGAATATGAAAGTTAATTACATACAACGAAAATATTTATCTACAAGGGCGGTACGTAACACTGCACATAACTTTTGCAAAACTTTAGACCATCTGCCCTTAATACATATTATAAATAATTTATTATGATGCGTAACGAACTCTCAAAGTTTAGAACAACACGTGGCTTTAACAACATATTTTATTCTAAATCTGTGTATTTTATTATACTTTTTAAAACAAATATTTTTTCTCTGCACTTAAAGTTGTACTAAAATCTACACTAATTGTTCGTTTTACAGGTCTTCAGAAAAGAAACAAAATATAGATGTAAGATAGTTTTCTGTTTAGTGGTTGACAAGGGTGATACTTTTTGAAAAAGATTTAAATTCTTTAGAAGGCATTGCATTAAATACATGTTTAGAAATGTCTTAAAGTTCAATAAGTAAGCCGAAACCTACGTGTAAAAAATTTTGGACTTGTGGAAGGGCAGCTAATGCTTTGACGATTTCTTTTTTAATATCCAAAGTGTTGGTTGGCGAACACTACTTGTAATGATTACAATTAATAAATGTTTATTTCAGAAACCTCATTTTCCTTAAGCACTTAGTAAAGCTATACTGAAAGCTTTAGAAGTAAAAAATTCTGGTAGAAACAAAACCTATGAAAAGTTTAGAAAGTCGCCCGTTTACTGCATTGCTCCTTTCTCTTACATATTTAAAAAGTATGCCCTTTATGGAGCTCCATAGAAAAGGTTTAAAAGTGTTTGAGCTGTTCTCGAAAGTTTTGATACAAATCAAAGTGTGGGTTTTTACATTAAAAGTAGTAAAGTTTAAAACTTTTCAGGGTTCAATCAGGTTAAAAGTTTTGCAAAATAATTAAGCTGAGACAAAAAGTTAATCTCAAAAATAAGTTCTGATAGAAACTAGATCTTACATACTGTTCCTGTTAATTACTAACATTAAAATTATTAGCAGCCAAAGAATTAAGCCATGTTTTAGACAATTTAAGTTACCGATTGACTCAATGGTCTAGATAAGGTACGTGCTTTGCATGCAGATGACCCAGATTCGAGTCCTGGGTCAATCAGTTCTTTTCCTCTAAGAATTATTATGTAAATGAGTAAAATACATCATATTGCAAAAGCTATGTACAGGGTGTCAAACAAATCGTTACGTAATCAAAGATGGCGGATATGCTAGAGTAACAATTGTGACGCCAGAGGTTGATGATGTAGGTGGATGTGTCAAAATTACAGCTATGACGCCAGAAGCGGCGATGAAGACGGTGGCAAAATCGACGATGACGCGGCGGAAGGAGAGGCGCAGACGGAGACACGTAACGCACTCATAAGAAAGCGTCGCGTTCAGGCGCGTCTTCGTCTGGTGTTTCTTAAAATTTCATACAAACTGATTTTAAAATAGTAAAATTGCCACAATTTTCATGAGCGTTGTGTTATTTACTAGCCACTATAGCAATAAAAGAATCCATGATCCAACGGTTATAAATGACAACCATACAAATGATTGTAACTCCTGTGTATGGTTGCTGTGAGTACATCTAGGAACATTTATTTAACTAAACGCTTAAATTAGTACTGTTGGAAAAATCAATTTGTACAAACCAGGTTTTACAAACTAATTTGTACAAACCCTACATGTAATTTTTTCCAATGCTCCACCCAAAGGTACTACATTGGCCAGGAAGCGAGCTGTTTTTACCTGGAAAATTTAGAATTTTGCCGAACCCTTGCTGTTCCAAGCAAGGTAGGGATCTTTAACGTGCGTGACAACACTCACACACGGGACCTCCATTTTACCTCTCATCCGAACGAGGATGTATTTTTGTGAAAAATGCTCGCCTAACATTTTTCAAGCGGACCGTGTCGGGATTCAATCCCGGGACCTTGGACGTAGTAGTCACACATATACCAACTACGTCACGGAGCCGCCTAATTTGTACAAACCAACTTTTACAAACCAATTTTTCTAAAATTTTGTGATTGTTTGTAGTACACGAGCGGAGAGGGACATTGAAAAATCCATACGATTGGAGCACTCGATACGCTCGAGCTACAATTTTTGTCTTCATTTTGTAATGACCACCTTCTAGCACTAGTATTACAAATAACTACACTATAACAATGGTATGAACAGATTGCACCTTTTTCTTAGAATTTAAAGAAAAACAATCGAGAAACTGCGTGATGTTAAACACACAAAATATCAGTTAACAATTGGACCGACACAAAACAACCGAAATCAACCGTTTCATGCTGTATTAGTATGATTGTTTCATCAGAGCTAGGCCCAACATTCGTAGATTTTCTCATAAAATTGCTACTGTTGGCTCTCTAAGTCGCTAAGAACGATGCGAACAGTGTCACGCCAAAAGCGCAAGCGCGCCAATATGTACGTTCTTCAATTACTCCACCAAAGAGTGAGCAGTTCAGATTACTCAAGATCCAGACAAAACCTACAAAATTTCTACTGTTGGCTTTTCAAGTCGTCCAAGAACGATGCGGGCTGTATCACACCACAAGTACAGAATCACCAGGTGCTCCGCTTAAACAGTATAATCCTTTACGTGCCCTATGCTGACTACGTTTCACGTTTGCAGTGAGGTTAATCGCCACAATTGTAGGATATGGGGAAGTGAAAAACCTCGTGCTTTTACTGAGGCTGAAGAAAAATTTTCAGTGCGAATATTTTGTCTACCCTTTCAAAAAATAAGATAACTGGGCTGATGAAACCGTCAATCAATCACCCAATCACTTGGACGAGAAATTTTTTGCGGTTCTGCATATGGTATAACATAAACCGCAAAATAATATTTTAACAGAATGTAGCACCCTCACATTGGACTATAATAAATTAAAGAGAATTTCTTAACCAAAAATTGTCAGGGCGTTGAATTGGGCGTGCAGAATTAATTCCGTGGCTTCCATGCTCACAGGAGCATGTTTGTAAAGCATCGTGTGTAGCAAATATCAACAGAAAACATGACAGAACTTTGGAAAAGAATAAATTTTGCCATTGCGCGCGAGTTATGTATCCCCCAATTTACCTATATATATATATATATATATATATATATATATATATTAAATAATAGAATCTAATAGGAATTATTAGAAATTGTTAAATAAATCATAAGTCAATTGCAACAATGTAATACAAGGATAAACAGACAGGTTATTAACAGTTTATGAGAACGGATAAGCAACTTTGTATCCGAGAGGACAGTGATGCTGCAGGTGGCAGGTCACAGACGGTTAAGATATCGTAACTACCTAGAAATAAGATTGAAACAATGTAACAAAGTGTAGAATTAAGAGTAACGCAGAAATGAGATCTGCAAGTTCCCACAGCCATGTGAGGGGGTAGGATTATTATAAAAAGCCCGGGAGCTCATGGCTCGGCAGTCAGTCTAAGTATTACAGCTTTTGCATTGTTGTTTACCTAGGCTACTCGCCCTAATATTAGTTCAATTAACTAATTAATTTCGATTTAAAGTTATTTTATTCAGTTTGTCAAAATTCCATAATAATTTCTGTTTAAGATAAACCAATAAATTGTTAAGAAGTTTTGGAAATTGTTTTTAAAAAAGCAGCTCCCAAGGTCCGAACCTTAACTCGCGCAACAATTTTTATCTTAAAAAACACATGGCGCGAAACATCGATGACTTTTACGTTTACTAAGGGCAATACATGGAGACCATATTAAAAATTTATAAACTTTATAGTTTTCCTATCTAATAAAGGAACCGTTCGTTTGATTTTGTATAATACCTGTTAATGTGGACAACAATTTGTGGACACGCAGTATATTTTCTTTTCATGTGCTCTCAATAAATTATTGCAGCTTGGCTCCTGCACAACGTCCCTAAAATTCTTCCACATTAGTCTAGTTTATATATGTCCAAATACTACTACACCATTCAATTTTTGATTAACTCCAAGGATTAGCGAATGGCGATGAAATAATATTTTGTTACTTCCTAGTGCAACAACTGCACCTAAGAATTTAGAATCGAAAGGGGCAAAGCCATTAAGCCATTGCATTGATTAAAAGCTACAAGGATGTATTTAAAAGATCAGTGTAAAACATATAAAACCGAAGAATTCAATAAAATCTCGAAAGCTTCTTCAGTAAGGCTCGACAGAGTTTTCAGCTTTAGTCGAAGTATGAAGTCACGAGCATTATGATATAAATCATTAGATAAATCGTTAAAATATATACCTTTAGTGTGTATATGGATGAAGTGTATGTGTATATAAATAACTGTCGAACTTATTTATAGTTATAATCGTCGTGTTAAGAGGGAATTTAGTGTAAGTAAACATTGTAATAATTATCATAAGTGATATCTGTAGTGGCATCTCATTACTTAAGGTGTATAATCAAACTTATATTGGATCAAATAAGGAACAGTAACAAAAGTTCGTTACACTAGGATAAGTAAATAGATGATAAAGTGTATTTTACAGTTTTCTTCTTTTATCTGGTGATTATTTTTGTATAATTCTTTTCTGGCAATATCTTCATAAATACTATTTATTGATACCGAAATACAAACAAGTAGAAAGAAAGTTTTCAATCAGAATAAAGAATAAATGCTTCTGTATAGGTTACAAAGCTATATAAAGTATTCAGAGAACTTCTCCTAAGATAAATGGATACAAAGAGGAGAAATATTTTGTCGGTTAAATGGCTGTGACAGTATAGACATATACAGCTGGCGATTAGATATTTAATTCCTCTATTCACATCGGTAATACTGTACATAAACATAATCTCACGAACGAACGGGAGGATGCTTGAGTGTTATACAAACATTCAAATTACAATAGAGCTGCGCTGCCGCGTAATACCGCAGTTTCATCTCGGATGTTCTTTGAGGAGTTTGTGTAAATAAAGGATGAATTAAGAAATACCAAATACCATCCACGACCTCTCTTTGTATCAGTTTTCTGGCAGTTACAGACTCCCCATTGTTCGTATTCATTCAAGCTATAAGCTTAATAAAAAGTAAAACATCAACCTTTTAAATTATTCATACAGAAGAAGACATCATCGTTGTAATGACGTTCTTACGAATATTATTCTAAAGGTTTATTAACGCACTCCATGCATATTTTATAAACAGTATTATTTCGAGCTATACAGTTGAAATGGGCTTTGTAGTCACGGGCTTTTTAAGGCTGTAATCATAAACAATATTCCAATTGGAACATAATTTGTGCGAGATTGAAAGAAAAATCCATGCATTGATTATCTTCATACGTTAAGAAATACGACACTACCAATTTCAGGTGAACTTTACAAGAATTTTTGTTTCGTGTTTCTATAGCGAAACTACTGCATTGGTCAAAAGAAAACCCAAACTTAACATTATTGGGGAGACCATAAACAAGACCAGGTGCGGGATGATTTGATTACAGGAAAATATAAGTGGTAATTCGCAGGATCTCGGGAGCAGTATGCGATAAGAAACTTTAGCACAGCCAAGCAATTAAGTCCGCCACTGACAGATAGGCAAATTATTAAATATCTTTCTAACATTTTGAAGTAGAGGTTAGACAGCATATGGCACTTCAGAACATTACTGAACGGGTGACATTTATAGAATATTTAGAGAGGAATTACCATCGAAGTAGCAGCAGTACGAGAAGTACAATCCAAGGTCCGAGTGTGCTACGTCAAAATATCTAGAGCGCAACCGAGTACCGACAACAGGAATAGTGAAATTAGCGGTGGATCTGAAGTTAATAGAACGCATGCCGAGATAGTAGAGAAACAAGCAGGACCGAGTGGGTAGACTCATGGAAGACAGGATTTTCATTAAAGGACAAGCCACTAGAATTAGCAGTATGTAAGTATGAACATACACGGGAATTTAGGACGATTGAGGAGGAAGTTGAGCCAGAAATAGGTGAGAAAGTTTGTTTACCGATAATAGAAGTGAAAATTTTGAACTATAAGGTAAGATCGTTGCTCGATTCAGGAGCAAAAGCGAGTTTAGTGTCCGAAGATTTTGTAAAAGAAATTTGTGATAGGATTATGCCAATTAAAAGGAGTCACTTAGTAGCCCCGAATAAAAAGAGGTTTGCTGTAGTCAATGGCGTTGTTGTGTTAAAGGTAAAGATAGATTCTTTAAGCAGTGAACAGGAATTTGTGATTGTTCCTCGACTAAAATTTAAAAGTATCTTGGGGATGGATTGCATGATGAAGTTAGGTTTGATTATAGATATGGAGAAACGATTAATTAGGGATATGTAATTGCCCTGGAAGGATAGTTATGATGTCACAGAAGATGGCGTAGGGTTAAGTGTGAATTTGATGGAGATAGATGAGGGGGTAGTATATGAGTTCGATACTATTAGATGTCCAGAGCAAAAATTACATGAAGTTAAGACACTGTTAAAGAAACATTCCGAATTAGTAGGTGTAGAGGCGAACACAACGCTAGGTTATCGGCATGTTCTAGAGGAAGACAATTAAGAACCATTTAATTCAAAAATATACCCGATGCCGGAAGCATATAGGGAGCAAGTAAATAGTGAGTTAGCAAAAATGTTGAAGGATGGCATAATCTAATATTCAAATACGCATTTTCTAAACCCGTTAGTAGTGGTCAAGAAGAAAGATAATAGCATTCGTTTGTGTTTAGAAGCAATCAAAGGACTAATCCGCAATTTCATTGTTCACCATCCATGGACACACCTTTGGCTAGGTTAAAAGGTAAACTTGTTTTCAGTAAGCTAGATTTAAGCATTTCTTTCTGGTTGATTATGTTGCAGCAAAATTCTAGAAGGTACACAGGATTTTCAGTAGAGGGAAAAATTTATAATTGTACAGTAGTACCGTATGGATTGTCTGAGTCAAACATAACATTAGTTAAGGCCAAACAGGAAAATTTAAGGGCGTATGAACAGGTGGATAATCAGTACATTAATAATAGGTTAATTTTAAGTGTCGGTGAAACAGCTGAGAAGAGGATAATTGAGATAGGAGATATAGTAAAAGTCCAGGTCATAAAATATGTAAAGAAAATGACACTGCGTATCAAGAAGTGAGTCAGGTTCAAGTAAAATAGGGGTACATAATAGTAGGTACTAATAGGTAGATAATAGTTAGTTATAATAGGTTTAAATAATAGTTGATAATAATAGGTGAAAATAGTAAAAGTAAATAATAGGTAGTTATAGGTGAGAATATGTATGAATAATAGTTGTACATAAAGCCACCAATAGTCAAGTAGTAAGTAATTAATTTTAGGGAAGTAATTGAATCCAAATCATTTGCCTTAAAATAAGGAAATTTTACTGTGATATTTAGGGGTTAGAATAGTATTGGTATTTATTTGTACAACTTATTTCGTTATTTTAGCATATAAAACAACAGAGTACGCTTTGAAAACGATTTTTATATAGGTAGTGTAAAAGTGAGTATTTCGACTGGAATACTTAGAAGGCTAAAGGTAGATTTTCATAATCTAGCAGGTGTAAATATTCGTTAAGATAGTGTATATAAGATAACATTTCAAATTTGTGTATAGGAATATGTAGGGAAGAAACCAACATCTAAGTTCCATAACAATTTAAGCTTTATATTTAATTATAACAAAGGGGATGTGTAATTTCAAAAGCGTTAGTATTTGAAACCGTTTTAGTATAGTTATAGGTGTTGAAAGTTTTACAACTGTTTGTCGAAGCTTTTCTAATAACATGTAAATACGAAACGAATTTAACCGTCTTTATTTTTCCTGGTATATTTTAAGATAACGTTAAACAAACAACAACATTATTAGATTTATAGCTCAGGTGTGGAGATAACTGTGACCGTTTGAAGTTCAACTTGACAACGAGTAACAAAGAGAATGTAGGGGATAAAAATAGTACAAGTGAAATGAAGATAACACGTGTTAGAGTAATGGAATTATAACAAAGAGGTGGCAATACGAACTGGAGTGAGTGCAAAGCAAAAGAGAGATAGATGTTACCCTTGTTGCATTAGGGACGTGTTGAATGTTAACTTTGTCAAGTTGGTGTTTAAGATACGCAGCGTGATTGGTGACAGATGTTTTTAAGTACGGGGATAGCAGTCAAGCAAGAGTGTGGGTTGCGAACGTTAGTTAGCGTTTCAAGGAAATATCTTCGAAAAATCGCGGCGGTTGGAAGATTTTACTAAGAATATTGAGCGCCCGTTACAAAATTACGGGAAAACAGTGACCGTTGGTGTTTGTTTGTATTGTGAAATTGTGAGAAGTGAAGACCGTTGAGAATTTTACCTCAAAGCGTATGTTTGTATTGACGGGTTTTTGTAGGGTGAGAAACTGTATATAAACTCCAGCAGGTTGTTATGGGACTCTCTTTAAGTTCGCTCATGAAATTTACTCTCGGAAAATTTCGCTCTCTTAAGTTCTTCTAGAGTTCGCTCTTAGTCCTTCGATCAGAGTTTGATAGTAGTCTACACGTTTTAATAGCATAAAAGTTTATCAACCAGCTGATGACTACAAAATTAATATATTTGAACTAAGTTGAGTAAGTAAAATTTGTTTTAAATTTGAATTTGCAATAAATATACAAAAAGAGAGTACATATGGAGCTAGAATAGATATCGGTGATTGTTAAAATTGGGTGTGCATCAACATTTTATGGTACTTGTCGAGGAGCTTGGGGAAATTGGATGCATTTAGTATGGTAGATGAGTGTTGTTATGGTTAAATGGTTACTGCTGGAGAATATGGTTATGGCAAGGCAAGATGGTGTTCCTGTATGCCGCAGTCGAAGTGGGAATGATGGCAGCCGTATGCAGAAATAGTTTCTAGGTAACTGTTGCTTTAAGTGTTGGTTTTTGTTTTTCTACGTATATGAACTAGTGTTCAATAATCACCCGTGCATTGTGTGTATAAGTTACGACTAAAAAAAGACAAATTTGAAAGCTGACTGATAAAATTTTGTTGGCATTATTGTATTGTATTTTTATTTGGAAATTTTGATTTAAAATGATTGATATTAGCAAATGTTGGTATGTACAAGGTAAAAGAACACATTTGGGGAATTGATGTGCTATCTATACAAGAAGGTTTAAGGGTTAATATGAGCGCGTACTAAATCTGAGGTAACGTTAATCAAGTTGTAAATATTGATTAGAGTAATTATGGATGCCAAATAAATTATGACATGTATTATTTCATAAAGGCGTTGTATATAATAGATTAATAATGTGTGAACGTGAATTTTTAATCGTGTTTTGGCGTGTATAATTTTTGTTATGAGTATGTAATAAATGTGTGTGATTTTCGTAGCAGATATTTTGTTTTGGTCTTAAGTAAATTGTAGAAAGAAGCTGAGCAGCCGTGGCATGTATTTCTTTTTAAACGTTTCAGGTACAGCATAGCTACACTTCATCAGCTCCAGAGTTTGCAGCAATTAGTGGCATCCAGTACGTAATCTAAAGGTTGTTGTTTAAGTTATCTTCCAGAGGAGCTCGAGAGCCGTATATAGTAGCAATAAATACTATATATATATATATACATATATATAAGGACAAATTGTACTGTACTATGTACTATATATATATATATATATATATATAAATATATATCTCATATACGAAAATACAGGGTCCAGAGTCCTAAATTGCTCAATCATCAACAACTTCTTAATATGTACAACAATTGTCTTTAGAAGTCATGTAATTTAATATACTTTCCTTTAAAAACCGTATTAAACGTTTCTGAATTCAGTTATTTTCATTTTTTACCTTGTGTAATGAAAAGGACCTGTATCGTAAATTTGCTAGAAATCCTAAAAATTTAATTAAATTGACCTTCACGCGCAACTGAAGCTTAAACTAATAAATGAGACTTTAGAAATCACTTAAAATAATTGAACAAATTAAATTCAGTCTTACCATTACAAATCTTCTTGTTGGATTTTCCCAAAACTTAATAGTTGCCTGTAACTGTTCCATTTTCTTATAAATCGTTTTAAACGTCCATTTTTTAATGCAAATTGACGTTTTGGTCACTCAAATCATGTTTGCCTATTCCGATTAAAAAAAACTTTATCTTGCGGCACTTTTAACTATATTTAATTATCTATTTTCTATTTTGGGACTTTTAAATAATGATCGTCACTAAACACTATACGTTTCGTGTCGGCAATTAATTACCCTCCATTGTATGTACGTCGAAATAATCTACTCACGTTTCAGTCAACATCAACGTCGGCAATATGAGTAACATGACCGTTCGGTATTGGATTTTATAAACCAAACCCTCTCGACATTATTGCTTTTAGATGGGTTCAGCTGTTTTACGAACCTTCGTCTCATTTTGCTATGTATTATATTCACGTTCTAGTTCATTCAAGACTATGAGCGTGTCATTTACATATGCTATCAACATTCTAGAATTTTAAGTTCATTGTTTCATAACGGCTTTGGGCTGTTTAATAATTAGGCAAACGTTTAACTATCTGAACATTACATCGTTCTAGGACATAGAGTCATTTTATCTACGCCTTTTTAATTAGAAATACATCATTTTGTCATTAAACTACAAATGAAATCCTATCAGAATATTTATTTATGCGAGTTTTCAATTGAAAGATTAACGTAAATTCTTTTACTCACGCAACTCTCCATATAATTCAGTATTTATATGCATTTGCACGTAAATTTCCCTAAACACAGTTCTTTTGGTGTAAAATACAGGTGAAACTCTTTTAATATACTGATTTATGTGTCGAACGTAATAAATACCATAATTTTTATCTAAAACACAATCGTTTACTTATTAAACTATCTGATATGAATAAAAACTATTTTAGTCACCACGGCTTTATGCGTCAAGCGTAAATAATACTTTTGTACTGGGCACTTTCCAAATATTTTTTATATAAATAAATATCTAAACAATTTGATGTTCATCATATAATGTAATATGGCCTATAATCACATCAATATATATATATATATATATATATATATATATATATAGCAGTGAATGAATGCAATACCTTGGGATAGGCGCTAATAAAAGTGCTGTGGACGAATGTTTCTAATAGGTCCACGTTGGACCAATAAAAGTGCTGTGGAAGAATGTTTCTAATTGCCCATAGTTAATTTTTGTTAGCTCGCTGAATCTTGTTCTGAGTTTGTATCTTCAAGAATTAATAAAACCGCTGTAATCATACAAGCATACAATCAAGCAAATAATCTTTCAAATATAAAGATAATAAATTCACAACATTCGCTTATAAACAATACCTTAAATACAAATACAATGATTTGAAATAACTTTCTCACAACACATATTTTATATACAGAAGTGATGAGTTCACAACATCTCCTTCTCTCACAACACTTATTCTAAGTCATCGACTTTAGTCTTTAATGAATAAATCTTAAACACAACAATCACTCATTAACAACTTCTTAAGTAAACGTTTCTTATTATTACTATGTACACCAATTATCTTTGGAAGACGTCTAATTTAATACCATTTCCCTTAAAAACCATGTTAAACGTAACTGAATTCAGTATATCCCACTTTTATGTAATGACAAATCATATCCGTAGGATTATCAGAAACAACTTAAAAATTTGAATTAAAATGACTTGTACATAAATAATTTCATTATGCAAATACTTAATCTAAATAACAAGCTTTCTATAAATCAGACAAATTATTTTAATCTACACCGCTATGGATCTTCTCGTTGTTAAAACATAATAACCATCATTCCTTAGATATCAATTCTTCATCCTTTGTCAAATTGTTTTAAGAAGTTCACTTTTCATACAAATGCTCAAATTCCATCAAATACCAAACCATCTTATGATAGTATTATTTAATTTTAAGTACACATTTAATTATATCTTTATAGTTGTTGGCTGCCTAAATTTTGTTCATTTTTGTTTACTAATTTGATTCTGTAAACTGCATCCTGTTAATGGCGACGTGTTCTTACTTCGGCGTTTCAATCAACACTAACTTATTGGCCTTCCAAATTGGATTCAAATAATTAAAACCTCTGACATAATATATTCTAGGCGACTCCAGGAGCTTTGCGAACCTTCGCCGTCAAACACGTTGTTTCCATGTGTTTATATTTCAACATTCCAGAGTATTCTAGAACTGCATCATTTAACCAAGCTTTTTATACATTATGCTGTATGATACGTTCTTCACTTACTGGTTTAAATTTGAAATTAATAGATTTTCTAATTAGAATAACCTTATTTTGTAATTAAATTACAAATGAAATTCTCTTAGAATATTTCTTCACGCGACTTTACATAAAATTGACATTCTTTAAGAATATTTGATCGTAAACTTATATAAAAAGCAATCCTTTAATTATTTAATGTAAAAACACTCCTTTAATAATCACTGTTTATGCGTTAACAGTAATTAACGCTTTTATACAACGCATTTCACGAATATGTTTTAATACAAATAAATGCCTAAACAATTTGGTGTTTTTTGACATTTTCTCAAAATTATGACGAACAATCTTTGTCATACGCTGTAATGTGACATTACTGTGACCTTTGATAACAGTAACATATACAAGATCCAACTGGGAGAAAGCAGTAGGTGCCTTAATTTGCAATTAATATGTAAATATGTAAATTCTGATGCAACGGTTAGTCGATTAGTGCTTGTGTAAATAAATTAACAGTGGGTTAACATAACCATACTGTACTCGTCGTCTTAGAGGAAGATAGGTGGTAATTATTGTTTAGAATTGTCATAGTGGTTTCTGCAGCGGAACTTTGGTAGATTGAAGATTCTTTGTAGAGATTTGTGAATAATTAGGCTTGTGTAAATTGAAATAGGTTACAGTGATGTTAAAAGCGTAACAGTATGATTATGAAGTTTTTACTTTTCTTCTCAATTACAATATGCATATACCGATTTGTTACTGATTAATAACGTTTTCGGTACAAATTGGTAGAAGGTACGGGCCTCTTAGTCAAGTAATGAAGGAGCATACGCGAAAGTTCGATGTGTAACTTTAGTACATGCAGACGGCGTATTGTGTAACTTTCTAGACATCTCTGCCATTTGCTTGTTACAACTGAAAAGTTTTCAACGCATGATTAAAACTAAAATTCATAACTGACGCGAACTCTAACCTTCGTTAAACCAATACAGTAAATGTAGAAAGTTTTGCTTTATTTTTAGGACTAAAGCTGCCGCTTTCGATCTTAATCGTGTGAATTTAAACATCAGATACAAGTTTTACAATAAGCAATATCATACGATTCAAAAAAGCCATTTGTGTTTATTGTTGGTTTTGGACGATTACCACAGTATAATTCGCATGCATCGGAACAGAAAGGTGTATGTCAAAAACGGCTATTTTCCACAAATCACAAAAGGGAAATCACAAGGGAAAAAAGTACTAGATTTTAGCTCGAGGTGTGTTTGTTTCCCGACGTGAAGCGGAGAGAGACAAAACACCGGTAGTTAAAATCTTACATTTTTACCCGTGTATAATACACTAATTTTTTTTCTGTCACAGGAAAAACGATGATTTAATATTGAAAAAAACATTACAATATATTAAAGTCAAAAATCAATAGATGTCAAAATTGAAGTTTCAAACAAGTAATCAAATATCTGTCAATTTAATTCTGAGAGTAGTTTCAAAAATTGCTTACTTAAGTTGTTTATATCGGTTGTTTTAACCGCGACGAGGTTATGATACGATGTTTTGTTACACCCGAATGCTATAAATGTGGACTCGGCTTTAAATTAAATATCTTCGTGTTCTTACCGGGAAAAAAGTACTAATTTTTTTCCCGTGGAAAAATAGTTATTTATTATACAAGGGAAAAAGTACTAGATTTTAGCTCGAGGTGTGTGTTTGTCTCCCGACGCGAAGCGGAGGAGACAAAACACCGAGAGCTAAAATCTTACATTTTACCCGCGTATAATACACTATTTTTTCTGTGACTGGCAAAACAATGATTTAATATTTAAAAAATATTACCAATTATATTAAAGTCAAAAATCAATCTATGTCAAATTTGAAGTTTCAAACAGGTAGGCTGATGTACTTATAGGGACAGTTAGATCTGCGTTGCTAAGGAAACCTTTAAAGTAATCAAATATCTGTCAATTTAATTTTGCGAGTGGTTACAAAAATTGCGAACTTAAGTTGTTTATATCGATTGTTTTGAATATTCAAAATTCAAAATGGACAGTACTGATTCAGAAGTTTCTCTTACTCCACCGGAATTGGTAGAGGCAGCGAAAGTAGCATCAATAAAATTATTGCCAGCTAAATCACGAAAATTTACGAAACTGGGTAATTCAAGATTCATGGAATGGAAGGCGAAAAGACATGTAGTTCTTACTCGGAGACGGTGTTATTGGTTTATTTTTCGGAACTAGCGCAACAACAAAAGCCATCAACAGTGTGGTCGAATTATTCAATGATAAAAAGTATGTTACAAGTCAATAATAACGTAGACATTTCAAAATATTGCAAACTAATTACGTTTCTGAAACAAAATGGGAAAGGTTAAATGCCCAAAAAATCTGCAATATTTACGAGTACACATATTAGTGATTTTTTAAATAATGCTCCTGATGAAGTTTATTTATTGGTCAAGGTTGTTGTTGTATTTGGGATTGCAGGAGCCTGTCGAATATGTGAAATTAGCCAGGTAACATTAGATGATATTGAAGACGTGGGAACGTCATTAATTGTGAAACTTAAGCAAACAAAGAATGATGTAAATAGGAGATTTATAGTTACTGAAGAATATATTAAATTTTACAGAATGTACATGGCACTTCGTCCAGCAGCAGCAAAGGATCGCCGCCTGTTTTATGCATATCGCAATGGGAAATGCGTCAATCAAGTTGTGGGTAGAAATCAGTTTTATAAGGTACCTGAAATAGTAGCCAATTTTCTTCGACTTAAAAATGCTAAGTCATATACAGGTCATGCATTTCGAAGATCGTCTGCTACACTTTTAGTTGAATCTGGGGGAGACTTGATGACACTAAAGAAACATGGTGGTTGGAAGTCATCAATGGTCGCTGAAGGGTATGTTGATGAATCGATAGTGCACAAGACAGAAATAGCTAAGAAACTGTTTAGTTTGTGTGGCAGTGCATCAGCTGAAACAGAATCCAATTTGCGAACAAGTACATCAACGGCAGTTGTGTCAGTGGCACAAAATATTATTTCAAATCAAGAAAATTCCACTGTAGCAGACATTCCTAATTGTTCAAAAACATGTCTTTCAGGCAATGTACATTTAATAACTGTACTTTTAACATTAAGGAAACGTAACTTATACATAATAAAATATTCTAAAATTAAATATCTTCGTGTTCTTACTTATTTGCACTTACCAGGGAAAAAAGTACTCATTTTTTTCCCGGGGAAAAAAGTAATTTTATATAAAGTGACATTTTGTTACCTGTCAAGAAATATTAAATGTCACATTTTTTTCCCGTCGCAGAAAAAAGTAAATTTATAAAAAGTGACATTTTGTTACCTGTCAAGAAACATTAAATGTCAAATTTTTTTCCCGTCACATAAAAAACATGTTTACTGATTTATAAAGTAATTTGAAAATACTACATAGTTCAATTTGACTTACGAAACTCATTGCCACATATGGTATGTGTTACTATCTAAGCAATAAGCATTTAAAGCAATTGTAATTATCAAGTATTTTATAAAAAAAAGAAACCGAAACAATGATACGCCCTTTTGTTTCCAAGGATTTCTAGGTATTGTTGCGAATTAGAGGTGTAACATTTAGAACTGCTTTTTAATATTGAAGAACTTAAGTATTATTGAATTCTTATAATCAAAGTATGTGTACATTAAAAATATATATTAAGTAAAAAGCAAGTACTAGAAATAATTAATTTGTGATCTGAAACACTATCAAAGATACAAAAAATAATCCTAAGAAACGCTCAAAATAATATTAGACCCAAGTGACTTATTCAAATTACGGTATTATTTTAAGACATTTTTCACAACTGCTTTATATAATAACTACAATGCAACATAAGTAATAATTCACATACTGCGATACAGGTTTCTGAAAGATTATTATTTGTTAACAATAGCAAATACTATTGAATTGCAAATTAACAAATAAAATAAATTTTACGTAATCGAAATGTTTGTTCATATTGCTTTCCATTTACTTTTTCGCTTATCTAAAAAGTCGAATCCTTCAACAAAAGCTATTATAATAACATTTAAATATTTCCAAAAAAACTTTCTGAAGAAAACAAATAATTCATCACTGTATTCTTCGTTCTGTTGCAAGTCATTAGTTAATGTTTCGTAAGAGCAAATAATGCCGGATGAGCATAAACCTTTTTAATTCTTGAATTTTGATTTTGATACTGGAATAGGAGACGATTATGCAAGTCTTAGACAAAACGCTTTGAAATCAATTTTTTTACGTAGATCAGATTTTCTATTGCCTTTGACATTAAATTTTTTAAAATTTCCTTTCATTGCATACTTGAAATATATATATATATATATATATATAAAAGACAGGTTATTTGCAGTCCGCAATAAGAAATTGTGTAGAACAATATATAAAATAAGATGTATCTGTAAACAAACTCTACACAATTTCTTATTGCGGACTGCAAATAACCTGTCTTTTATTATCTGATTTGCCTTGGGGCATGAACCCGGGTGTCGCCGCGAGAAGGTTTGTTACGTTTGCAAATAAATTTTGCTGTAACATTCCGCAAATCTCAAATGGCCACACGTACTTGTATAGCCATCTATAGGATTTACTATGTAGTTTCGGTTCAATTCTGTACTTCCACACTTTAGTAGTGTTGGTGTTTTATCACCTGATGGCGGTTTTATTTACTTTTGCCATAGTACAGAGATTGTTTCGAAATTATACCAGTATAATAGCTTCGATTACTTCATAGGGTTCTTGGAGACTATTTCACTCTGAGGAGGTTTAATAAAGCCGAAACCGTCGGTCAGTGGATGTTTCCTCCCCTATGAAGTAATAAGCTAATGTTTTGTTAATGGCTATATAACTACCAGCCCGATTTGTATTCGTCAATAGACTCTATTATTTTCATAGATTTTTTTTTCAGATACATCTTATTTTATATATATATATATATAATATATATATATATATATATATGTATATATATAATATATGTATATATATATATATATTGCTATGATAATAGGATAGTTTAAGGGTAGATTAAGTCATAGAAGTCGTAGAATAAATATAGGCAACTTTAACTTTAAGAAAGTCAAAAAATTTCAGAAATTATAAGAGTAAATCGGTCATTCTACATAATGTCAATTAAGAGGACACTGTATATAAAATACACAGGATTAAATGCATAAGAACATAAATATATCTAAGTATAGTTTACAGGTAAAGATAAGATTTTAAAACTCAATAAATTGCATCAAAATTAAATTACCGGGAAGCATAGATAAATTGGCATTGCAGATATTTAACGATTGCGTCGAAAATATGAACGTAAACGCATCCTAAATAATTCATTATTAGAAAATCGTTACCTGACTAAAATACAACACATTTGTTCAGAAAACTAATATTCTGTGGAAACAAATAAACACCAGGCGGTTCAATTATATGATAAATTAACAAACATCAAATACGTGAGTAAATTAAAAGCCAAAAGTTGGAAATCCTCGAATAATACTGCAACATGCTGAATGCGGACGTAACGAACAGAGCATGCATCAAAGATTTAAACTAAGTAATTTGTAAAAATTCCGAGTTTTGCTAGATAAGGCAAAAGTATCAGCCCAGATTGTAAACACGCCAATGAAAACGGTTGGAGAAAGGACTTATATATACGATAGTAACGGAACGACATTTTAGTCTACATTTAACTAAGCAACAACTATGTTCGATGCTGTTGAAAACTTACGTAACTAGTGAAGTAAAAAGCAAAACAAATCAGTTTTAAACGTGCGAGAATTTGTGCAATAAAATATAAGCCGATCTATAGATAGACGTAAGTTAAACAACTTAATTAAATTCATTTCTAATATTAACGAAACAGGAGTGTAATTTGCGGACTGTAATATGGGACTTGTAATTTGGGACCTGTAATTTGGGACCTTTAATATGGGACCTGTAATTTGGGACGTTTTAATTTTGGATGTACTGTAATTTGGGACGTTTTAATTTTGGATGTACTGTAATTTGAGACCTTTAATTAGCGAACTTTAATTTGGGACCTTAATTTGAGACGGCTTTAACTTTGGACATATTCTAATTCTGATGATATTTTAAAAATGGAGATATTCTAATTTTGGAGATATTTTAAAAATAGACATATTCTAATTTGGACATATTCCGATTTTGGGACGTTTTAATTTTGGATGTACTGTAATTTGGTACGATTTTAATTGGAAACGATTTATGGCAAGCGATTCTTATATGGGGCCGGCACACCAATAAGCAAAACGGGCACAGCAAAGGGATGCAGGTCATAGACTAGGATGGAACTTCAGAACCCATTCCAGGTTAGCAATTTTTAACACACTGTATTATTGAAAGATTGTTTCAATTTAATATTTGCTATTCATTCTATATTTGTAAGAGTCATCAAAAAGGTCACTGAAATAATATGAAAATGGAATAGGTCTCTTGGAACGAAGGTCCCTGAATATAATTAAAAGATATTTATGCGGGCTTTCAGAAAAGCGTAAATCTGGTATATGTAGATATTTTATACAAAAGGAAAATTTTAAGTGTTGTAAATATTATCAATTATTATATCGTGTGTTCTAGAATTGCTTTATTTGGTTCAATAAAATTTATTCAGTAAGCTAGTCGGGGTGAAAATCCTAATTTAACATTTCATAACATTGAGGCTTAAAATAATAAAGGAATCAGAGGCTATATCATAGCAATATATATATATATATATATATATATATATATATATATATATATATATATATATATATATATACTCCGGATAATTTTTTACATACTTGAATCATACTATTTTCAGCCATTGAAGCACATCTCCATCAACATCTACTTTTTTGTTTTTAATCGATTCGTTGCTGATTCTTTTGAAATTAATTTTGTTGTTGATTTCCATTACTTAACCTGTATTTTTCTGGCCATTCTTATAACTGTGTTCCATCTTTCTTGCATTTTCGATAATTGCACGAACTGAATCAACTTCCATCTGGATTTTGTATTTATATAGGGGCAATAAAGAACTGACTGCAAATCAAATTCTGCCGTGTGATAAATGCCATTAGCGGTGTTGGTTTATCACTAGTTTTTTTTCCTGTGCAAGGTTTTTAATGCCTAAGTGTTCTTCAAATTCCTCTTAGTATATGGTGTGTTCGTGTTCATTCATATTGTTAAATTTACAGCATAAATCCCACATATCTTTTTTTGGTTTATAAAACGATAAATGAAATGATTTACAGGAAACACCTCTGTAAATTTCAACTGACAATTATGTACTAGTTTGAAAAGTAGCGTTTTGTTGCAAACTCGCTACTTGTAAAGTAGAACATCTATTTTTGGTATTGAAACTCAAAAATGCAGTTTACTAATGACATCATCATCATTAGGTCTTCAGTCCTGGAACTGGTTAGACGCGTAGCCTCATTGTTTCCTATTCTGACCTAACCTAAAGATTTCCCTGAAATTTGCACAGTCTGCATCTATCACTATCTGATCTAGGTCAACATCTACCTCTTTTTTCCTATCTCTGCTTGTAATATATCCCATATTATTCCCCAAAAATCCCTTAGAACGTATTCTGCCCTTCTATTTCTCTTATTTTTCCCCAGATATCCTTGTTCCCCTACAATTTCTATAACCTATTTGTTATTATCTTTGTCTGTCCATGCTATCGTCCTCATACATCTGAAGGACAGCATTTCAAAAGGCTGCTACCGTTTTTCTGTCTGCGTTTCAGACTGCTCGTATTTCATAGGCATACTGTGCTGTGCTCCACACTTATGCTTCCAACAATTTTCTTCTTGTTCTATGTTTGTTGTCCTTCATAGGCGCTGTTCTTTCTTGTTAGATGCCGTTCGGTCACATTCTATTGTTATACTATTATATACCCTATTTCTCCGACCTTCAGTGGTTGTGAAGGGAGGTAAGCAGCCTGTGGCTGCCAAGTTCCCCCAACACTTAACCATTTACCGATTTAATATATTTTCCAATATATCATTTCGCACAGTCAACATTGGTTGCAGGTATTTCGCAACCAACAATTAGTTGTTTATACTAATCATCAGATTTATCTGCGCTTATTTTTTCGTCCTTAGGTTTTCCGTCTCAAAACTGGTTGGACACGTACCTGCACTTATTTATATTCTGAGCTAGCCTACATAGTTGCCTGAAATTCTCACACAGCATGTGTATACAGCTCGTTCCCCTTCTATTGTTTTCTAATTTTATGCCCTATTTGACCGAGACTCAGTGAAGGGGGTTAAGCAACCTGTGGCTACCAAGATCCCCCAACACTTAGACATTTGCCGAAATAATGGCTTTCCAGTAAATCCTTTCACACACTTAACAATATTCGAGAATATTGCCCAGCCAATTCTTGTAGTTACTTATAATAATCATCGTGCTTAAGCACAGTTATTTTCTCGTCATTAGTTTATCCATCTTGGGATTGGTTGGATGCGTACCTCCATTGATTTCTATTCTGGGCTAGCCTACACATCTCCCTGAAATTCCTGCAGCCTACATCTTATACTATCTGTGTGCAGTAGTCTAACCTAGGTCTGCCTCTTCTTCTCTTTTTTCCCATCTCTGCCTCTAATATATTCCGCACTATTCCCTCATGCCGTAGTATGTGGCCTATCATCCTATCTCTCCTATTTTTTACCGTTTTCCACATATTTCTTTCTTCCCCTACCATTTTTAGTACCTCTTCGTTCTTAACTTTGTCTGTCCATGATATCCTCATCATACGTCTGTAGCACCACATTTCAAAGGCTTCTACCTTTTTCTTGTCCGCTTCTCCTACTGTCCAGGCTTCACAGCCGTACAGTGCTATGCTCCACACATATGTTTTAAGCAATCTTTTCCTTGTTTCTATGTTTGTGGCCTTTGAGCACAGTAGTTTCTTTTTCTTGTTAAATGTAGCACGACCTTGTGCTAATCTTTGTTTTATATCTTTTGTGCTTTTCCCATCTTGCGTTATTTGGCTTCCTAGGTAGCAGAAATCCTTAACCTCTTGTAAGTTCGTGTTACATACTTGTATTCTTGTTTTTGATTTATTTTCCCCTCCTTTGCGTACTAGAACTTTAGTTTTAGTTTTGTTAATTTTCATACCGTATTTCTCTGTTAGTACTGTTTCCATTTCATTAAGAGCAGCTTCTAATTCTTCCTTGCTAGACGCTAATACCGCTATATCATCTGCAAATCTAAGCATATCAATTTTTTGTCCCTGCATAGTAATTCCAAATGTCTTCCTACATTTGACAGTATTCATTGCCTTTTCAATATACAAGTTAAAAATTAATGGAGATAGGGCACATCCCCGTCTTACCCCTTTCCTAATGTTTACTTCTCTACGTTCCTGCTCTAATTCTATTACTGCTGTTTGCTCTTTGTATAAGCTATGTACTATTCGTCTATCCCTATAGCTCATTCCAATCTTTTTGAGTATTTCAAACATTTTTTTCCACTTTACATTGTCGAATACTTTTTCCAGATCTACAAACCCTATATACACGCTTTCCCCCTTTTCTATTGTTTTCTCCATTCACACTCTCAGAGCTAAAATAGCCTCCCGTGTTCCCCTGTTTCGCCTAAACCCAAATTGGTCTTCTCCTAGTATTTCTTCCGCCCGTTTTTCCATTCGTCTTTGCACAATTCTAGTTAATATTTTTGACACGTGTGCTGTCAAACTTATTGTTCGAAAATTTTCACATCTATCCGCGCCTTTCTTTTTTGGTATAGTTACTATGATGCTACGTTTGAAATCTTTGGGTATCTCGCCTGTCTCATACATATAGCTTACAAGTTGGAAGAGACGTTCTGTTACTGCTTGTCCTGCGGCTTTTAGAGTTTCTGCTTGCACCTTATCTGTACCCGGCGCCTTACCATTTTTCAGACCCCTTAATGCTAATTCAAACTCATCTCTAAATATAGGATATCCCAAGTCATCATTTTCAATGTCTGATTCCTGTTCTAATGCAGTTAGTTCCTCTCCTGCATATAAATTCCCTATATATTCTTGCCATCTACTCACTTTCTCTACGTTTTCTATGATGATGTTTCCTTGTGCGTCCCTTATATTTTTGCTATACGGTTTTATATCCCTAAAATTCATTCTAATTAATTTGTAAGCTTCGTCTGTCTTTCCTATTTCCATCTTCGTTTGTACCTCTTTGCACTTTTTATCAATCCATTGTTCTTTAGCTTTCCTGCATTTGCAAATAATTTCCCATTTTATGGCTTTGTATCTCTGTTTTCCTGTTTCGTCTGATTTATTTTTGTATTTTCGTCTTTCTTCTATTAAATTCAGGATATCCTTTGTTATCCATGGTTTCTTATTTTCTTTTTGTGTATACCCCAGAATATCTCTGGCCGCCATGTCTACTAATGACAACGAATAAAAATTATTTGTAAAGTATATCGGTGTCATTGACACCGCTAATAATAAAAAATATCGATTTGTGGTTGTGTAATATTAAACCCAAAACAATACCACAAAATTTTACGATAGACTTATCATTCAGTATAAAGATTATAATAGAGGTCATTCACCAAATAGTTTCAATCAGGGCACGTGGTTAGTCGTCTCATTATTTTTATACGTATCCTGAAGATATTCGGCTCAATTTTTTAAAAAATACTTTTTTTGCAAAAATACTAATCTATTACCTATTCTTAAGAATCAGTTAAGATATTTCTATGAAGTTGTGAAGCACTCTGTATATTGAAACTATGAAACATTAAATTTAATTAATTTTACTAAATTTATAAAAAGCTCCTCTACATTTGAGATGAGTATTGATAAATTCACTGTTAATTACTTTAGAATTCTAAGGTTTCTATATGATATGATTCCGCTAAAAATTTACTAAAATAAATATTTAGTTCGACCTTTTTGTGATTTAAAATAATTTAGAAACCTGGGTTCCATCCTAATATGTATTAAACAGAGATAGAGTGATGTTTTTGTGGTTTTAAGTTTATGATTTTAATGGAACTACCAATCTTACTGCAATGTCTTGTTTACTGAACGCTACTAAATATGAAATCAGAATATAAACGGTATATCAATCTTAAATTGTCTGTTTAAGATTAATTGTCTTCTTTTTGCGTCCGGTTTTTATTTCCCATAAGGCTAAGTTGTTGCAAGTGTTGTATTAAAAATAAGAATACATTAACAAGTTCGATAAAAATAAAATTATTTTAATTAAACTAGTCATAGCTAACTTTTAAGTAATTTCTAATATACAGATGGCTTAAATTCATCGTAGGATATCCAGTATAATAAAGTATTAAAAAATGTTCTTAATAAGGGAGATAAAGAATTATTAAATCACATGTTCCATACCATACTGGGGTGTGGTTTGGTTACCTTTTTTCATCTATGTACCATATTGGTTGCAATTATATGCATAAAAGTTTAATTGCCAGTCATAATTTGCATATCTAAAACAATAAGGATTTAAAAATAACCATCGTGCAGGAATGTCAGTTGCTGTCAATTGTGGAGTACACTCTGAAATAATTCTCATAAGCCTTGAAGTTATCTCAGACGTGAATCTTATTGACATTATCAACCTGATCTGACCTTTACAGCGCGCTTTGTTAAATTGCGGTCATTAAAGATATCCCATGCACATGTAGTCAAGTAAAACAAAAGGTACTGACAAAAAATTAGTAAACCTAATGATTTGTCATGCATTAATTCCAAGCATGTAAAGGAGTAATTCTAATTTAATTTTCTATTTCGCAAATTGCCGTAATTTATATTGTAAGTATGTAAATTACGATGAAATTATCTTCTTATAAAACTATTTAAATTTTAAATTCGGCACATTATTAAATCTTTCACACCCAATATCTTTATTAAACCTTCGGACAGTATAATAACCAAATTTATAGCCCAGATATATACCCCCTAATTTATCTTTATACTCAGGAACTTTAACAAAGGGACGTCCACGGATGATAAGACAATAAATCAAGAGAAAATTAGATATAGGAAGGTAACGATATAAATCTAGTGAAACTTAGCCCTACATTTCGACGATGAGAACCAACAGGTCTCATGACCTGATGCAGTGAAAGGGTCGGTCGATTCGATTTAATTTTAATCAGATCCAGGCAACGTTCGTTAACATATCACGTTGCATACCTTGTTCCATTACATTAATGTGCAGTGAAGTGAATTGAATTATTTACTCCACCCCAATGAACGCAACCACGGAAATCTGGAAATATTTAACGAAATGTGGTTACGTGATTAACATTCCAACGATAATCTTTGATGGTAATATTCAATTTGAAATTCTATACTAGCGAGTGTGGCATACATTGAATGTACATTAAAACAAAATACAGAAATCGGGGATTTAGAAGGAAAATCATCTTGCTGCTTTGAAAATATTATGTTTGCTTTTATCCCCACCATTAAAATTATATAATTATAATCTATAGTCTATAAAGTCAACTATGACTCATCCCTCAAATCTGTATGAATTAATAATTAGAATAAATTACTACTTAACATTTTTCAGAATTCTTTCGAAATTTCATTGGAAGTGGGAAAAATAGTTGCGATTAAAACAACGCATTGATTCGTTTTTACGAATGCGCTAGGATGAGATCAAGATTGAATTACGCTATTCAAAGAACGGCTCAGGTCTACACTTCATGAACAAGTTGTAGGTTATGTAAGGCATTTAATTGTTTACATATTTGGATATTTTATTTTACTGCTCTGTAAAAAAATTGTTTGTTGTTGAGACCAAGAAAGAAGGCAGTCACGTGACTAATCCTAAATTCTAGAATCAATACAAGTATTTAAGGATATTCTAATTTTGTAATGAGTAAAATAAAGACAAGTAATCAATGAAACATATACGTAACGAACCTATATTGTATGAGCTAGAAAGTGGAAACTACTTCATTGTGTGTCGGGTCTTAACTAGCAAAAACTAGATCAGAAAATTATTTTACTAGCTTTGCATTTTTGATACGTTTATTTTCGGCATAAATTAAAATACATCTTTTTCCTTTTGATTCATTATCCATTCACATAGATTCTGTTTCTACTTTTCAATGCTCCAACAGCACCTTGTATATTTCACCTTCTTACAATAAGTCCGTTTATTATATTTTCAATGAAACTCATTTGCTGCAAATTTGGAAAGTTTACGTTCTAAATGAAATAGTCTGTACCTTGTTTTAGATGTCCGCTGGTTTGCGACATATTCTGATAACGTAAAAATACTTCCTAAATGCTACGACCTAGAAATTCGTCAAAATAAAGTATAGTACTATTTGATAAGTGTCGAGTTTCTAATCACCTCTTGGCATGTTGTGATAACGCGAGGTTTAAATGTTGACCGCTTTCAAAAACGAATTGAATCTGATGCTGCAGCTCGTGCTTAGTAGTATTTTCGATTTACTCGTTGTGGTACTTCAAGAGCGATGCACGTTTTTTTTCTTGTTGACAAGTGGTGGATATCTTGTGTGCATCGGTGAGTTCTCTCGCACTTACTCATACTAATAAGATTATCTTTTTGCTCTTAACTCTGGGCCAAATCGTTTTTTTATGTAGGCCGGACTGTTCGTTGACACAGGCCAACTGGTGCTTTTTACTCGTAGATCGCTGTTGCCGTTATAGTAATTAGGAGAATGGATCCGACTACCGTGGCGATTCTGTGTTGTGTCACATCCGCTGGTGTGTAAGATAAGGAGTCAGACACGTGCAAGTATATGACTTGTATGCTTTGTATGTACATCAAGAGATTACCCTTTATTTGCGTTTGATGTAGTTATGTTCCAATAAACTTGGAAACGTAGGACTATTGTTGGTTGCTATACATAAATATTAGAATCGTCCTACAGATGGGATGTGCAATTTTGAAACAAAAACGAAAACGTTTATCAAAAGAAACTCACAAGTGTTATGATTAGTTTTACTGATTAGTTTTTTTTGGTTTTTTTGTCAAATACGAGATGTGCACTTCGTATCCAAACTAAGAATTTATCCATATAGTATTCTTGTGGGTGGTTAAATAGCAACCCTCAGTTCATTTCTTTTGTTGGTTTGAATCGAATTAATTTTTTTTGTATATCCTAGTCAGTTTTGGATGTAAATATTTCTGGATTCATAGACATGGGAGACGTTACCATCTAAATTAGTAGTGGAGAATTTAGGAAGGTATTAAATAATGTTGCCGCCATACCCTTTATTTTATACTACAGAAATTCTTTTAAAGAGTATGACAAAGGAAAAGGGTAGTGTTTTTTAAGGGGGTTTTCCTTTTTTATCTAACATGTTGCCTAATTAGACGTTTTTCTGCTACATGGTTCTTTTATTCTAAATTAATGTGTGCTTTTATTTCGGGCCTATCCTCTACTTTTATATTGGTAATGTCCCGTCCACTCGCCATTTGAGTCCGGCCATTATTTTTTTTATATTTCAGGCTACGTCGAGGTACGTAGCACTTTGAACACGTAACCTCATTTTTGTCAGCTATTTTTTACATATGTCAATATTTAGTATATTTTTCTTGGTGTTTATTTGAATTCTTTATATTTATTGTTGGTTTATGAAAATGAGTACTTATTAGAACAAAATTTTGTAATACGACCTAAAGGAACAACCTTAGGATGGCAAGCTGATATCAAATCTATCAAATTACTTTGAAAGTGAGAAGCAGAATGATGGTCATTTAATTTTGATCCAATCAGTACAAGAGGTAAGAGTTTTATGTCTTACCTATAAATTAAATTTCTTAACTGTGTTTTAGGGAGTTGCTGCTTTTTTAATCAGTGTTCGTACTGTAGTACGGATTAAATGTTGAACGCATGCAAACTTAACTATAACTAGTCTTGGGAAGAAAGGCCTCGTACGAAGATCAAGACTATCGACTGAACCAATTTTTTGCGTAAGTTGTGGAGCTATTGATGCGTATTTTTTATATATGGCTGGTCCCACGCATATTTTTTATACGTTGCGGCGTCAGTGTTACAAATTTTTCTAAATGGGCGCCAGTGAACAAATATCTTCCGACGTAACTAGGGGTCTATTCCTGGGTGGAGCAATGAGAAGTGGGGGGGGGAGTCGAATTCTGTTTGCAAACCAAAGTTAAGCTAAATCAAACATGCGCCACCATGTCCTGAGATAATTACGATAATTGCAAAGCACAGTTCCAAGGGCGGACGTGGAAACCCAAAGAACAAATAATCGCCTTCATTAACAAAAACCTGTCTTAACAAAATAAGACGCAGCTCCTGTAAGAAATTACAATGGTTAAATAAATAAAAAAATGGAACACCACTTGTGTCCTATAAACATATATAAAGAAATAATAAAAAGTATTTCCAATATAATATTGGCATCAAATTATTACTCAGAAAAATTTTAGCTTTGTGTAATGAGATTTGATCGTACTTGACTAAAATAAAGGCCTTAGGTTTTGAACTAAATGTTTACTAAAAAAACTCTTTTAAAATATTGGAACTTGTAACAAAAAAAATTTCATAATCAACTACATCCAAATTAAAGTTTTAACTTTCCTCTTTTCTTTCATTAATCAAGCTAATTTACTCAAAACATGAACTTGCTATACATCTTAAAGTAATAATGATTGGCAAGCATAACAGTGAATTAAATTCTAACCTGGGCAGATCTTTTCAGGTAGATAACAAATTAGTAGTACCTAACATAATCAGAATTTGAGCTTTCGATTTTAAATTTAATAATCAAAGTATAGATAAAGCTGATCACAAAAATAGGCATGTTTATTTTAATTGTACTACAGCTGCTCAAAGCATTTGCCCTCAAGACAACATATGTCAACTGTACAAAGTAGAAAAATATGACGTCGAAAACAAATGTTGAACTTATCGACAGTTCATATGGAACAAGCACGTTACTTCAGAAAGCTAAATCAACAAAATTTCATTTCACAGCTTGTAAAACCAGCTCAACAATTAATTGAAATTTTTACAATTTACGTGTACTAAACACAAAAGCAAGTTAACGTGTTCTAAACTTTGAAACACATGCAAAAAAAGATCTTATAGCTATCTACGAACCAAAAACTGCATTAGTTGCTTTACAACAAACTGAGACGGGATCTCCGTTCAGGCAAATTTCATATCAGGCAAAGTTTAAATTGACTGTAATTGTCGAATTACATTTCATCGTTGTCGTGTTCTAAAAGTTGCTTACGCATTCCAAAGGTTGCATCTTACATTGTCGCATCTAAGGGTCGCTGTCCTACGTGTCGCATTTTTAGTTGTCTTATTCTAAGTTGTCATGCTCTAAGTTGTTGTTCTCTAAGTTGTTATTCTCTAAGTTGTCGAATTCTCTAAGTTGTCGCGCGTTATTAGAAGATATCTCACACGTTATAATTGATTCGAAGGTTGCCGGCCTCTAGCCAAAAATACATGTTAACAAAGGTGATGCCTGTGGCCGACTCTCCAACGTAACCAGGGCTAAGCGGTCGCGCCGTCGGAGGGGGAACACGAAACAATCAAACAGATATGTACTTGGAAATAGCTTTATGCGACACAGATATCTTATTATAATTAGATCTCTGAGGAACAATACATGCTTAGCGTGCGATTCAATGCAACTAAATTACGACTTGAAAAATAAAATGTTACACTACATCCCTGAATGTATTAAAATGAGCATTAGGGATACTATATACACACACACACGATGTGCGTGAAAAGAAGTGCCCATAGTGATTTAGAAAACGATAATAAATTATTTTCTTTGCAGAAAAGTAAGTGACTATGCAAAATTTAAATATGTAACGTCGAAAGAAAGAAAAATTTTAAATAATTCCAGTTTGAAACGAGTTTTACATGATATTTGTTTTAAAGTCAAAGAAGAGGGAAATCGCAGACCTTTAATGGAAGAATTAATTATTGTTAAACGCTAGAATTAAATTTTATAAAGTATATAAGAAAAACATTGATTCCGATAGTATGCGACACGTGATCTTCGTGGATGAAACATGGTTGCTTTCGAAACAAGATCCAACAAAGTCATGACAATATAACGATGTACGAAACGTAAGAAAACTAGGAAAATAGGATAGGAAAAGATTTGTTGTTATTCATGCAGGTTCAGAAGCAGAGTTTGTACCAGATATCTCTTTATTATTTACGTCCAAATCCAAAAACAATACCAGAACGAAATGAAGGGGATGTTTTTACAGTGAGTAGAAGTACATTTAGTGAATAATTTGAAGAACCGTTGCTTATCATTGAATGTTTATTGAGAAAATGCTATCGTCATCTTGGAATAAGGCCGATACAATACAATGGTTGATTGCAAATACAGATGTTTAAGTAAAATTGCTAACTTTAGTAAAATTACACAGAAAAGAAAAGCGTTACAAAGTTCATAAGTTTCTGAGACGTCATGGACACAAAGTTCTCCGTATATCTCCATATCTCCATTGGCAATTCGACCCAATTATAAATGGTATAAGCGGGCGCAAAAGCATATTATAATAAACATATCGAAGGTGATGGTTATGGTGACAACAAAGCTAATGGTTGCAGGCGGTAAAATTAAAATTTAACACGGAAAAGTCAGAGGCGCTCTATTTTGGAAAGAAACCGGGACAGCGACCCCCTAGGTTAGAGCTAAGAGAGGAGAAAATACCGTTTAAAGAAGCAATTACATACCTCGGGGTAAAGATTGACGATAAGTTAAATTGGAAAGCTCGCGTGCAGTACGTTAAAAGCAAAGGCAGCGAAATATCAAACAAAATTATGGCGGCGGTGAAAATAAACTGGGGTTTCAGGGGCGAATCGCTGAGGACGATTTATGCCGGAGCAATTGAGCCGGCAATGCTGTACGCAGCTTCTGTATGTACGGAAGATAGTAAAGTACGGGTGAGGCGAAAATTGACGAGCGTGCAACGCATAACCGCGCTCAAGGCGGCGAGGGCATACGGTACCACCTCCACTGAGGCGGTCCTGATGATCAGTAGGACTCTCTCAATCGAATATGTCGTTAGAGAGATTAGAAATAGGAGATTAATAAATATAGGGAACGGGCGCGAAAATATCGAAGATATTAACCTTGGTAATGGAGAGGTAGAGAGAAAGATCGTTGTATCAGAGTTGGGGCACCCAGCCGATATTAGAAGAATCGAGTTTGTCGAAGGTGATGGGGACGCGACGAGTATCAGAATTTACACGGACGGTTTACGTATGGATGACGGACAAGCAGGCGTGGCGTTGTCGCGTTTAAGCAGGAAAGGTAGATGTTTCGGTTTCAAACCTAACTCGCGAACTGGAGTACTATCTTCCTATGCGAATTGGTAGTCATACGAAAGGATATCGATTACGTAATAAACCATACGGGCAGAGACGAGTATTATATAATCAGTGATAGTAAATCGGCGCTGACGGCTTAAACAAATATGAACATCTCGATAGACCTCCAAGCGGACGTCTAGAGGATAGCGCATACGGCGCTTGAGTTTTGACATTTAATGTTCTGTTGGGTTAGGTCGCACAATGGGGCTGATGAATTAGCTAAAGAGGTCGCGACAGGCGACTTTCGGATATCACATTCGTTGATACCGAGGTCTATAATTAAAAGAAAGCTGCGCAAAAGATCAATACGACAATGGGGAGAGAGGTGGAACAACGCTGCCACGGGCAGGTTGATCCACAAATTCATACCGAGCATAGAAGCTAGAGTTAAGATCGAAGTGAAACTCGATCATAAAATGGTGCAACTGATAACAGGGCACAACGCCCTGAAACCGTATTTACAAAGGTTCGGTTTAGCCGACAACGACCGCTGCAAATGCGGTGAGGGCGCAGAAAGCGCAGAGCACGTGCTCTTCGACTGCCCACTTGAGGTGGCAAATCGAGGGTTAGCTGATATGAAATTAGCTATCGCATGGCCAGAGCCTAGAGGAAGTAAGGTAAGTGGCTAAACAGAAGGCGTTCTGGAGAGCCTTTAGAGAGTTTGCAGGAAGGGTTGCGAGATTAGACGGTGATAACCGCGCGTAAATCGTAAGAGGTAGGGAAGGATTGAAAATTTTTGATTTTGACTTGGCATGAGAAACGGATATGAGCATGACATAACCAAAATCTGTATAAAATTAAAAAAATATATAAAAAAATTAAAAAAGATGAAAAGCAAAAATCAATACAAAAATCTAATATGCACGACAAACCCCACACCACTAAAACAATCACTATCCCACCTTAAACGCGCGGAAAAATCGGAATCGGGAATAAACTAAAACAAATAAATAACAACAAAATAAATCAGTAAACCCTAATTAACTTAAATCGGCAAATAAATAAAGAAAATAAAATAGAGTGAAACCGCGCATCCCCACAGGACTTAAAAGTGATAGTGATTGTGATCCCCCCTAGAACGTTTAGTGCATACCCACCAGAACTTTAACCGTGCATCATCTCCCCTTAGCAGTAAGATACCAATAGACGTAAGAAGACGACCAGATTTTCGGATGATTGGGAAATTTATATACGAGGTAGCATTAAAATTGTGACGGCTGTGCTCGCATAAGCATTGACTTGTATTAATAAGGGAATTTTAAAATAATCTAACGAGCAAGTTTTATGCGTAATGGCGCTAGCCATCATAATGTGGTTAATTGAAGAGACGGAGTTTAGGCTGCCAACTTTAGCCGCTAGCTTCACTGACGTTTTGTACCTATTATAACACGCAATTAATTTTACCAAATCTAAGTATTTGATGTGATACGACTACTTTTCTCCAAAGAATCATGAATTATCATTGTACTTCGCCCCTATCTTTGAAATTCACTTTCAATAGCATTATACTTCCACTACATTTGATTTTCCAATGCACCATCCGAAGGTACTACATTGGCTAGGAAGCGATTTTTTTTTTACCTGGAAATTTTCAATTTTGCCGAATCCTTGCTGTTACAATCAAGGTAGGGATCATTAACGTGCCTGACAACACTCACACACGGGACTTATACTTTACCTCTGATCCGAACGAGGACGTATTTTTGTGAAAAATGCTCGCCTAATATTTTTCAAGTGGACCATGTCGAGATTCGAACCCGGGACCTTGGGCGTAGCAGTCACATGTATACCAACTAAGCCACGGAGCCGCATCCTTTATACTTTCAGAGCATTGTCTTCAGACTTACACGTAGTCCTACTTGCAGGAACGAAACGTCTTTTAAGTAAGTAGTTTGCATGCGTCTGTAATTATTCGAACTTGCACGACTTCTTATATTGACGCTATTTTTTTAGACGCATATTAATACATATTGATGACTCCTTGAATTGGAAAAAAGCACCCTGAAAGTACCCTTCGCATAAAAACCATCACCTCGTTCAAATGCGAAACTTAAACGACTACAATTAACTCATGGTTTCTACCCTATTTAGTATGTCTTTATCTCGCGCTTTACTAGATATCGCAGATCTCCAGACTGATTTGTGAAATGCTTGTAATAGAAACTACAAATACTGTATTCATTTCCTTTTTATGTAATAAACTTGAACATGAAAGCATACCCTTCAAAAATACTCTCAAAGTGAATTTGAAACGATAGTTTTTGTAAAATCCCCTTACGTATTGGTTCCGGCGCAATACAGATACTTTTTTGCGTTAGATAATACCCTTCCTATATAATAATTTTTTTTCCGAAATTAAGTAACAATTAATATTTGAAATTCCCCAATAACTTCGAGTCTAATATTTTTACAGCATTGTTACAATTTTCTGAGCATTTTCTCATCCTGTTTTGGTATCCATAAAAATCTGAAAAAAGTTTATTCTTTGTGTGATAAGGTGAATGTTAGAAAACTTACTTGGCAATTAATTTTGCTCTAAAGCTTTTATAAACTTTTGTAAGAATCTTACTCTAAAAAGGGGTTTTATTTTATTATTAGCGTGTATATAAAAAAAATTAAAGCCGAACAGATAAAACTTAAATGATCTAATCTGTTTTAAATAATCGTGGGGGATTATTTTGGTGGCTCTTCATCGGGAAAACTTAATCTTTATGTTATTGTAATGACTTTTTTTACTGTTCTCTATTTGTTTTTCTTTAGACCTGTTTATGCACAATTGTAGAGAAACCCTAATGTGCTCAAATGCCGCTGCAGATATCACTGATTATAATTACTACAATGTTTACTGATACTAAGCTTCTTCTTATAACGACGATAAATAAGTTCGACTAAGTAATATATCTAGACAAGCACTTAATCTATATATGTATTTACTTTAACGCTAGTTACATATCCCCCAAATCAAATATATGTGAAATTAAATGGAATTATTGAATCTTAAGTTAACTTGCAACATTGTTAATTCAAGGATAGATAATAAAAGGTTAATAGAAGTCAGGCAGAAGATATCAGAACGGATGTGAATACATTGTATTCCAGACGCAACGTGACACTGCAGGTGCAGGTCACAGTAGGTTATAAAACCGCAATTACTAGAATTAGGATTGTTACTTTGTATTGTATAAATGAATAAAGAAATAATCAGATATGAGCTCTGCAGATCCCACAAGCAATATATGGAGCCGGGACAACATAAATACCCTGGAGAGCCCAAAATGGTCGGTCAGCCTTGAGCCTCACAACCTTAGCATTGTTGGTTGTTCAGGCTACTCGCCCAAAATTAGTTCATCTAATAATAATTTCAACTTAGAATATTTTGATACAGTACTTGTAAATTAAATTTCCACTTGTAATTTCTGTTTAAATAAATTTGTTAGAAGAGTTTTTGGAAGAAGACTTTTAAAAAGCAGCTCCCAAAGGCCAAAACCTAACTCGCTTTATCCAACAATTTATAACACAACACTCACAAACTGTAACATTATTTTGAAATGTTAACTTATAAACAGATTAATTGATTAATTAAATTTCAATAACTTGCATAACATATAGGAAGAATTCCATAATAAATTACTTTTATACTTTAGTTAGCATCTCTTATAATAAAGACCAGGTTTAGAAATAGCTTTAGGCTTAAATATTATAAATTCCAGCGGCTGTCATCATAATTTAATGGTCCTACCTTGCAAATCCGAATACAATAACCTTTTTTAAAGTTTAGGTCGGTTATAGATTGACAAATCTGATAAATTTAAATGGAATATTACCTTTTAACGTAAACAAAGAAAAGCAATTTTCAGTTGTAAAACTTAATTTTCTTAATAATTTCGTTGATTGATAAGAGTTATAGAAAACGAAACATTATAAATAGCCAAACTATTTTCCAATTTGATTTGTTCAAAGACTGCAAGTAATTTTAAGTAGTCTGGAGACAACTATTGTATTAAAAATCCATTTCGGCTCAAGTGGGTTAACCAGTCTTTTGTTAATGGCAGACAACTGTCGCCAATAAGTATGGTCCACAATTCAGTAATTAAAATTCCAAGAAGATACAACATATTTAAACTCTTAGAAAAATAATTGATTTCCGTGACCCTCATCTTGAAAGGGGTTGGATTTGGTTACTAAAATCTTGTTTTTGGGAGGTTCTGTTAATAGTCAATGGATAACAGAAATATAACGTAAATAATGGCTACAGTAGGGATTAATATATAACTTAAGGCTATAGCCAAAAGACAGAGATTCCAATGGGGTTGTCCGTTGTCAAAAGGTAAAAACATAGCCACAGAAGTTCGCGGGTAGCGTTCTCCGGCATCTCAGATATGATATTACACTTAGTATCACGATAGTGAAATTGGAAAAGAGTAATTAACTCTTCCATTTCGCGTGGGTTGATGCCCGTGTGTTCGCGGATTTATCAGTGATATAAAGTAATAATAAAAAGCTTGTATGCATGTGATGCACAAGTTAACTTAAGCTCAACAAGATCCTGCCGGGTTCGTGTGCTATTGAATTATTTAAAATTGCGAAGGAACAAGAGCAACAAGCGAGATTCTCTCCCCCAATTTAAGAGCTGTTCTGCGTTGGAAGGCAAGCCATCAACCAATTGACAATTTTTAGAAGTAAGTTTTTATAGTTAAGCTAGCATGACCAATTTTTGGTTAATTTATTTGTTAGGACGTTTTGGCCATAAACCGTAGGATTAATTTGGTGTAAAATTTATAGTATAAGTTTTCTTCCATATAAAATGTTTGGGAATTGCTTATGTACATAAAATTATCATAATTTCATATCAACCATTCAATTACATTTCTAAATTAAAATCAATGAATTTTCTAATGTAAGAGGTTTCACGTTTATTGCTCTGGTGATTAAATAGTTTTTGTTTACCGTTGATGAAGTCAATATTTTTTTATTTTTGATCATCAAAAGTGCATAAGTAGTGAAAAAGGTAAGAGTTGATTAAAAGAAATAATTGCCCTCCTTGGGATGACAAGTCTCTCAAGGTTTTGCATGAACATTTGGACATTCTCGACTTGTCTGGCGCCCTTGGTAATTGTCATTAATCCAAAATATTTATGAAGGTAAGTGCCAAATTTCTTTTGTAGTATATTATATATTAATTTAGCCCTTTCTGCAAAATGTTAACCCTCTATATGATCCACGACCTTCCGCTAGCTAGTGCCGGTGACCTCCCCCCTTTAATTTTTGTTTTACAGCCCGCCCCCATTTTATAATTTTAATGAAAATAATATACTTAGTAGCTTATCCGCCTGTAACAAAACTCATACTTTGACTGAAATTGCCCGGTCTGTTGTGTCCCCGGTTTATATATATTTAACTACCATTGTTTTAGAACCTTGTAGATTTTTTGCTTCTGTATGGTTTATATTCGTTCTTTAACTGCTCCTTCGTAGTTGTTAATCAATTCATTGTTGGTTTAACAACTCTGTCGCTTTCGATTCTGGACTCGTCGGCGCTTTTGTTACATTACCCATGGTCATACTGAATGACATATTCCAATTAAAATGTACCGATTTTAAAGTTTAATTGGTGCATACCGACCACACCACTAGCCGGATGTTGCATATTACTGTCCAATCAATACATAATAATTACACTGTGTAATATTTGGCCAGCTATAAATTAATACACAAGCGCTTTTTAGAAATCCTTTTTCTTTAAAGTATCAGAATTTCATATCAAACTCGGTGAACTATCCAGCACTAAAATTTTCCATAACAAAAACTCTTTATTATAAAAGCAGCCAGCAATGCTCATTTCTGCAACATTACCCGCCGGTTCTCTTAAAACTTTTCTTATAAATTCATTAAAAAGCCGGTGCTATAAAAATCTGAAAAAGCCGCTGCATTATAAAAGGTACATTAAACTAAATAAATAAACGGGTGCGGTACGTCAGAAACAATAAGCAAGTCAACATTTCATTCGCTTTATACTTTTAATACTCATCTTACCGCAAACTCGTGTAAGTAAAACCACAAAATGGCATTATTTTCAATTTGTGGCTGTGGTTAGTGCTCGTTACCATTGCAGTACAATAAACGAAGACTGCCATATAAATTCTGATTTGCTACTGTATATAGAAGTCCCATGCGTCTTAGTTAAGGTTCCCTGTTATATTACGTTTATAATGTAAAAATTGCGTCAATAGAAAACGAGGGGGAGCTTTGTATATATATTTTATACCTAATAAAATTCTATCTATAGCAGGCTTAACAGACAACTTACATCAATTTTGGTGTTAGGATGCTCAGCAAAACATTAACGTGTAAGGAAGCGTTCAAGGCGCCAACAATATTGTGATTTTGATCAACTGGTTTGTCTAGACTAGTGGGATTCCGAACTCATCTAATATTGTGTAAGCAGCAATGACTAAAATTATTAGGTCAGATTTCAATCTGAGTATACCAGGTGTTAGACCATAGGTTCCCAACGGGGGCGGTACCGCCCCCCATTGGGCTCTGTAGCTTTCAAAGGGGGCGGTAGCGAGTACAGGGGCAAAAGGGGGGCGTTAGGAGGATCAAGGTGGGCGTTCGTGACGTACTTACCTTTTTAGAAAATAAATATATTAAAATACTTTGAAAATACCTAGTTGGCATGAATAGACAGTTTATTTAGCTATCTAAAATGTCTATGTTATTGTTATCGAGAAAATATACTTTAAAACATTTAATTCAGCATTAGGTCTATGAATACCTAATTCCGTTTAATATTGTCCGCAACAAGTCTTTGCAAGTTGATAAGCAAAGACGCGATATGACTTGCTTACAAAGTGCACCGGCATCGCAAACAAGATAAAACATACAAGTTGATGCTTGTATGAAATCAAACGTATAAAAGGCAGGGATAGCTCTAGGAATGTGTTATTATTTTGTGTGCTTCGCAAATAATCCATGTTCGTGAGTGATAAGTTATATAAGTCATTATAACCATTAATTTTATAATTATCTATAAATTCGTTGAAAAGTTAATTTATTTTAAACCGTGGCAAGTTTTGGATTTCAAAATGTCTGAATCTAAGAAGAAATGCCGGCAGTACAGTCTTTTGTATTTGAAATATGGATTTACGCACTCTCCTGTAAACCCATCATTACCCATGTGTTTACTTTGCCAAAAGTTTTCTCAAATGAAGCCATGAAGCCTTCTAGGCTACAAGAACATTTAAATAAAATGCATACTGATAAAAGGACAAAGATTTGTCCTATTTTCAAGAACTGCAGAAGAAATATTTGAAACAGCCAACTATATCAAACCTATTTGCGTCGTCTTCTAAACAAGAAGATGATGGACTACGAGCATCATATAACATTTCATTGTTAATCGCAAAACGGGAAAACCACATACCATTGGCGAGGAACTTATCTTGCCGGCAGTCAGAGAGGTAATAAAACTGTTCTTCATCATAAGACATCGGCAGATGTCATCAGAAAAATTCCTCTGAGTAATAACTCAGTGCAAAGGAGAATAGACGAAATGGCTCAAGACGTTGAAATATCATTATGCGATTACTTAAAACTTGCAATTTTTCCATTCAACTTGATGAATCCACTCTACCAAATAACGAAGTACTGCTGTTATCATACGTTCGGTTCATAAAAGACGAAAAAATTTATCAAGAGTTATTATTTGCAAAAATTTGGAAACTGATACAAAGGGAGAAACGATATTTAATACCATGAGTACGTTTTTCAAGAGAAAGAAATACCTATGCATAATATTTTGTCGGCAGCTACTGATGGTGCTCCAGCAATGACGGGACGTCATAAGGGTTTCATAGCTCATTTGAAACAAGCAGTACCAAATGTACTCGCTATACATTGTATTATTCATCGTCAGCACTTGGTTGCAAAAAATCTGAACGAACGTTTGCATTCGTCGCTTCATTACGTTATTAGAGCAGTAAATACGATTAGAAGCAATTCATTGCATGACAGATTATTTAGCCAACTTTGTAGTGAAAATGATGAAGATTACAATCGCTTGCTGCTGCACACAGAAGTTCGTTGGCTCTCAAAAGGTACTTGTTTGAACCGTTTTTTCAACTATTTGATTCAGTACTGGACTTTCTTGAAAACAGAAACGAAAAATTGCGCGAAAACCTGATTATACATAAAAATGACATCGCTTATTTGACAGACTTGTTTAAAATATTTAATGAAGTCAATTTACAATTGCAAGGTGACGAATTGAATTTAATTAAAACAAAAACGTCATAGCTGCTTTTGTGGGAAAACTTCTTCTATTCAAACGAAATCTAGGGAGAGGTGAATACAGCCACTTTCCCACATTATCAGCAGTCTCTGCAAAACATGAAGATTTACTTACTTACTGCCAACACTTGGACGTTCTTCATGTTGATTGTGTGGAGCGATTCCAGGATATTTTAAACATGAATATACCGGGTTGGGTTTTAGATCCTTTCGCAAATGCAGATACAGCAGAATCATCAAATTTAGAAGAGAAACTCGTAGAACTCACAACTAACGAAGAACTAAAAGTAAAATTCAGAAATGGATATCAAGAGTTCTGGCTTCAAAACCAATACCAGTTCTTTACCCTGGATTGTGGTCAAGAGTACAGATATTTTTAATTGCATTTCCTTCATCTTATTTGGCTGAGCGTGGGTTCAGTGCAGTAGCTAATTTATTGTCTAAGAAAAGGAACAGACTGCACATTACTGAACGTGGCGATTTGCGGCTGATGTTAACGAAATTGGAACCCGACATTAGCAAATTGTTAAAACTTCACCAGCCTCAACTATCTCATTAATTTTTTCTTCTTAATCTTTTTTCTGTTCATTATGTATTCATATTTAAGTTTTTAATAAACAAGTTTGTACTACATTTGATAGTCGTTTTAATTAAGGTTTACTTTTGCGATTTTTAATATATATACCTTGTCCAACGCTTTAGTGAACGCTTGTAATAGCAGTCAAAAGTGCAACGTTCGTATATGAGTATCTATTATTATATATATATATATATATATATATATATATATATATATATATATCATATAGATATTATTATTCTTTCTTGACCTTATAAATATATCAATATTTTCAATTGTTCTTGGGAATTTTAGGTCTTTCAATACACGCTACAATCAATAAACTATTTCATACTTGTCAATACATATCTATTTGTTATCGTTCCCAAACGTTTCAACCTCATTACACAGGTCTTTATCAATGGTTACTATAACAGAAAGTACATACAATTTTATTTACGTATATATTTTTACTGTTACCTTAAAACGAAATTCAAAAGCACATTAAAATTTTTAATTTACACAGGTATACATTACACATACCAATGAATATATTTATCAAATATTTATTTACACATAGGTAGGTTGGTTCGTTACAACCGTTAAACTAATATCATTTTATTCGAAATGACAGTTATAATTTTAGTAAGCTAATCGTATGGTATCTGTTTTACCGGTAATAACCTTGACATTTATTCCTTGATTTAATATTATACTTATGTAGAGATTATCATCAATGTTTATGCTGCGTTTTAATTTAATTATATTTGGTATTTTTATTTAGCTTTTTAATTGTCCACACTATTTAATATTTAAAAACTCATGCACATTACATGTAAATTATTAATGCTATTTTTAGTAAAATTATTTACGTATAGGTGGCTATATTGTTTTAACCTTAAACTAATATTCATTTTTCCGAATTGACATTATATTTGTAGATAATCGTATGGTCGTTATCTGTTTTACCGGTTATTACATTGAACTTATTTCTTAATTTAATATTATACTATACGTAGAGATTATGATCTATTTATTGCTGTGTTTTATTTAATTATATTATGGTATATTTTACTTAGCTTTTTAATATCAGTCTTTTCATTAACTGCAGTAGGGGTTTTTGCTATATAAATCATTTCAAGTATTTCTCGCTTTTTTTGGTTTATTTCAGTTTTATAATTTTGTTTGTTTAAAATCAAAATTATGTTTTGCTGTTGTCTCATGCTTAGTAAGTGCTGTCTGATTTTTCTTATCATATTTATGCCCATTAAGGCGTTTTTCAAGGTGTTGTGAGCTTTGTCCAATATATACATGTTCACAGTTTGTTTGACACGGAATTTTATATATAGTGTGTGTTTTTTTATTTTTCGGTACTTGATCTTTCAGATTACTAAATAAATTTTGGTTAAATTATAACTTTTGTGTGCTATTGCTAGGTTGTGTTTTTTGAACAGGTTTTGTAGTTTCTCTGAAAGCTCCGGTAAATATGGTAGTGATATGTATTTTAATTTTTTATTTTCTGTTACATAATTTCCTATTGACCTATTGTTGTAGAATTTATAAATACGTTTTTTAAAAATTTTATTAATTAAGTCTTGTGGATAGTTATTATTTTTAAGTGCGATTTTAGCTTTCTTAATTGCTTCATATCTGAATTCCGCATCTGATAATTTGATAGCTCTATCAGCTAAACCAATTATGACCGATTTTTTATGAGCTAAAGGATGTTGTGATAAAAAGTTTATGTATCTGCCTGACCACGTTGGTTTTGTATACCATTTGGTTTTAATTTTGTTTTTATTTCGATATAATGTCATATCTAGAAAATTTAATTTTTTATTTATTTCATATTCAATTGTGAATTGTGAATTGAAAATATTGATATTATATATATATATATATATATATATATATATATATATATATATATATATAGATAGATAGACACTATGCAACAATATTTTAATATTCGTTATAATGCACTATGATGAGGAGGGGGGCGTTGGAAGTTTTTTTTCCAGTAGAGGGGGCGGTGGTTCAGAAAAGGTTGGGAACCTATGTGTTAGACTAAGCGTATCAAAAGTTATATTTTACAAAGTGTAAGGCCTAAAGCTTTGCGGAAAAAATTGTCCTAGTTTGTTCAGTTTCATTTCGTACTTTGAATATTTTCTACATTTTACACTCTTATAGCCTGTTTACAAATGTTTGCTTTCACGTTTGGAAAATTGCTCAATAATACGAGCCGCCAATGATACGTTAATATATTCCATATTTATAGTGTTTAACTGACCTAGTTTAATTTGCTACGTATCTCTTACTTAATCAAATAGTTAAGTACCAATAAATGCAAATTGTGACATACAGTTTTTAAAGTTATAACACTTACCGCTCAGTTCTCGACACCGAGCTTTTCTCAATGACGAGGTATTTTCAGCGTTGTCCGTGAGGTTCGGTTTCCATGTGTGTGAAGTTAGCACCATTTTTTAAAAATGTCATGATTATTGAAAGATTGTTCCAGATTGTTCTAATCTTCATACCTGCATTGTGTAAATCCGACATTACTTTATTCAAAAGATTCCTCGATATATTTGAAACCCATTATATAGTATACACTTGCACAATATTTCAATATTCGTTATATGGCCATCGATTAACGTTGAATTTAGTTGTTCCATAACATTGTTCCAAAAGGTGAACTATGTTTAGCTACGTATCTAAACGTTATTTTTCAAATGTAAGTAACTTGCAAAAATATTTCTGTTGTCATTTCATTTGTACTTAAATTTTCGAAATTTTGGCCCTTGATTAGCTGTTACAATTGCTTTCAAACATTGCTCAAAATAGGACGAATTCCGTATCTAAACGATTCTTCAATATTATAGGTTTAACGAAACATGTTTAATGTTGCACCCATTTTAGAAATCGAAATTTTAAGCCTTGATTAAGATTGTTCTAAGTTGTTTCAAACATTGTTCCAAAAGGACAATTCCGTATCTAAACGATTCTTCAAAATATGGCAAAAACTTTTGTGTGAGTCACCCATTTTTCAAAAATCGATATTTTGGCCCTCGATTAAAATTGTTCTAGTTGTTCTAAACATTGTTCCAAAAGGACAATTCCGTATCTAAACGATTCTTCAAAAACGGTAAAAACATTTTTTTACTGTCGCCCATTTTTCAAAAATCCGAATTTTGGCCCTCGATTAAGAGTGTTCTAGATGTTCCAAACATTGTTCCAAAAGGACAATTCGGTATCTAAACGATTCTTCAAAAAAACGGCAAAAAACATTTTTTGCTGGCACCCCATTTTTCAAAAATCGAAATTTTGGCCCTCGATTAAGATTCTTCTAGTTGATCCAAACATTGTTCCAAAAGGACAATTCCGTATCTAAACGATTCTTCAAAAAAAAGGCAAAAAACTTTTTTTGCTGGCACCCTTTTTTTCAAAAATCGAAATTTTGACCATCGATTAAGATTGTTCTAGTTGTTCAAAATATTGTTCCAAAAAAACAATTCCGTATCTAAACGATTCTTCAAAAAACTGGAAAAACATTTTTGACAAACAAGACTGCCGGGCCAAGAGTAAACATACCTTTCCTCTTACTCAGTGGATAACTTCGTTCTGATCTGATTCTTAAGCCCAGAAAACATAGTTCTGCAGTATGAATCTCCTATCACCAGCGGTTCTCCCAAAAATCGATGTTTTTACTATATCGACAAGAGTAAACATAACCTTCCTTTTTGTTCCAATGTCTAACGTTTTGTTCTGAGCTGTTCTAAGCCAAGAAAACATAGTTCTGCAGTATGAATCTCCTATCACTAGCGGTTCTCCCAAAAATCGATGTTTTTGCTATATCCACAAGAGTAAACATAGCCTTCCTTTTTTGTTCCAATGGCTAACTTTTTGTTCTGAGCTGTTCTAAGTTTAGAAAAAATAGTTCTGCATTATGAGTTTCCCATCGCCACCGGTTTTCCCAAAATCGATGTTTTTACTGTATGGACAAGAGTAAATATAGTTTTTCTCGTTTGTTCCATATAGCTAGCTTTTCGTTCTGACCATATAATAGTCATTCTTTTCATTACAAAAATACGAAAGAAATTATGAATGGAAGTGTTTGACAAGGATCTTATGTCATGGAACGATACGCCAATAAACGTATATATCTATAAAATCCACGTGGATTTTTCCTAACGAAAAGAAAATCTCACCAACCACAACGAGAACGAACATATAAGATATATTTAGGAGTACATGTTTATAATAAAATATTAATAGCATTTAATAATAATAATAATAATATTAAAATAAGTCATATATTTCCCACGATTTTGGTGTAATATATTTCAAAACAGTTTTTATACTCCCGTGTAAAAAGTTCCACTTAACACACCAATATTTATACGTGAAGTACTATTTCACACACCGGAGCGTGAAATGCAATGTAATCCATATGGGATTTACTTCACGCATACTTGTCATAAGAGCCCATGTACTTTTGCACACCAGTCACAAGTAAATAGGTTTGCTGTGCGTACTATATTTTGATAAGTATTTAGAAATGTCACAGCAAATGTCAAAAACAAAAATTTAAAAAATGCGTTTTAATTCAATGTCGTAGAAAAAGAATAGTGAGCAACACGTATGTGAAGTCAGTATATACACTCGTTTGTAAGAAGCCATTTTAGTTTCTAATTTTAATAATAAAATAGTTACCTTTGAAATGATAAAAATAAAATGTCAAATTAAAAACTGTCATGATTGCCACCAGTTCTACTTGTATTGAATAGTTGGACCAGAATTCTTCAATTCCAGAGGTGAGTTTATTATATTCTCACGAGTGTTGACTTGTATGAATTGATGTGTATTCTTTTATATTAATTATTCATCCATGAGTAAATGAAACTATGTAGTATAGCACTTTGAAAGACTGTATTGCATACTTTTGCACAGATTGTTCTGACAATATCGTATGATCACTGAGGGCTATAGCTATTATGTGCTGAGTGCGATATAATGTTTATTAGAGTATATAGTTAGGGATGCTACCAAGTATCTCGTACATTTAATTATATAAAAATAAGATAGTAGTCAAAGGCTTACGGTGTGAAGAATTCTGCTGTTACACAGCAAACCATTTGACACACAGGTTAGGATGTGAAGAATTCTGCTGTTGCATAGCAAACCATTCGACACACAGGTTAGAGTGTGAAGAATTCTGCTGTTACATAGCAAACCATTCGACACACAGGATAGGGCGTACTCGTGGAGGATACGCCACGCTAGTTGTCTAGAGCCTTATAGGTATGATAATGATGGTTTGAATGGTGTTGATGTGAAGTTAGAGATTGAATCAATTGTAGGTTACATTGGTTGTGTATGCCAGTGATAGTTGATGTCATATTTATATAGTTATATAGAATGTAGTTTTATCTATTCCTTATTAGAATGACTGAGAGGTCAGCACTCATCGTGACTTTATTATTTCTAGAATTGCCGGTGGTTGCCGATATAAGAATACATTCTAACAGAGCTCTCTACGTGATTGTAGATTTGGTTAATAAACAGGTAAGGGTTAACTTAGAAATACCTCTGATGTATATATTTACAATTATACAAGAAATTTGGGTTAATTTCAATTACGTTAAAGTAAGTACCCACATGTCAAGTTTCCACGCCTTACACGTTCGGATTGCAACACTCGCTTGCAGCTCGTGTTGCAAACTCCTCACTCGTGTATAAAATGTGACTTCACGCACTTGCTATACAATATACTATTATGTCTCTACATAGAAACACAAATGTACATTCAGTTTTGGTTCAACGCAAACAAGTCGTCATGTTGAATCCATTTAGCACTATTACGTATGTACGCTGTGTAATGTCCAATGGACATTTCAGATTCATTTCCGTGGTAGACAACGCATCCAACATGAGTGTAGTGCTGCTTAATTTAGTTGAATAAAAAATGGAATGTCATCCAAAGCGGTTATCACCGAAGATTCTATAAACAAGTGTTTACCGTATGTAATACTTGTTGTTCGTTTCTTATCACATTTGATACATTTAAGGTTTGAAATGTTTCCCTCCATTATCCCATCAACAATTTTTTCGTAACCGTGTTTGTGTAGTATATCCACATTTATGGGTAATATGCATTTCTTAAGTATTTTCATATTTTGACAAGACTGACAAATACATATTTCTACGTAGCTATAATTTTCGGCAAATATATATTCACATATATTAGCGATGTTCGATAATGTCGTTACTAATTTATAAAGTGCTCAACATCGGATTAAGGAAACAAATGTAAATTCTTTAACATTTACTCTAAATACAGTAAATTTAATGACTATAAAAATGGAAACTGGACATCCAATAACTAAAGACGCATGATACAAATTAATTCACTTAATACGTAATAATCGTGGCAAAACTATAAAAAAAAGGAAAGAAAAAAATCCTATTGTTTCCCAAATTTGCACAGCGACTTATAACCTAACGCCCTTAATAACTAAATAAAGTTTTTAGGGGCCACCTAATGTTTTATTACATAAATTATGAAAAATTGATTAAAAAAATTTGTTCTGCTGTTATTTGATATTGTCATGAATACAATAATTTGTATTTTTACATTTGTATACTTTAATTCCAAGAACAGTTTATTTTAGCTAATCTGCTTTGTTTATTACTTTGTAATAAATTACTTTATTAACGCGGAAACCTCAGCATCCTATTCGGTGCATTTTAGTGACTCTTTTCCGTTGTTACTTTGTAACTGCCACACTCCCTCAGAGTCGGAACAGTGAAACTCTATCTTCCAAGTCAGATATTTTTATTTTTTTTACGTTGGCATCATTGTGTCTGAGAATTACCTTTTCTAACAGCATAACTTCGAAATATTGATTTGCCAAATATTGTAACGAATGTTGCCTTTTATTTTCTTATTATTCACAAATAGAATCATACTTCTAGGCATCATTCTGACAAACTAGTTTCTTTGCAGTTATTAAACATACTTTTATCACAATATTGACTACAATTTTGGAGTCATATGAGCCAAACCGGCCACAACTCCTCACTGCACTAATTTCATATTTTTTTTTTCCTTTAACAATTTAACAATTAATAATGGTATAACTTAGCATCTACATTGTGCCTACCATTTAACCCATAGAGCACAGGGAATATTACTTACCCCCGGACTTTATGTGCAACGATTACCTAACGTTAGTTGTTACCACTCGTCCCGACAAATTTTATTTGAATTTCGACAACCAACACTTCCATTTTCTAATCACATTTGTAAAGACTATATGTACAGAGTCCATTCTGATCTTTGTAAGAAGTTTGCAAACTTTTCCAATTACTTAGATTTAATTGAACCTCCTATTGCAGAGCACATATTAGCCACTGACCAATTACTTTCAGATGACGGTGCGATCCATAACTCCCAATATGTCACACATCAACAGGTGCATCGACTATTTTCTACTTTTCACGAAGTCGAGCTGCACGCACGTCGCATTTTTTAATTAGGCAGATTTCCATAACAAAAATTTTTTATTCACGACCACTGCCAACAACAAATATATCAAAAACCACATGCAGCGACCGTTCACTTTTGACATCGCTTTTAGCAGAGTGGTTATCTTTCTACAAATGGACGCGTTCACTGACCTAAATGTGTCAACGAAAAATTTTACACTCGGATATTATACCAATACAAACCTTGGAATTAGCTTTAAGTAAACTTAAACCTACAATTGTATCTAAAACTTTGTTTTTTCCTTAGATTATACATCACTTTATTACTCTTTACCATTGTTGGAATGCGCAATGCCAAAGCACGTCACCCTCATTGGAATACATGTTCCACTGTTACGGAACAACTTTGATGGATTGATTTTGAACAAACTTATCAACCCACCATTTGCTTGGGAACAATTAACCTGCACGGCTGCAATACCAATTGTCGATGTGGCTTATAGCCAACACACATCAAACCAATGAACTATATTGACACCACATTGTGATCCATTTAAGGAACGATTGTGTTTCTTGAACCAATTGTATGACAACGGTGTTATAACTATGTCTTGTACGAGACGTTTATTAGAAGAAAGCACAGGTGCTCAACTAGCGACGGTCTGTCCTTTCGAGTGCCGAGAAACCGGAACAGCAATCGAATTCCTGACACAAGTGAATGCTATCCATTACATACTCACCCATACACATATCAACACAACAATTCAATGTAATTCTACAGTTTATCACAAGCCAACCTACACACACATTGGAGCAGTATGGATCCAATTGTCTTGTGGTTGTGTCATCAATGGTCATCAGGTACAAATTCTTGCAGACGAAGCGTCTTGTCTCACTCACTTGTACCCAACTATCACAACCTTATTACCGGTCCAATGGTCAAAGTTTCCGAGTATATTATTACCGCGGTTTGGGGATCCACCACAAAAATTCGACAACTTGGAAGACTGCATCAATCATAACTGGCTAAAAGCTCACTTCACACCAAGCGGTAATATTCTACCCTACTGTTTCTTTGCCCTCCCCTTTACCCTTGTCCTAGTAAATTTTGACATTCTTCTGTTTCTGTTCCGTCACCTACACACTCTACTGGCGTTGTCTAAAATGTCAAACATCAACACTTCCAGTCGGAAATCATTTATCTGACATCATTCTGGATTTGCTTCCTTACGACCGCCACCATCAATGCAACATTCGCCACCTACGGTGGAAGATGGAGACCAAGTGAGCTACATCACGCCCACATTACAACTCGAACCAATCTACGAAATTGTACAGCAAGCTGAACTCACCTCTCTTACGATATCCAAATCTGTGCCACCTACACCACTACAATCCAGCAACAACCGCCCACCACGTCGGTCAAGACCGCCACCTCGGCTCTACATTCGCCATTAAGTCCTACAACAAAACATTGCTAAACCAAGCTATGATTTTTTTTCGTGCATTTACAATATTGAATTTATTCAATTTCATAATGTTTTCTTTAACACAATTTTGTCCATATTCAGAATTTCGTTGATTTAAGTTTTTTTTCAATTTTTTTATCCAAAAATTTGATTACCCTATTGCTTTAGTTTTAAGTACATGTTTAATCCAATTAATTTTATTTTTTTGATATAATTCTTACTTATATTAGAGTCTTTACAACGAATTGATTACCTCCCATGCTCTGTATAACCATCTTAATTTTTACAGGATTCTATTTATCCTTACTTATAGTCATTACTAACTCATCTTGGTATTTGTATTTTTATTTTAACTTGTTACTAAAACATTTTTTTTGTTAATATTATTACTTACTTGTATTTGATTTTTATATTTCATGTTTTCTTATATATTATTTAACTTGTACACTATGGTTGAACTTACATGCAATGGGGTTTTTTCTATTTTTCTTACTCCCTTTTGAACCCTTTTTCTTTTCAAATGTGGAGCCCACATTTTTTAACCCCGTAGGTTATGTCATGAATACAATAATTTGCACTTTTATATTTGTATACTTTAATTCCAAGAACAGTTTATCTTAGCTAATCTGCTTTGTTCATTACTTTGTAATAAATTACTTTATTAACGCGGAAACTCCGCATCCTATTCGGTGAATTTTAGTGACTCTTTTCCGTTGTTACTTTGTAACTGCCACACTCATAAGGAAACGTAAATCTCCTGTTTTGCACACATTTACTTTATCGAGTATCCATTGATCTAAGAAGTCCTTGGATAACGTTACGGTTTGGCGTTTCACGCGGTCCATCGCATCACAAGGACTTCCTGAGTTAAGTTCTGGAATTCCATCTTTACCCTCGAATGTCCGCCCAGACGACTATATACCAGAGAGCCAACCTTCAGGCCAAGTAGTAGTAGTCCGAAGTGCCTAGTAGTAGCAGACCAGTCAGTAAGAGACCACTCCTGTTCAAGCTCGAACCCGTCAACCCTCAGTACTCCAGAACTACAGTAAGCAGTTACATTCAGCACACTTAATCTTGTCACTATACTCCTCCAACAAACCATGTAAGTCCAATTTAACTTACTAACCTAATTTAATAATATGCTATTAATGTAATTCTGCTGGTGAACTTAATGTCTTAGAATAAAGTGATTATGTACTGAATATATTGTGATTAACGCCGACTAAGTAGTGATTTTAAGAACCCGTATGGGTAGCATTATTGCTCGATCCTCAGGTTCGAAGGAACCTGAGTTAAATATAGCCTAACACTCTACCTCAACTACGCCCCAACATTCGTAACCAAGGGTATTAAAGTGTATTTAACAATATTACTTAGGTCACACTAATCAAGTTTTAATGAAATTCATTGCCACGCACATTTTTAGGGCTTGGGGTGAGTATGTTGCATAAATGCAACACAATGCAGTTAGAAAAGACCCTTCATCATACAAAATTCAAGCATTTAATATAAACCTATTACATATTTCAATATGGAATGTTCAAGTGTTCCTGTGTTGATTTACTGACTGTGAAATTTAAAGAAAAAGTTATGATCCGCGCCGATACAAAGAAATAAATTGCACTTCACACAAGTTGTTTTTGGCATTACCATGCACCTAGGATTCTAACAACTTCCCCGTTTCTGCTGTATTACTGAAAGGTAACCTACCTACTCCATTGAGACGGACCAATGTGTGGGAATTGCTACAGCCGGTCCCCTCTTTTTTTTCTCTTCGTGTTCAGCAGCAGCGGTGGAAGTACTAGGCATTTCTCGCTTCTTCTCAAGATTTTTATTCTATCTGCAGAGGCATTGAACCACTTTGCTCTTAAAGTATAGCAGACTTAGCTGATTCTTCGCTGGTACTTTCATCTTATTGCAATGGCGTCTGTATTGAAACTATGGCACAGCATGATAATTAATGTACATTCTGTTTATAAATCATTTTATTAGATTACTACTTTGCCAACGGAGTATTTTCAAAAATTCAACATGTCCATTTTCATCAACATACACTCAGGAGTATACACACAAAAAGAATTAGAACAAAAAACAAAACACAAAAAAGCTACAGCGCCCGCAAATAAGAAAGCATGCTTTATAAGACTGATTACTTCCGTGCGCGTTCTGCAACTTTTTTTGTACTGTTTTTGGTTATAATATCGTTTGCATTATGTTCCTGGGGTGTACATGAAAATAGACGAGTTTTGAGGAATATTTTCTTCCATGCAGGAGCTGTACCTTAATCTGTGAATTGGTTTACTGTTCTAATTCTTTTTGTACCGTATTCCTGTACGTGTGTTGGTAAGAATGGGCAGGTTGAATGTTTGAAAACGCAATCAGCAGCTAAAATATCCTCCTTTGTTATTTTTAAAAATACAATTATCTGTGCAAAATTTTGGCTGCCAGTGGGGCATTTTAAAAACTTTAATCCGCATTATGGGCGATTTTAATGAGTCAGTGGGAGAAGGTAATGAGGGGAAAATAGTAGGAAAATTTGGTTATGGTAGACGAAATGATAGAGGAGAAAGATTAGTTGAGTTTTGCCAGGAACATAAATTAGTAACTGTAAACACCCTATTCGAACAACATGTTAGGAGAAAATATACCTGGAAAGCGCCAGGTCATAGGGCTAGATACCCAATAGATTATAATTTAGTTAAACAAAGTTAAAAACTGTCGTAGTTATCCAGAGGCTGACATAGAATGCGATCATAACTTAGTTAAAATGAAATGTAATCTAAAATTCAAAAAACTGAGAAAGGTTAAAAGAGAGGGATGGGATCTAGGTAAGCTTAATCATAGTGAGATAAAAGAGGAATATAAACAAGTATTAGATTTATAAGATCATAGAGATAGCTATAGGAGGGAACGTAGAAAATAGATGGAATGAAATCAAAAGGGCTGTACATGATACAGCAACACAGACTAGAGGTAAAAAAAAATAGAAGCGAGAAAACCATGGGTAACAAAGGAGATATTAGATTTAATAGAGAATAGAAGAAAGCTTAAACCTTTCAGAGAATTGGATAGTGAAAGTAAGCAAAAATATAATAGAGTTAAAAATAAAATAGTACATGAGTGTAGAATAGCTAGAAATAAATGAATGGAGGAGAATTGTAAGGGAATACAAGATGATTTGAGAGTAGGTAAGACAGACATGGCTTACAGGGCAGTTAAAAAGTTTTTCGGGGAAGATAGGAAAAAATATAATGGTATTAAAGATGAGAATAATGAGCTTTTAATAAATAAAGTTGAAGTAGCAGATAGATGGAAAAGATATTTAGAAGCTTTATATAAGGGACACGATATGGATGAGTTAGAGAACGACCAAGAAGAAGTTGTAGAAGTAGGGTTCTCAATATTAAGAGAGGAATTTGATAGAGCTGTTAGGAATCTTAAACTAAATAAAGCGCCAGGGATAGACAATATACCCGCAGAATTAATAAAATATGCAAGTCAGAAAACTTTAGACAGATTATATGAGCTAGTAAAAGTAATATATGACACAGGTGAGGTCCCAATAGATTTCGAAATAAAAATTATTATTTCAATCCCAAAAAGTCAGGAACTGATAGGTGTGAGAATTTTTGAACGGTTAGTTTAACTTCTCCCGCTTCCAAAATACTAACAATAATAATTAAAAATAGAGTAGAAGCTTTGACTGAGAATTATTTAGGCGAAGACCAATATGGTTTTCGTAAAGATAGAGGGACTAGAGAACCGATACTAATGATTAGGGTAACTATCGAAAAAAGATTACAAAAAAATAAAAAGACTCATTTCGCGTTTGTAGATTTAAAAAAGAATTTGATAGGATTAATTGGATTGTTATGTTCAGGGTTTTGCGAGAAATAGGAATCTCTCATACAGATAGAAAAATTATGTACAGTCTATATAAAAACCAAAGCGTAGTAATTAGATTTGATGAAATAGAAAAGTAAGCTAAGATTAGAAATGGTGTTAGACAAGACTGTATACTAGCTCCCTTGATTTTTAATGTTTATATTGAGGAAGCTTTAAACTTAGCTAGAGAGAGAAAAGAGATAGGTATTGGTGTACAGGGACAGAAAATAGACATGTTACGTTTTGCAGATGATATAGCCATTATAGCAGAGTCTAGAAAAGAGTTAGGGGAGTTTTTAAATATTTTAGATAAGATACTACAAAGTAACTATAGTATGAGAATTAACTCAGGAAAGACAAAGATAATACAGGTGAGTTAAAGTCTAGTTCTAAACCAAAATTAAAAATAGGTAATACCGAGTTACAAGAGGTAGATGAATTTTGCTATTTAGGTAGTATAATTACAAAGGACGGACGTAGCAGAAGGGATATAGTAGCTAGAATAGCTCAAACTAAATAAATGTTTAAAAAAAAATACTTACTAATAACTAATAGTATTACTTTAGATAATAGAAAAAGTTTCTTAAAGTCGTACGTATGGAGCGTTTTATTATACGGTAGTGAGACTTGGACAATTAAAGAGATAGATAAGAAAAAGAGAGAAGCTTTTGAAACTTGGTGTTATAGAAGAATGTTAAAGATTAGTTGGACAGATAGAGTAACAAATGAGAAAGTTTATAAAAGGATAGGTGAGGAACCCTGTATCTGGAAACAATTAAAGGTCATGAGAGATAGAATGATAGGGCAACAGTTATGACATGAGGGACTATTTAGTAAGGTCTTAGATTATAGACTACCAAATAAAAATAGAGTAGGAAGTCCGAGACAAAGCTATATTAATCAAATTATTAGGGATTTAGATTGTGAAGAGTATGTAGACCTTTTTAGACAAGCTCAGAATAGAAAAGAATTTAGAGCTGCGTCAAACTGACCTTAAGTAAGTTCAAAACAAAACAAAAAAAGATAAAAATCAGTTAATTAAATGTCACCATGAGATAACTCACAATTAGTTAGCAATCTGGCATGTTGGCAGCGATTCGCTGCTTAAGCCGTACCATAACATATAATTTAACACTTTTCCCTTTTTGGAGGGGATCACCAGGTAATATTTCATTTCCTTATAAATGGGAATCATGTAAACATGTTGGAGGTCTTTAACAACCGGCAGTTTGCTAATATCTATGTAGAGCCAGGTAGGTAGGAAAAAGATAGAAGAGTATGAGAAGACCTAGACCAAGCTATATTAGGCAAATTGTTAGAAGCTTAGTTTGTGAAGGGTATGTAGAACTTTTTAGATTAACATAGAATATATAAGAAGTTAGAGCTGCGTCAAACCGACCTTAAGTAAGGTCGAAAACAAAATGATGATGAATCCGCTCGTTCTGATCCGCACACATTGAGGAACATAATACAAGAAGAATTAGAACAAAAAACAAAACGCACAAGGAGTTGTGTGCGACGCAGACTTCTGCATCAAGTTATAATATATTATCCTAAGTTTCTTTATGTATATTTTGTCATTTATTACATTTGGGTTTTTATTTATGTGCATCACTTCTAGGTATTGGCTTTTCCTTTTTGTTCATTTTTTTTTTAATTTTATGTTCATTATATTCAAATTTATGTTTGGTTTGCTTTTCATGTTTCGTATGAACACTTTTGTTTTATTTGTTATATTTGTGTCCATTAATTCTATTTTCCAGATGTATGCTCTGTACAAAGTATCCGGCATTACAATTGCTTTGAGAAGGTACTTGATATTTGATGTGAGTTGGTTTATTTTTTGACGTTATATCCTTTTAGTCTATTATGCAAATTCCTAGAAATGTTGAATCCTTTGTGCACAATTCTTAAATTATATTATTTAAATGATGAATAAAATCAAAATTTTTCTTGAAGAAGCATGGTTTCGTCTTTCGGGATATATGAATTCAAATAATCTTCGCATGTGGAGCATTCAAAATCCGCATATCTTTGTCGAATCTCTCCTACTTCCTTATAAAATCGGCGTAAAGGCGGCAGTTTCTCGCAAATTAGTAATTGGGTCCATTTAGTTCGATTTCACAGTTACTGGAGAAAAGTACAGAAACATTTTAAAAGAATTTATTCAACAACTATAGGATCATCAACTTCAACATTATTATTTTCAACAAGCCGGTGGAACAAGACATACGCACCAGAAATGGCAGCTTTTCTCCGTGAGTTTTTGATAACAGTCATGATTAGTATGGATAGAGTACTTCTCTCCTCCGCGTTCACTTGAGTTGTCCTTTATGAACTATTTTGTATTTTTTTACTAAAATATAAGATGCTCATAGATAACGCAAATAATTTGCAAGAACTGTAACAAAGACTTGTGGATGAGTGTGTTGATAAAGCACCAAAAATATTGCAAAACGGTTTTGGCAGTATGAGGTGAAAGAATAAATTTGTGTAGATGCATATCTGAGAACATTTCCAAGATTTGGTTTAGTTCAGCTTTCCGATAATAAAAACTTTAATAATCTGTTCCAAAGTTTTCATTCCTATAACTTAATTATGGTAACCCAATGACGTTGAACGCTACAACGTTAAAATTCTATACAAATATCTCCTAGTCCATGACTGCCCATGACTAAAAACATTTTTAGTATTCCCGTAGTAATTGCTGAGTTAATATCTTAGCAACCAACAGCACAAAATTTGATTTCGATAAGATTTAGAGCACATAAACAAGTGGAAAAACGTTTATTCTCAAGTGACAGAACAATTCCTAATGAAATAGGTATGAATGCTAGAAAAACATTGCGGAACATCGAGCTACGGGTAGAACGAAAGATTTCCATAACAAAAATGTTTTATTATAATGCGCTCTTCTGCAACATTAACCTCAAATCCTCTTAAAACTTTTCTTATACATTCATTAGAAAGCCAGTGTCGTCAAAATCCGAAAAAAACTTGCATTATGGAAACCACATTAAACCTAAATAAAAAAGCGCAAACGGGTACGTCAAAAACAATAAGCAAGCTAACATTTCATTCCCCTTGAACTTTAAAGCTCGTCCCTGTTCGAACTTGTGTTAGTATAACCTCAAAAACGACATTACTTTCTATTTGTGGCTGCAGCTAGCGCTCGTTGGAAATATTTATTGCAACAAAATAAAACTCCCATAAACATATTTACCTTGCCAGTGTTATGAGTTTTGGTTATGAAAATGTGTTATAATACGATTTTAATGGAAAAATTATACAGACATAAAATTTTGGTAACACCTTTTTCATGACATATATTGACTTGAATCCTACATCCTCAAAGCTGAATTTCAAATACAACAACTTATTTAATGTTAAAACTGTAAATCTATTACTTCCACCCATTCCTAGAACAAAATTACGAAAAATAGGTTGGATTGTTAATCCTGGGCTTTCTATGGATGATTTCGGTTAAATGCCGTTTTTGCAGTGGACTCTTCCATGACCTGTTTCAATGCCACAAAACCAAGAAACTCAGTATATTTGAAGATAGACAAATAAAACTTCAAAGCAGCACGATGAACATTCAAGTAACTAATGAATCAACTGACATATCACTTTACTTATCCATCTACACATACCAAATACCAAACAATGTCATCCAAAAATACAGCGACAGACGGAAAATAGCTCAGTTGAATTACGTAGTAACTTTCAATTACGTATATTTGATAGGTTCTCGAACAATACACTAATTAACGTTAGGCTTCTAGCAAAAAAGCCAATCAGTTTTGTATACCGTAAGAGCGTAGATCCAAAAGGAAGTTGCACAACGCTGTTCTTTCTAATGCAATATCCAATGCTGCTTACGAAACCTCACCAGCAAGTGACAGTTGAGCTTTCGAAAAAATCTTATATAGAATATGAACTAAAAGGGAACATGCAAAGGTAATCCGACACCAAAATAGATAAAAATTAGCAAATTTAAAACTCAAATTGGCAGTTGCCACCGAGCGTAGCAATTGACGCTTCCAATGCCTCCACATCTTCCCCTCACACCATCAAATGTCGATAAAACATCATGCAACGCATTTCGTTATGCTAGAAATAAGGTGCAGGGGGAAAGAAAAATTTTTAAAATATGAATGGACAAACTAAAATATGGACGAACCGGTATATCAAATTTCAGAAATATTTATTCTTAATTAAACATCATATTTCATATCTTGTCTCTATTAAAATAATTCAAATAATAAAGTTCAACATTACTCTTTTAAATACATTGTATGGTAAGAATGAAGGATAACGACATTATTAAAACGTAAAGCAGTCATCGGAATGTGACAAACACTGCGTATACAATTTCTATAGCTAATGACTTTAAAATACACTGTTGCGTGGGAACTAGTGTATGAAACATAGATTAAACTCGATACCTTGTATTAACTAGACGCTGACCGTAATTGATATAATTTACAGTGGAAAGAAACTAGATCTGTTAAACCTATTGCAAAAGAAATGTGATCAGTTATATATGGATCGATAATATGAACACATCCCAAAGTGTAGTGATATAAAAACGTATTACTGTGGTGACCCGTGCGGTCAAGAGTCGATATACCAGAAAGTTAGGTTTTGAACAGTAAATGTAAAAAGACGCATTAATAGTTGAAAGTTAGCGTAACGCATGTGCAGGTAAAACTATATAAAGAATAATGTTCCAGTTGTGACAACAAAAACGTGGCATGCAATAAAATATGTAAATTTACTTTCACGCGATGCGAGATATTTTTAATGCACCTGTGTGTGGAATAGAAGCCGTTAACGCTAATTTCTATTTTATCCAATTGCTCTAGATTAATCTACAACATACTGGAATTTGTTAGGATCTTCTCGAATGTACATATTGGAATCTTCAAATGCAAAGTCTTGTACCTGTAAATCAAGAGATTTGGCTCTGCAGGGCGTATCAATCGTCTTTTGTTAGTAAACACGCGTCGCTTACATATTCCGATGTATTATTCTTAGACTAAGCGGCGCTACACTGCTCCTCTTAAAGCTGTTCTGTCCCAAAACACTCTTAGACCCGGACGTTGAAAGTGTTTATGACGGTAAGAACTTTCAAAACTATTTTTGCAGTTGCCATGTTGAAAGAAGTAGCAATAAACGCTCTTTATAGCGAGCGCCGTATCATTTGGATTGTAACCACACAGCAAATGTGGACCACGGTTTTCTGAAAAAGTACCTCTAACGTATTTCGTACCACACTTCAGTCCAACCCATCGAGCCAACTGCCGTTCTTGAGTATGACAACTACTTCTTGTCTTAAAATCCGATTGTGACCCTTGAGGTCCGTTAGCGCCTTCCACAGGATCCTGATAATCCGATATACCAGAAAGATGTTGCTTAGTCATCAAATAGTAGATGCCCCGTCGTCGGTTTTAGTCGTATGGCTTTCTAACCTCGTTGTTGTCGGCGAAGTTGATCCAGACCTCCAAATTTATTTTTACGCACCCCAGCAAGCCCTAGGGACATATCAAGATCCGCCGATACGCAATGCGCCAGAGAATATTCCTATGACCCGTCGAATACTTCACCTTGAATCTCTTCCGTGACCCAGAATCTCGCTTTGTTTGGTCACTCTACCGAGACTTGAACCAATAATAGCTCGGTCCAGATCTTCGCTCATCATAACGAGCAAAATTGTTTGTTTGTCGTATTGCATACGGTTATTCGGAATTAGCGACTTCATCACTATCGTAGATTGCTAACCTGTTAACGTGCACCACTATTGTTCTTCTTTTCGGGAGCTTACGAATCCGATATACCACGCCGTTGATCCTTTTTACGACTTCGTATGTACCCTCCCAACGTCTTTTTAACTTTGGCAACAGTCTAGATCTCAGTCTGGTGTTGTGTAGCTAGATGCGGTCGCCCTCTTGAAAACCAGACCTCTGCCCCGTTATATCATATTTGGTTAACATCCGATCGTTTGCGATCTGGATATTCTTCCTAACGTTACCGTGACTGTCGTGCATTTTGCGCTTTAGATTCTATACGTAGCTCTCGCTCACGATGACATTCCCAGGCTTACATCCAAACTCAAGATCACACGGCAGGCGTATCTCGCATCGCAGCATAGTATATGCAGGTGTCTATCTGTCCGATGCTCTCATAAAACTAAGACCATGATCATCATTAGGTCTTTAGTCCTGGAACTGGTTAGATGCGTACCCTTATTGTTTCCCATTTTGTGCTAACCTACACATTTCCCTGAAATTTCCAGTCTGTATCTTTCACTATCTACGTGCAATAGGCTGATCTAGGTCTACATCTACCTCCTTTTCCTATCTCTGCTTGTAATATATCCCGCACTATTCTCCAAAAATACCTTAGAACGTATCCTGCCCTTCTATTTCTCCTACATTTCTTTGTATTTCATAGATATCTGTATTCCCTACTATTTCTATAACCTCTTTGTTATTAACTTTGTCTATCCATGTTATCATCCTTATATATCTGAACCACAACATTTCAAATGACTTCTACCGTTTTTCTGTCAAATTCTACTACCGCTCCTATTTCATATACATACTGTGCTGTGTTCTACACATATGCTTTCAACAATTTTCTCCTTGTTTCTGTTTGTTGTATTCGAACAAAGCCGCTGCTCTTTCTTGTTATGTGTAGTTCGGTTCCCCTTTTATTGTTTACAAGTATATAACTTATTTACCTGATATTCAGTAGTATTTGAGTGAGGCTTAAGCAGCCTGCGGTTACCAAGATCCTCCAACATTTGAACATTTGCCGAATTAATAGTTTTCCAATATATCCTTTCGCACAATCAACATTAGTTGAAAATATATCAAAACCAATAGCTGTAGTTTTTTTTAATAATCATCAGATTTAGGTGCAATTATTTTTTTGTCGTTAGATTTTCCGTCTTGAAACTGGTTCGACGTGTACCTTCACTTACTTCTATTCAGAGCCAGCCTAAAACGTTTCCTGAAATTCGCACAGTATAGATACATCTCGGTTTCCCATCTATTGCTTCCTAATTATACGCCCTATTTCATCAACATTCAGTGGTATGTGAAGGGAGTTAAGTAGCCTGTGACTACCAAGGATGCCCAACACTTAGACATTTGCCGAATTAATAGTTTTCCAGTAAATCCTTTCGCACAATTAACATTAGTTGAGAGTATTGCAAAACCAATACCTGTAGTTGCTTATAATAACCATCAGGTTTCAGTACAGTTATTTTTTTCGTCATTCGGTTTTCCATCTTGAAATTGGTTGGACGCGTGCCTCCATCGATTTCTATTCTGTAGCTAGCCTGCACATTTCCCTGAAATTCCCACAGCCTACATCTTTCACTATCTGTGTGCAATAGTCTAACCTAAGTCTACCTCCACCTCTGTTTTTCCTATCTCTGTTTGTAATATATTCCACACTATTCCCTCATGCCTTAGTGTGGCCAATCAACCTATCTCTCCTATTTTTTACAGTTTTCCACATGCTTCTTTCTTCCCCTACCACTTCTAGTACTTCTTTGTTCTTAACTTTGTCTATCCACGATATATATCTTCATCATGCTTCTGTAGCACCACATTTCAAAGGCTTCTATCTCTTTCCTGTCCGCTTCTCCTACTGTCCAGGTTTCACAGCCGTACAGTTCTGTGCTCCACATATATGCTTTAAGCAATATTTTCCTTGTTGTCTTTGAACACAGTAGTTGCTTTTTTTGTTGTATGTAACACGATCATGTGCTAATCTTTGTTTCATATCTTTTGCGCTCTTGCCATCTTGCGTTATTTGTCTTCCTAGGTAGCAGAAATCCTTGCTAGATGCTAATACTGTTATATGACCTGAAAATCTAAGCATATCAATCTTGTATCCCTGCATAATAATTCCAAATGTCTTCTTGCATTTGACAGTATTCATTACATCTTCGATGTACAAGCTAAAAATGACTGAGGACAGGGCACATCCTCTCCTAATATTTACTTCTCTACGTTCCTGCTTTAATTCTATTATCGATCTTTGCTCTTTGTATAAGCTATCTACTATCCGTATATCTATCTATTTTTATCCATTTTAAATTGTCTAATGCGTTTCCCAGATCTACAAACCCTATATAAACGCTTTCCGCTTTTTCTATTGTTTTTTCCATTATCACCCTGAGAGCTAAAATAGCCTCTCGTGTTCCCCTGTTTTGCATAAACTCAAATTGATTTTTTTCTAGTATTTTTTCAGCTCGTTTCTCCATTCGTCTTTGTACATTTTAGTCAATATTTTTGACACTTGTGCTGTCAAAGTTATTGTTTGAAAATTTTCGTATCTATCCGAGCTTCTCTTTTTTAGTATAGCGACTATGATGTTACGTTTGAAAACTTTGGGTATCTCGCCTGTTTCATACATATAGCTTACAAGTTGAAAGAGACGTTCTGATACTGCTTGTCCAGCGGCTTTTAGAGTTTCTGCTAGCACCTTATCTGTACCCGGTGTTTTACCATTTCTCAAACCCTTTAATGCTAATACAAACTCATCGCTAAGTATAACATATCCCAAGTGGTCCTTTTCAATGTCTGATTCCTGTTAGTTCCTCTCCTGCACATAAATTCCCTGCATATTCTTGCCATCTATACACTTTCTCTACATTTTCTATAATGGTGATTCCTTCTGCGTCACTTATGTTTTTGCTATACGGTTTTATATCCCTAAAATTCATTCTAATTAGTTTGTATGTTTCGTCTGTCTTTCCTTTAGATTCAGGATATCCTTTGTTATCCCGGTTTCTTATTTTCTTTTTGTGTATACGCCAGAATATCTCTGGCCGCCATGTCTAAGCTGGATTTATTGTTATTCCATTTTGTTTATACTTCCTTAATATAAGAAATTTTCCCGATATCTTTGAGCAATTCATTTGATTTTTTCAAATTTTTCGTGAATATCTTTAGCTTTAGTTTCTTCCACGTGAAACGTATTCTAGCATGATGTTGAAATAATGTGTTTGTGATGGTTAAATTGTTCTTGTCGCAAAATTCTACCAACCTATTTCCCCTGTCATTTCTCGTGCCTAAACCAAATAAACCTTCTACCGCTCCTTCCGTACCCTCACCAACCTTTGCATTAAAATCCCCCGTAATTATTTAATGTTCATGTCCTTTTACGTATCTTAGTACGTCTTTGATATCTTTGTAGATCGCCTTTACCTTCTTCTCACTGTAGCTATAGGTTGGGCATGTGTACTTGTATTATTACTGTGTTTACCGGTTTTTGATTCTAATCTAACCACGAGTACTGTTTCATTCTTTTGTAAGTAGTTTTCTACAGGTAGTCCTACCTTTTTTCGTATAACTATTCCCACACCCAAATTTTCTTCCTCTGATCCTGTATGAATTTCCCCAAAGTCTCCTCTCAAAAAATCTCCTGCCTCTGGCCAGCGAACTTCACTGAACCCGTCTCTGTCTAGTGCTAACCTATCTATTTCAATTTTCAGGTTCTCTAGTTTACCTACTTGCTTCATACTACTGACATTTCACGTTCCGGCTCACAAAATGTTCCCTACCCTTCCTTTAAACTTTCGGATCACATCCTCCGAAGTAGTCCCCTCCCGGAGATCCGAATGGGGGACTATTTTAACTCCGGAATCTTTTACCCCAGAGAATGCCATCATATTTATTACAACTTAAGTACGCTGTGTTCTTGGGAGGTAATGTGGTGGTTTCCGTTGCCTCCACATCGCAGTAGAGTGTCATAGAATGCCAAACCGACCCCTATGATCTCTGCCACTCTAAGTACCGAAAAAGCTGCTGCCCTCTTTCGGGGACCTGTCTTAGTCTGGTTCCTCACTAACGAACCTACTACTTTGGTTGAACCTGTAGTTTGGCTCTTTAAATCACTGGAATGCAGAAGCCATTCCACCCGTTCTAGTAATCTAAAACTACTTCAAGGTGCAGGTCCATTCGGAATAGAACCGAAGACCAATAGGTCAATAAAAATAGATGTAAATATTGCTTAAGTCTCTGTGATGTCAGGAGACCTCCTTGAAAAGGTTCGCCTCGCTTGCATTTTGATGTACTATTCTTAGACTAAACGGCGCTACAATATCATACGAAAGCTAAATAAAAGGGGTTGGTATGTGAATCACTATTAAGGTAATATAAACAACGTCAATTTTTGTTTCAAACGTGGAGTTCGCTTTTTAAATCTGGGATTTCACTTTTACTATTGTTACAGTTGTATTTTTGTTTCAATCTACTTTTGGTATATCAACCAGAAGGATACAAACAAAATTAACTTTTTTATACAAATAAAAAATATTTAAGATTTAATATCAACAACGTCAAGTATCTTAGATAATTATGGATAATACTATAAGGTTTTGACGCTTACACACTTACCTAATCAAAGCGTTTATCTAAAACTTCATTACTTTTGAAGCATTTTACACTGTGTCAAGTTCCAAAGGATCTATCTACTGCAAAGGAATTTAATTTAGTTGAATTCAATAACGATAATAAGGTATTTCTTTATAGAACACTAAAAGAACAAAGTGAGAATCACCCAACCCCTGAAAATTAAATCTGGAAAGAAAAAGTTCCTACGACTTCAATCCAAAGGTACTAATCACAGAACAGTGTAAACTTTATCGTTCGAGTGAATCCAAGGATATTGAAGCCCGAGGCACCTAACTTTTCTTTTATCCTTCTGTGCATTCGATTTGTTTCCCGACATCTCAAATTAGAGATTTTTAATTACATTTCCTGCAATAATAAAAGAATTTTAAGCAATCCTGTAATTAAAAAACTTCTGTGCGTCACTATAATTCAAACTTGACTAAAAATAAACTTTCGGAGCATTAAAATCCAACGATAAAACATAAAAGTAAAAGCATTTAACGTATTTAACATGAATCTGATTAAAACGAACCGCACATTTGAGTGTTTAAAACTCATTATCGAATAGACGGCGACGGCGGAGTTTGTCGTTTTATTAAGTTTTTCCACAAAGCGCACCTGGTGCCCTTACTCAAAGGATATATTCTGAAATTGCTGGAATAAAGTAATGCTTTAGACGATGCTGATGTAGAGTTACGGTTTAATATTAAGCAGAAACGCTGTCGTTTAATGTATTAACCAAGTATTATATAAATATAACAAAATTTGGGAAAACATCTATAATTTAAAAAAAATGAGTATTAGTCAAGGCAGTTTAGTTCAAACAAGTATAACCCTAGTATTCAGATCTCTACAATTTTGAGCAACCCTTTATGATAAAGTGATATACAATCCTTTGAAATATTTTTTTTTTATCTTACAGTACATAAATTTGTAAAATTTTCTTTTACACTAAAATATATAGAAAACCGGAAAAAATAAAAAAATTTTAAAATTCCTTGTTCCACCCTTTATAATACAAGCGTACTTTTTAGCCATTAAGTGCAATAGCAAAAACGCTATTCCGTGCGTGTAAATAACTACCCTGTCTAATAAAAACGTATTGTAAATACATAGCTATTAGATGCAAAGCAAAACACACTTTCCGTGTTTAAAACACCCAATTTTAAATCAATAATACAGCCGTTTGTTCAAATTTAAGCAGTATATGTTAAAATGAATTTCAATCTTTAAAATATATAAACTTTATACCTTATGAAAATCGATCAATTTGAAACATAAATACAAAGCCACTTATTTTCAGTTATTAATTATCATATAAATACGTTCATTAATAAATTAAGAAATTCCGAGAAATCTTGCGTCTGTAGGTGTGTAATCTTTGGAATGGAATCCCTTAGAATCTAGATAACTCGGGAAAACCATAACGGGATTAGGTAATGATATATAAACGGGAACATTATTAAAGAGAGGGTCATTCGATTTCAATCAGTAATTCGATTTGTTTTGAACGACAATGTAATTTCGCATCACATAAGTAAAAGTAACGCTGAGTACGACGTTAAAATAACATGCAGAGTTTACATATGCAATAGTTTGAGGTATGGAAGTTTTTAAATGCAGTTATTTGATTTTGTAACATACAATTAAGAAGGAAAATTTTTCGATACAGATAACTACTTTAAAATTTAAATTAGTAATAAAATCTAAAATACATTTTTAGTAACTGATGGAGATTTTAAATAATATGAAAAATTTTGTAAGCCGATTTTAACGCCAATTTAAAAATAGGAGCAGTTAATTACGTTAATTACGAGAATTGGATTTTGCAAGTATTACTTTTAGATTTTTTGTTTGTAACTGATATTTGAGTATTTGTCATCCGAATTTAAGGTAGAATTAATCTTAATACCATAATATTTTTTGTAAGGATATTTACCAGAAAGATTGTGGTCAGAGTTCGAAACACTTTGACTTTTTTAATAGACTATCTGTCAAGGATCTTTTTGCCCAAACAAACCTTACAATCGTAGAAATAAAAGCCAGGTAAACTATATGTTCAAGAGAAGAGCTGTGAGTTTTGTAAATTTTAACCTAGATTGTCGTTGTTGATCAACGACTCTAGGTAGAAGATTTTGTACGAGTCAAAAAGCGCCGGGTTCTAACCTTAAAATTGCTGAAATTAAACCATTCAATAACAAATAATTTTATACTCAAAATAAAACTTATGCTATCTTAATCCATTAAGTGATGTATACATGTCCTGTTGGGTTACAAAACAGAGTAATACTTGCTGTTTTAACCGTCAAATTCTTCTTCGCTTATAAAATAATCGTTTCCATTGGACTCAACTGCACTGGAAACTACCTGGTTCCATTTCAAATTTTAATTATTTTTTCTATTCATCGAAGTATACGTAGCTAAACGTATTTTTATTTTTGATAGATTAAAAATTAATGATTGACCTCGTACCAAGATTATTTATATTGAAAAATGTTTGTTGTATTGCTTAAAATAATTACGCTTCATAATTGTTCAAAGTTCTATGTTACATATTGCATGCCGTAAAATGAATGAATTATAAATTACTACAAACCTACAAGTTCGGTGTCGAAGGAATGAATGAATTGCTCCCCGTTAAATCTCGTCCTTATATAATAAAATACTAAATACGCAATTTTTTCCATTCCATTCTAAATTATGTTCCCAAAGTTTAGTCACTAGATGATGTAATAAACCACCGCAATTTCGCTTCTTTATATGATTTAATAAGATGTCAGTATAATTTAGGGGAAACGTTTAAAGGCTTACACTCTTTGTTAATGCATAAAATCAGCCGTTGTTATCTCTTTTCAACAACTTCTGTACTATGATCAGAGCTGTTAAACTCGTTTTATAGCCTCCAGATAGTAGCGCTTTTTCAAATTGGAGTATTTATTCATACAAGACAATTAATTTGCTTATTAATAGTTTTAAAAACATTTCTGTAAGATAATGACGTATTCTTTTATTCAGTCAACGTAGCTATTGGAAAATTCTGGAATTAATTCCTTTGAAATAAACTTATGCTTTATCATAACTCATAAAATCAGCATTTTTAACAAGAATGAATGTACTATGGAACTAATTTTTAAATGATATCGTGATACTGAAATTTATTTAGTATTTTTAAAGTTAAAAAATGTAAATTAGCGTATTACGTTTGTTAAATGAAAAACGCTTATTAAACCAAAGTACGGATTTTAGCTTCGTATATCTTAAAGAAGGTACCTCAAAATCAAAGGTATTTAAAATGGGTGCTTTTCAGTCTGGATAAGCAATAAAACTAGTTTTATGGAAAATGAAACGTGTTGTTAGAGAACATCTACACACAGATTTTAAATTACATAATTAATGAGGACTTCATTCTTAAGATTTGTAAATGTCTTAAGACCTATATTTTCAAGAATCAATATTTACACACAGATCCGATCAACGAATGCTTGATTGGGCTTCATTCTTAATTGTGAAAATCAAAGAGTCATTGGACACATATTTCAAATAAACAAAATAATGGTTGAACACCAGCAACGCGTTCGATCCGTTTAGGATGGCGTCTGCCGTCCAAGTCTATTTTATCAACAATGATGCCAACACACGAGTGCGAAATTTAAGGTGCGTTCAAGTATGACAGTGTTCACTAGGTACAGTATAACACCAACTGCTTATACTATTATCGTTATTCCTTGTCATCACTAAATGTTCAATAATGAGAAACAAATAGAATGCACAAAAAATAAACTGTCAAAACAATACAAACTAACAAAACCATAGGAAAACAAATTAGTTAACGCTAATACGCCCACTATAAATTGCGATATATTCAAAATGACTGTCAATTCCAATATAAATTCGAGGCAACTTCTGTATTCTTGCAAACGTATATATTAACCGCCATCAAAAGTGTTTTCCATCTGATATTGAGATTTGATTAATTTCGTTTGGGTTAAAACTACTTCATTCTGAAGATATCAAAAGGCCAAAACAAGATCAATGGATGTTTTTTCTCCTTATGAAACGATGAAGTAGTTGTTTTGCAAAGCCTATGCAAATATTAATTCGATTTGTATAAGTAAATGCGCTTAGTGGATTTACAGATACATTATGTGTCACTTTGAATTAATTAAACTGCGAATTGCAGATACATTTGCTTTTCTATTACATTAATTGCCTTAAAGGCAAGAAGTGGACAAAGCCACGGTATTTATGTTACTTTTATTAAATTATGCTTGTAACATATCCGAAATCCACAGGCAGAACGTATTTGCATAGCCATCCATTAAATTACAGTATAGATTCGAATCAACTTATGTACGCTTTCAGCCTTAGAACTGGTTTTAACCTTTCTACAAGCTTATATTGGGATTACTTTGTTGGTTTAATAGGGCTAAAAACTACTACATTCTGACAAATCTCAAAAGGTCGAAACCAGGTCAATAGATCCTTTCTCCCCTTACGAAATGATTAACTAATTATGTTGTATTGGCTATGCTATCATTATATCGATTTGTATAGATAAATTTGCTTAGTGGAATTACAGATACATCTTATGCTAATTTGGATTAATTAAATTGCAAACTGCAGAAATATTTGCCTATATATATATATATATATATATATATATATATATATATATATATATATATATATATATATATATATATATATATATATATATATACATTGTAGCATTTACAAATGCTCCTTTTATTTAATTCTTTAATATCTTATTATATCGGCCTACAATTCTGTATCGCCCAGTATAAATTTAATTCTGAATATTGATTAACATTTATATAGTTGTTAAACACGTGAAGGTTTGATAAGAGCGGACGCGCTATCTTTCAAACTAGTTCACATAAGGTGAATTGATATTCATTTTTGGGATTTGATGGTGCCGTGAGCACACGTGGCTAATAAACCACATTTATCTCATCAAGTACCTGCGAGTACTTATTTATCGTGTTTCCTTAATACAGGGGTAAGTATTTAGTAATAATATCTTATTATACCTTTATCTTGCTCTATTGTAATTCCCTTTGTATTGGTTATCTTAGGAAACTTGTGGGAGTTTGAAATTTTTGAGGTTTGGAACTTGGAAGTTTGGAAGCCCAAATAAATCTAGACAGGAGATTTGATACAGCACAACAAATATTGTGGAAGTAACATTCCCGTATCGTCACCTGGTAAAATTAATTAATTCTTGACGTGTGAAATTCATTGTGACATCAACAAATTAAACGGAAAATTTTTAAGATAATTAATATTGACAAGATATGTCAGATTTGATGCTAGTAGCCTACTTAGTTTTCTCTAGTCCCAAAACTACATAAAAAACATGTTTTCTCAATTTTTCAGAATTTTTCTCATGTAACCTATAAAGCATTATATGTCAATAGAAAGCTCCACAAAAACGCTATTCAATGGCAAAATCCAATATGGCGGGTGCCATTTAAAAAAATTGACTTTTTGTTCATTTTGCGTTTTGCTTCACCTTGTACAATAAAAAGAAAAAAAAAGCACATCGCGCTATCGATAATAATACAACAGGTTATGGAAAATTATGTCGTGAAAGAATCAACTCTCCAAGTTCAATAAGAAAACTTCTGCAATTTTTCAAAGTTGACATGATTTTGACATAAAATGACTCATAAAAAGCAAACCGTCCATTGCAGACCTATAGTACCTCTATATAATTTTGATGAGCATCAAAGGAGCTTTTAGAATATGGTATCAAATCTAGGGTGTTTCATTTAAAAAAACATAACTTTGGGTTGGAAACCATATTGGCACACCCTGTATATAGGTGAAACTATTTTTAGATTGTGCGGCCTAGCCGTGGCTATCGTTTAAAAAAACCGGAAGTTGATATCTTAAATAACATAAAAGTTATAGAACTTTTACGGAGGACGTGGACACCCTGTATATATATATATATATATATATATATATATTGTTGTGATATACTCCTGTGAATGCGGGAACTGGGTCCTTTCAACAAAAAAATTCTAGTCCCACAGATTGGGCGTCATAAACTGCTGTGATCCTCTTTTCGCCTCGGCTGCTCACCTAATTTTATACACCTCCTCATTCATAAAATTAAACAACACATTCCTACCACAAACATCAACGTTAACTGTATTTACATCAATATTCAGAATACATTAAATTTTCAAATTAAATTTCAGCATAAAATTCAGTTTTAAAAGAATTTCAAGATTAATTTTATTATCATTTTAATGTGCATCCAGAATTAAAGTCCTTGTTGGATGCCTACTAATTAATATAACAATATAAGCAGACCGGAGTCTGAGTATAAAGGAGCATCTACCACCCTTTACGTTAATTAACCAGGTTCGTCTAATTGAGCTCAAAGACATACCCAAAGTTTCATCATATTCTCGAACATCAATACTAAATACCCTTTCTACTTAAACAAGCAAATTTCATCTTAAAATTAAAATTTTATGGTTAGTACAATTTCACTAATGTCCATTTAAAGTAAATCAATTATAAAGTTATTCAACACACACAAAATGTCAAACAAAATAGTATAATTTACCTGAAGGCCACTGTCCTCGTAGCTTCAATGTACATCGTCCCTTTAGTTAATCACACCATTCCAACAGGATTATATTTACGGCTTCTAATTCTCAACGCTTTTAAAATTTTCTCCATCACCATTTATTTAAAGTTGTTACTGGGCTTTTCCGGAACTCATCTGTGTATATCTGACCCTTGTTTCGTGGATCCAGACACGTATTTGAACCATTTAATTATTAACACCCCCGAAAAATAGCAAAGAAATTCATGCGTCTTTCACCAATATACGCCAAAACTGACTACTTTTGTGTATACATTTGTCGTAAATTTTGCTAATTGGTACAGTGATACTAAATTTTATTACCTTGTATCTAAGTGCACTGAAGTACATTCATGTTAGCACGTAAATAACAAACTATTTTGAATCACTAAAATATACGAGCAAAATTTTAAATTATTTTATCAAACTAAAATGCACTGTTTAACATCTTGAATCAAGTCGCGGATGTAAGAGCTTTTAACGCATCGAATAGTCAAAAGTCTAAGAAGCCGAAATTCATATTACCACCGGTATATATAGCAAAAAGCCTGTCTGTCGGTCTGTTCCCCAAAACGGGTAATTCTAAAGAATTTCTCATTCTCTGTTCCCAGTCCGTCGCTCGCGCGTCGGTTTTACAAATTTTCACTCGCCCCATTTAAATCTCAGAAATTCACACGGCACGCAAACATGTCCGAGAAAAACTAATTAATTTTGTACAGAAATTGTTGTTTCTACCTCTGATATTTGCATCCTATTTTCAACCAATTGTGACCCTCGTGACGTTGCTTAAATCACGCCTTTTACTATATGTGTCTTTGCTTGACGCATTTTCTCTTTCCTTTTCTAACCTGTTCGTATTGGTGCAAATTGATATTCTTTATTATCGATTATATTTTAGTCCATGTGGACTATCTCGGTTTAATAACCCCGTATCGCACCTTCTCGTGAATATTAAGCCACGGTTTCTTCAAAATTCTTTGAAACCATTTGTTATCTACACAATTTTCGCCGTACGTGATATTTAAACTACGCAGGTGTTCAAAATAATATTAATTCTCAGAGCTTTTTAAATAAACCCTGTTTTGTATTTCGTGCTAAAGCATCTGACCGTTTCCAATATCCTTAGAATCGACATGTTTATCTAAACAAATTAAACTGAAATTGCCTTTTAAAATACGCAGGTGTGTTCAAACATCCTACTTCTAACTAACACTTCTAGGATTTGCTTTTTATTGGATTTTTACAAGTTTCTATAGATATTATCTGTTACTAACGATTCAATTAACTTCAATTAAAATTGACTTCTATCCTTTCATTTTTAGCGAATACAAGTTAAATATTAATTATTATCTGTACGCTTTGTCTACTACTTGTTACTTAAAATAGGGTTAATTAATATAAATTTTGCACGTAATTTCCATTTGTTTCTGAATAATTACATTACACGCAGAGCTTTTTAATACTGCTTCTTTTGATATAAAGCGTCTTGTACATGTTTTAAATCTCTTATGTTTAATGAAACTAATAAATTTTTATGCTTCACGGTTTTAATATGCAAGTCAGAAAACTTTAGACAGATTATATGAACTAATAAATGTAATATATGACACAGGTGAGGTTCCAATAGATTTCGAAAAAAATATTATTATCCCAATCCCAAAAAAGTCAGGAGCTGATAGGTGTGAGAATTTTAGAACAGTTAGTTTAACTTCTCATGCTTCCAAAATACTAGCAATAATAATTAAAAATAGAGTAGAAGCTTTGACTGAGAATTATTTAGGCGAAGACCAATATGGTTTTCGTAAAGACAGAGGGACTAGAGAACCGATACTAATGATTAGGGTAATTATCGAAAAAGGTTACAAAAAATAAAAGACTCATTTCGCGTTTGTAGATTTAGAAAAAGCATTTGATAGGGTTAATTGGATGGTTATGTTCAGGGTTTTGCAAAAATAGGAATCTCTCATAGGGATAGAAAATTATTTACAGTCTATATAAAACCAAAGCGTAGTAATTAGATTTGATGAAATAGAAAAGGTAGCTAAGATTAGAAATGGTGTTAGACAGGGTTGTATACTGTCTCCTTGATTTTTAATGTTTATATTGAGGAAGCTTTAAACTTAGCCAGAGAGAGAAAGAGATAGGTATTAGTGTACAGGGACAGAAAATAGACATGTTACGTTTTGCAGATGATATAGCCATTATAGCAGAGTCTAGAAAAGAGTTAGGAGAGTTTTTAAATATTTTAGATGAGATACTACGGAGTAACTATAGTATGAGAATTAACTCAGTAAAGACAAAGATAATGACAAGTGAGTTACAGCCTAGTTCTAAACCAAAATTAAAAATAGGTAATACCGAGTTAGAGGAGGTAGATGAATTTTGCTATTTAGGTAGTATAATTACAAAGGATGGACGTAGCAGAAGGGATATAGTAGCTAGAATAGCTCAAGCTAGAAAAATGTTTTTAAAAAAGAAAGACTTACTAATAGCTAATAGTATTAGTTTAGATAATAGAAAAAGTTTCTTAAAGTCGTACGTATGGAGCGTTGTACTATACGGTAGTGAGGCTTGGACAATTAAAGAAGTAGATAAGAAAAGATAGAAGCTTTTGAAACTTGGTGTTATAGGAGAATGTTAAAGATTAGTTGGACAGATAGAGTAACAAACGAGGAAGTTTATAGAAGGATAGGTGAGGATCCTGTATGTGGAAACAATTGAAGGTCAGGAGAGATAGAATGATAGGGCACCAGTTAAGACATGAGGGACTATTTAGTAAAGTCTTAGATTATAGACTACCAAATAAAAATAGAGTAGGAAGGCCTAGACAAAGCTATATTAGTCAAATTATTAGAGATTTAGGTTGTGAAGGGTATGTAGACCTTTTTAGACTAGCTCAGAATAGAAAAGAATTTAGAGCTGTTTCAAACCGACTTTAAGTAAGTCCGAAAACAAAACAAAAAAAAATAAAAATCAGTTAACTAAATGTCACCAGGACATAACTCACAATTAGTTAGCGGTCTGGCATGTTGGTAGCGATTCGTTGCTTAAGCCTTACCATAACATATAATTTAATAAACGTCACCATGACATAACTCACAATTAGGTAGCGGTCTGGTATGTGGGTAGCGTTTCGTTGCTTAAGCCTTACCATAACATATATTTTAACACTTTTACTTTTTGAAGGTTATATTTCATTTCCTTATAAATGGTAAACATGTAAACATGTTAGAGTTCTTTAACAACCATCATGTTGCTAATATCTATGTAAAGTCAGATGGATAGGAAAAAGATAAAAGGATATAGGAAGACCTAGACCAAACTATATTAGTCAAATTATTAGAAATGTAGGTTGTGAAGGGTATGTAGAACTTTTTAGATTAGCACAGATTAGAAAAGAAGTTAGAGCTGCGTCAAACCGACCTTAAGTAAGGTCGAAAACAATATGATGATGATGGTTTTAATAACGCGTATTATCTAATAATATTCATTAGACACGGTGATTAAAATTATTTGATGTGATTATTTAATTTTCTACCCTGGTCTAAATATGAGTAATATATATATATATATATATATATATATATATATATATATATTACACATTGACGTGAAGTCATTGAAACCCAAATTCTACAAATTAGGCCAGCTAAACTATAAAAGAATCAGAAAAAATAGAAATTTCCCTAAATTCATGGTTCCGTCCTGTATGATACAAACGTACTTTTATTCATTAAAGTGCGAAGCGAAAATGCAATTGCGCGTGTAAAAATAATCACCCTGTGTTGTAAATACATAGTATATAATTTAAGCCATATATATGTAAAAATGATTATTTTTTAGATACCTTAAAACGCATTAAATGCGAATGCAAATTAATCACTCTAAAATAAATACAAAGACATTTATTTTCATTTATTAATTTCCAATACATTTTTAATGCATATAAAAAGGCTCTTCATTTGCTGTAAATAGGATAGTTTGTGCTCATGATATTTGAATTTTTGGGCAGATAAAAATAAAAAACCAGAGGGTCTTTTTATTGATTATATTTAATTTAATTTATATTTGTTTCCCAAACGTTTCGGAAATGTATCTTTGCTTTTTTCATTAGGAATACGAAATCTAAAATGTGTAAAAAAATTTTAACACTCTAAAAACACAAATTTAATATAACACATTATTGTTACCTTAAAATTCTTTCTAAGAATTAGTTACATTAAAGATTGAATGCAATGTATTACACCATTTTTAAAAATGATAAAATATGTAGTTTATTAAAACAATACACGGGGAAAAATGTTTGCCCTTCTTTATGAATAAAATACTATACAACATGTAATGATTTAGGTAGCTGTAACTTACAGTAAGATACAAAGCAGAACAAATTAGAAAAAAAGTAGTAGAAATTAAAGCACGTTTACATATCGTTCACAGAATTTCCGTATTGTTTGTTTTCAAAATTTTTTATAAAATAAGATTTTTTGGAGTTTTCATTTTTCTAATTTTTAATATAATTAAAAGATATTAACAAAGCCGAAAGCACTATCTTACTGTCATTTTTTAATATCTAAAATCGCTCCGTGTCACACATAGAACTACGCATTAAACATAATTAAGTACGATTACTTCCTTGAGTGAAGAAAATGTTCAAAAGATGACCGAGTGGTTCGAGAATAGGTAAGCGACGAAAGACCTGGCAGGATGTGGTGGATATTAGTGTAAAATGAAAGGAAGTGAAAAGTTTATAAAATAAAAGGTCTTTATATGAAACAACACACGAATCTCAAGGAAAGTTAGAAACCTATCGGAATCGAAATTTATTTATGCATCGCCTATAAAATAAGGCGAGTCTTAAATACAACTATTTTCTGCAGCCAGCATATTGGAGTCGACGCCTTACAGTCTTAAGTATTTGATTTCATATCAGTTTCTTTATCAGTTTTACACGCGCAAACCTGTTATGGTATTTATTTTAATAGCTGTGTTTAAAATGGTATAAAATTATAGATGTGGCGCAAGTAAACCTAACAACGGAAAACTAACAGAGAACAGAAATACCTATCTGCTATTTCAAGTCTGCAGAATCTTTCGGCATGTAGTATTGAAAAGGGAAAATTGCAAAATCACTAACCCGTAGTTCTGACAATTTCAATATTCAATATTTATTTTCTAAACCACTCAAAAATAATCAAGCTGCTTCTTTTTGGTATTCTAATACCGTCAAAATTTTGCTGAGAGTTTTTGTGACAATAATGGCATTACAGTAGTTACGAATAAAATTCCCTTACTGCATATTTAGTAGAATATTGCTAAGTTTATTTTAAAAAACTAAAGTAAAATTAAGCTTCTTTATACGAAGAACCATTCGTAATGGGAAAAATGACTTAAATATTGAACAATTTCATTTGTCAGAGACACTGCTTGTTTAAATAGTTATTAAATTCTATACTATTATAAAAGAATCTTGCTGCTTTTGAGGTTTATTTTCTACTTTATTTTTTCAAAAAGCATTTGAAGCCCATGTTTAAAAATAGCAAATATTTTTTGTTATAAGGTTCGCAATTTTCAGTGTCCTGATGCCGTTTCCAATGTTTTGGTGAACAGTGCTTTGTACTTTTAATTCTAGTGTTCTAATGTACATAATAATCGCCTTTGTAAAGTCACACAAAAATCTAGTTACTTACTGTAATGTTTTCGGCATCACTGAAGGTAGGCACTTTTTTATTCCGTCCAATACAAGTCAAAGTATTCCCAGATATTCATTTTATATATTGAAATGCCGCTGCAAAGATCAATAGTAATAATAATAATAATAATTATAACAATATTTACTGCACTAAATTCTTTCCCAAAAGTGAGTAATATACAATATTTATTACTAATTTAATAATATCGATGCACTGTTAATTCATTTACATAAGCAGTAATAGATCTCATATCATAATTTACATAAACACTAGAATTTATTTTAACAACTCGAACAAACAATTTACGTCATATCACTTGTGACTTACAATCCATGCTGTAGTAAGTTTAACAACTAGCAGCAACGGTATTTACATCTAACTGCATGCATTCGATTCTTTTCTAGAAATTACGAAAAGGCAACGAATCATTCTCCCATTCTGTCATTTATTTAACCCTTGTAGCTCTCAATCAAAGTATTGTTCATTTAATGCGCTTCAGCGATGGTTTTACATTGTATTCTAAATAAATACTTTTTTAACTAGATCTTTATGGCATTCAATACCAAAAGGACCGACAGAAGAATAGGATTGCGGATTTCAGTTCTTTTTCCCATATATTTTTTTTTATAAAATAAAGATTTTTGTGTTTGTTGGGAATTACTCACTTCCTTACAATATAAGTGGAATGCTTTAAAGAAGTCTCGATTCAAAGCTAGGTCTTACTTAAGAACAGGGTACTTTGTAATAATTACAGATTGACTGGAGGCTAATATTTTGCTTTTTAAAACAATATAGTTGCTGCAATAACCCTGCTTTGTGTTTATCGGATAATAGACCCGCGGGAGAGTGATGTCATACACAAGCACTTTGAGCTTGGTTTATACTTGGTGTTGGGTTACGTCGTATATACTTACCTATAAGTGTGTACATATCATGTTTACATACAAGAGATTTGAAGTACAAGTTCAGTTTACCATATCGTTCTCTAAATGTTAGGATTTGATAGTTTTTAAAAATCTGAACTTATCGTTTTGCGAAGCACGAAATTATATATGGTGATGTTACAAATAATATTTGCAAAAACAGGAATTCGAGTTGTAATAGCTAGTCATAATTTGGAGACATGATATTGGGCTAAATTTTCCCCTTGGTGTTATATGTGGAAGTACATATATTAAAGTTTCATCATAGTCTGAATATATTAAACGGAGTTCCGCTACGTTTTTGAAACATTTGTAATTAAAACGACTTATAACTGAAAACCTACCTACAAGGTATCGAGATTCGAAGTTAGAACAATTAAACGAGCAGTTTAGAGGTGGGATTTAACTATCAAACTCTCATTAGTGTTAACGTATGTTTCAGACTTGAGGGTAACTGCAGGAGGCACGCCTCTACTATATACAATGATGCACATTTCTCACGTTTCATGTCAGCAGGTCTGACTAGGATCAACATTGAGCTTACTATTGTATTCCACAGGAAATTACACCTCGGACTTCCTCATGTTCCGGGAAGTGATTTCGATGTTAGATTGAGAAGTCGTCGATTTGCCAGCGGGATCAATACATATAGGAGTGTTGCAGCTTTTGTCTGAATTTTTAAAATTCCAGCATTTATGTTTGACTTAATCGCTGTAGTAATTAGTACATAAAAGAAATTAGTGCATGCGTATAACAAAGACGCTTTAAACAAGGTTGTTTGAGGTTCACGAAAATGCAACCTTTCAAATACAAAAACATTCTGTCTCATGCTGGTGTGTACATGATCCAGTTCATACAATAGAAAACACAAGCCGCAAAGGTCTTTTAATTTGTAAGAAGAAATCCTGAAAGTCTTCCAATATATTTTTAATGTAATATTTTATAGCAATACAGTTACGCCAAGCGCGCAAAAAAATATTTCAAGTAAAGATTCCTTTACCAAACAACGATACTAATCTAGTACAATCATTTAAGTGACGTTTACAATTATGCCGTTCTTATTTTCGAAATATGATATCAAATATTAATGAACAAGTTTAGTTTAAAAAGTTTCAGGCAATAAAAAAATGTTTCTTTTGTTGTTTTCATTCGTCGTAAATTCGTAATTTTGAACAAATACTCCCTTTAAAATTTTCCATTGTATTAGAACTACAGTTCGTCACTTTGTTGCGTTTCAATTCGTACTTATAAATTTACTGTCTTCGTAATTTAAAAACCATTTCCATTGCTACATATTTAAATATACGGGTTCGCTACACTTTTATTATTTCAAGTTAGCTCAGTTTGACAACCAACTGTGCTCGTACTTTATTTAATTCACAAGTTCGCATGTTTATATTATACTTTCTGGTTTCTTACCTAGATATGTATTTAATAAAAATTTCCTGAATCTTGCTAGTTTAAAATACAATTGAAAATCGTTGTTGGTTCTGTTGTTCTATTATAACAATAATTTCCTGTGTTGTTTTTTGCAATGAAGCGTTTTACTTAGACGTTGTTAAACGTTTCTATGTAGAGTATACTTTGCGTTTGTCATATATGGATCGCGTGGTTTAAATGCAATTTGTGACTTGTTCCATCATTACTTTACTATTTATTGACTATAATCCCAATCAGGCAGTTAGCAAGAAACATTTTAATGCTGTCGTTAAGTGAAAGTACAAGTTTGGTTGCGATGCTATTTAAATGTTCTAATATTAGTACTTCGTGCTTCCTTTGGGTGCAACGGTCCGTTGCCTACACACCCTCCACAGCCTAGAAGAAGGAATATAATATCATGGAGACTGACAACTGTTTACTTAACTTTTTATAGTATGTAGATTACTTACATTCTAAAAACATTAAGAAGAATGCTATTTGCAATAAGATTTGTCCAATAGTTTGGTGATTGTATTTAAATGAAGTTTAGTTAATATGTATTTTTGTGTTTCAGTAGTTTTTATTAAGAACTATCTTCGTCTGCATTAATATGGCAAGTAATTATGTTAGCGTCAATAAAGGAGTAAGTAGTAAAGATTCTGACGATATTTAGTATATGTATGTTGAGGCCGCTGTGTAAATATGATGACTTAGTTATATGCTGCGCCAGTATAGATTGCTATTAGTTACAGTAGTTAAATGCCACTTAGGTTTGTTATCGTAAATAATGCGGCAATATTTATGGTGTGTATAATAGAGTAGTTCTTTTATTTACAAAACACCTTCAGTTTTATTGTTACCTAAATATAGTTAATAATTAATATTGGTACGTGAGTATTGAAGAATGCAGATATTTGGCCTTACACTAGTAATTTTTATATTGTTTTGTCATTTAAACCATAAAATTACTTATTAGAGTTATATTCTATATGTGTTTTATGTTTAATTATCATTTTAGGTACAGATGTTCTAAAAAAAAACGAATTGATTCCTGTGTACTGTCGCTTCGTCTTTTAGACCCCCAATCACTGACTGTGTATAACGCGGCATTCGTTTTGTTTCTTTTTCCTTTCCTTTTTTGTTACACGTAATTCAGGCGAGCATTCCGCTACTAATTTCGTTCTTTTCTTACTGGCTCGCTCATCTTAAGGGTAACAATTTATTATATATTTTTTTATAAAGCAAATGCCCAAACGAATTCTTTATGTAATAAACGCAGACATTAATTTAAGCAACTAAAAATTGGTTGTTGCTATTGGCGCGTTTTAAGCACACTCTATTATAAAGTTTAAAAATTCCTTTTAAGTGTAGTACTTATCAACATTTAAATCAATACCATCAACAATAAGTTAAAAGTAATACGGTAATCGATGTTCAAATAAACTAGGGATCAGGGCCGTAAGTAGATCACGTAAAGCATTTAAGCTCACGTTCATTTATTCTTATCTTTCCTGATTGTCCTATTTCCCCGAAGAATAATGTACCACATTGTTACTATTTCTCTAATATGTACCATGTTAGCTAGGCGTTGAAGCATGTCTGCTTTCCCTAAAACAATATTGTGCTTGATTGGGTTAATGCGCTATGATGTTGTTTATTTTTTTTCGTTGTATTGTGCGTTTTGTGTTTATGGTTTGATGTGTCTTGTAACATACCTCGTGAGATGGCTGTATGTTGTGTTGGGGTTGTTTGTAGTTCTGTTTGGTGCGTGAGCATTGCTTTGGTTGTTTTCTTTGGTTGCATACCGCCGAGTTTCCAACCATCGGCAGCCGGAAATTAGGAACTGTGCGGTCTGTATTTTCTGCACACGCTTCTGACCGTCGGCAGCCGGAAACCGAAAAGACACGTGTACAGGCCCTTCTGTGTATGACGTTCTTTGCTGTTGTGTGTTTTGTGCTGACCAGGATGCATAGTCCATCCGCTTCACCCTATTGTTGTTGGATTCCAATTCAGTATATACAATACTTATTTTATGTTTCCATGCGTATATTATTTTAGAGAAATATTAGATTGCCTTGATAGTTTTACAGTTTTGGGTGCTTTACACTGTTACTATAATCTTATATTTAGCATAGCATAAATAAAAATTGTGATTCTACTATTGTTAAGTTGCCTACAATCTAATTTGTCATATGTAGTCGCATGCGATGTTACATTTGTAATATCTGCACTATTTGTGTTTGTTACCTCTGGTCGTTAGGAACTATTGCTCTTGGAATATCCAAGGAGTTTTGTTGCTTGTTCTGTTGGCTGATATATTTTTGAATAGTTGTGGCACTACACTTTTTCACTGTTGTTGGTGGAGTTTTTGGACCACTTTGTTTGCCAACGTGTTTAGACTTTGAAGTAGGTGAACATTCCATAGCATATCACGTAGATGCTTCTTTCAAGAAGTCTCTTTCCGTGTTGATGTTGTGTTCGATGTCCTTGAATTCAAATAGTAGCTGTTCCGGTGTTCCTATTTCCCCGTAAGTGCACGTTTCGTGTTCCGTGCTATGACTGCGTTGCACTGTCATTCCAGCGTGTTCGCCATTGAACATGCACGACTTATTTATGTGAGCGTGAGATTGGAGCATTTCTTCTATTTCCTCCAGGCGACTGTTTCTGGGGTAGCACATTGCGGCTCTTTCTTTGAATATTAGATCGAGTGGCATAACTCCAGTGAGCACCAATAATGAGTCTTGTGCTGTCGTTCTGTACGCGCCCGTTAGTCGAATAAATACTCCCCGTTGTGTGCTGTTCAGTTTTTGTCTTGGTGCGTCCTGTGACAGCACACTACTTTTGTAGGTTCGTACCCAGCTTAGTGGTATTTTGTATTGTCGTTGGTCTAGGCTATCAATATTTTGCACGGCCTTGGTTGGTTATAAGAGGCACTTTACGACTGCGTAAGTTGCCGTCATTTTCATTTCGTTGTGGCGGTATCAGTGTTGTAATTTGTCCAAGGCTGCGCTGACCTTGTCCTCGATGTTAGTTTTAGAGTTCCCTTCTACTACGATTAAGGTATGTTCCGCGTACATAAACATGGACAGCACTCCTTCCGTAGTATCGAGGATCTCCAAGAGCTCTTCCAGTGCTATGTCCCAAAACACCAGACAACGTGTCCTGCAGACAGTCCTTTGTTGTTTGATACGTTGGTCCCGTGGTGTGTAGTGTGACGTGTCGGTCTTGGCAATAGCTACAAAAATGAATGATTGAGTTGTCGGGGACACTTTATTTGCTGCAAGCGAGCGAATAAAGTTGGCCATCGTAGCCATTATAAGAAAACATATATCTTTGTAGCTGCCGCTACCGAATTTAGTGCTGCGTTAAGCGCGTGTTCTGTCGATTTACCTTCCCTAAACGCGTACTGACCAGGATGCAGTCCCACATCTTCTCTGTGCTCTTTTAACCTGCTACCCAGTAAGTTCTCAAAAGTTTTGACTATTGAGTTCAGCAAGCAAACGAGCCTGTATGGCTTAGAGTTGGTTGCGTATTTGTATTTACTTTTGGAAGTGATAACTACGTTTACCTGTTTCCAAAGGTTCTGAAACTTTGATTGGTGTAGTCACTCGCTATAGAAGTTCTTAGTATCGGCACTCTTTGACGTTCTAATGCTTTTATCACTTCCGCTTGTATTTTGTCGAGGCTGGGTGCTTTATTGTTTCCTGCAAGTGTGATAATGTGTATGGTTTCGTCGTCAATGTACGGTCTTATATCTGCCTCTTTTCTGTTACAAGGCATGTGAAAAGTCCATTTTGTTCCACCACTTGCTCTTGTTTAGCAGTGTTGTGGAGTATCATTGTTTATGTTGTTGTTTGGCAAAAGTACGTCCATTAGTGTGTTTGCGTTTTCCTCTCAGATTATTCTTTCTTTCCCGACCGTCCGTTTCAGTGTGGCGTACTCTATTGGAGGTTTGTTTTGTTTTATACTACTATGTATGGCGTTTTTCATGGATCAACCTGTAGGTGTATTTCTACAAAAAAACGCCTGGAGTAGTTTCATTTGGTACGGTTTCCGTGTAACAAGATCTTCGTGTCTCTGTAAATTGTAAGGTGGTGCTGTTTTTCATTTCCCGGTAGTAAACGTTGGTAGTCTTGTCTCGTTTTTCAGAATTGTTTCTTTAACTGTGTAAGTTCCTGTGTCCATTTAATTGTTTCCATGTTGCTGAACAGTTTTTGTTTGGGAATAGCTGCTTCAACTCCAATTCTGATGGTTTTGTGTAACTGGTTAGCATATTCGTCTACGTTACCTACAGGTGTTATTGGAAGTGGTCATTAGAAGATTTCTTCCATTTTTTTGCCACTTGACGTTGTATAGGTTGTATCGTATAGTGTTGTTGGTTGGGTTGGTGTTTCTGGTCTGTTGTGTGTGCTGTCTTGTAGAATTTCATATAGTATTAGGTTGTGGTTACTTATTCTTTTGTTATCTGTTACTCTCCACATTGTTATACGATTGTTCACTTTGCCGTTACTAGTATAATGTCTATGTTAGTATTTGCTTCAGCTTTGTTGTAGAACGCGGGCAGATTGTTGTGCTTGTTTATGGTTTCTAGCTGCAGTTCGTTTAAAAGGTCTTTCACTAGTTCTCCTCTCTCGACAGTAGAGTTGTTGTTCCACAAAGGTAACCTCCTGTAAATATCTGCTCCTACTAAGGCAGGTTAGGAATGCTTTTCATAAGTTCAAGGAATTGTTGCGCCTTCCTCTACATTAAAAATAGTTGGCTACTATCCTTGTACTTATGGTTTTGGATTTTAGTTCTATGTACGCGGAGTGTTAGTTGGAAAATTTGTCAATTTTTGTGATTGTGATGTTCCTATTTAGTATAGCTGTTGATACCGTTGGCATAATTCCTGAAGCAACTGTTAAATACCATACTGAAGCTGCAAGATTTACTACACATACCAAGAGCATGAAAGCTGCTTTTGGGGAGCTTTAGAGGGCGATAGAATCTGTTTGATTTTAGAGGCGGGCCTAGACATCATTTCCTTGAAGAGTTTTTGCAAAATTTTGCCAATGTGATTGGTTACTCTACATGCGTATGGAAGGACTGATGAATACTGTGCATTGCAAATGTGTAGAAGTCTGACACTTTGGATTTATCAAAATGTATATCTGTATATTGCTGCGGTAAACATTGTCGATTAAACTGAATTTTATATGAAAGACTTTATTGACAACGCGTTTTGGCTGTGAAATCTTAATTGCAGATCTACTAGAATGACAATTACGAGCGATTTTATTAAAGATAATAATGGCGAAGGCATATAGGTACCTTCATCCAACCGCTCGTTTGGCCAATGGGTCACAAGTGCATCAAAAATGATGACTCTTTCTTCTCTTTTCCATTTCTATGGTAAATTTCTTTTCGTAGTGTTTGTGTAGATAATATAAGAAGTTTTGAAGTGTTCGCTCGTCATGAGGTCAGACCACAAAGGTCTCGTATACATGCTGAAACTACAATTTAGGTTTACAGCCTAAAGCCTTTAAAGCCATGATGTACGACAACTATTGTAAAATAATGCTTTTAGCGCAATAATCAAACGATATCCCTAGAGTTTTGGCGTTGTTGTAGAAAAATCAGAGAATACAAACATTTATTTGCAAATCAGTTACAGAATACAGTAAAACAATCGAAACGTCTACAATATATCCGAATTCGAATCGCCACAAATCAAAATTTAATTATTGCAGCTCAAATAGAAGAACCAGAGTTCTCGTTTCACCTAAAAGGAACCGTGGCAAATTTTACCGACGATCAACTTACTACATGGAAGATTTCAATTCGAGTGGAGATGGTAATTTTGTAGTCACATATATTAAATAATAAATTTGTGAGTAATTGTTATAACATTCTAAAATTCTTTCAAACAATTGAAGATCGTCAAGTGCTTATGAAATCAATTCCCTCATGAAACATCCACGGTAGTCCTATCTATTTTTAAAATAATAAATCGTATACATGTGAAATGTAAGATTTATTTTCGATACACAATTTTTCTGAATTAACTGTACAATGTTTGTCTGGAATAGTCACAAATGTGGTTCTCAGAAACGAAGTTTAGCCCAACTTTATCTAACAAGCAGCATAAAAATATTTTATCTAAACGAAGCTGTTGCAACCTTATTTTTACATCGTACGATTTAAAATGCACCAATAGCGAACGTTGGTGTTCTCGTTCGTCAGTCAGCCTGTTGTGCAGCGTTTAGGGCAGTTGGCATCGTCTTATTGCTGAAAAAGCATGCCTTAGACATTACTCTCTGTATCCGACTGGCGTATCGCCATCTGGCTTTTTATAGGTCTTTGGGACAGACTCCTAGCATTGGCTCCAGGGTGAGATGGTTTAGTTGTAGTCGTCCGTTAGACAATTTGTGATATTTATATCGTTAATGCGAAAGCACTAAGAGGAATGCAATCGCACTAATTTGAAGCTATAATGCACTAGGAAACTAAAACGCGCTAATGGTAAGCTAAAATATATTAATATGAAATTAAAATGCTCTAAGGAGCACTTAAAATGTATTAAGGATTGTATTGAGATTCTAATATTAATGTACTCAAAAAGTACAATGGAAATAGTTGTTCTGTTGGTTATATTTATTTAAAATTCTTATCTTCACGTTGAACGCAGAACGGAAATCGTCTTGAATAAAAACAAGTCCAATAATAATAGATGATTTTTGCATCTTCATATCCCGATACGTTGATATTCGTTTGGTAGCAGCAGCTGATGACCTACACCGCTCTGGTCTCAAGCTCACAGATGATAAATAATATTTTGAGTACGCAGGTACATAATTACAACAAAAGGTTGTATTAAGTAGCTATGTAAGGGGTAAGTGTTTTCTGAATTATTGCCATGATAGTATTTCGTGTTTGATAAATGAAAGTCGATCTGTCATTTTGGGAGAAATTGATAAATTCAATTGAGAAGCTGTTGGTATTTAAAGTAACTTTTACATTTTTACAAAATTTTCTATATTACGGGTTATATTAATAAATTCATTTGAGAAGCCGTAGCTGATTAAAATAATTTTTATATTTTTATAAAATTCATCTTAGAATATAGTATTAAATGCATTTGTTGTTTCATTTTTGTAATAAAAATCTTATTGAAAGATGTAATGTCAAAATATATCTCGTCTAATATACTGAAGGCTGAAAGTTAATAGTATTTATATATTTTAATTATGCTTTAGTGTTCATTTTCTAAAGTGCGATTAAAAAAATTGATTGTTACACAACGGGTTATTTCTAGCAGATCCGTGGTTAAAAATTCATGTAGCGAATATACTTTATTTCGCTTAAAGAATATGTTCTAATTTCTAATGTGATGATTATTAATACAAATATTCCCATGCGGTTGGTTACCCATTGGGCGCGTCTCCAAGTGGCGGATAGGAGAAATCCCAGGATATATAACCAAGAGATTGGCTATCTAATCTGGGAAGGATCGTGATAAGCTTACCACTTTCAGTAACCCAGTGCCTCATGGTGGAGAGCAAGAGACTGTACTAGAGCGGGATAAAATCCGCCCCCTAGCCAAGTGAAAACAATCCCGCGGACCAAACCCTCAGCCCAAGCTGTAGTTTTGTGGCTAATAGGCCTGCATTGAGGTAAACGAAGCCGGTGAGGCAATTCTGCAACACCGACACACCGTGCCTTCCCTGCTGTCTTGGTCATGTCTCACGTGCAAGAGGGTGTAGGGGTCTTAGCTTAACCGCCCGGACCAAGAGGAGACAACCTCGCTAAAAATCCTAAATCCTGTGGCGACGGACTGAGCCCAAGGGATGCGTGGCTGAATGGTTGACCAGTCTTAATGAGTCCAAAACTCGGGAACAGGGAGGCACCCTGTTTTGTTCACGCCTTCCATGCCAACAGGGGGCACCTGGCATGGTGACCATTTACACCCCTCTTACACATGGGAACAATTATGAATAATATTGGTACCATAAGTAAAATAGAACCTGAAGAGGTGGAACCAGCAATAGGGGACCCCTCAGGAAACCAAAACATATCCATGGAGATGGAGCAGACCCGGGCTGCAAGTCTGCTTGCAAGATCGGTGTCTGATACACCAAACACGAAGAAAACAATAAAGAAACTTGCAGGCACTAGACTGCAAACAAAGAGGTTTTCTGGTGCTCACCGTAGGAAGCTGAGGCAAGCCAAGAAAGTCGAAGCTGGGACTTGGACGGAGTCACATTCATCCACAAAGAAGGTGTCGGCACAGAAGGAGAGCGGGAGCAATAAAAGACCTCATTCAGAGACTTCCATACCGACACCATTTAGAAGCGTTGGGTAGAACGAGACAGCGCCTATTCGAGCGACCAAAGTTAGACCCGAAGGAAGTCGATACCCTCTCATCAAGGGACCTGTACTCTGTAATTCGGGGTGCAGGCTTTGCAGATTGGGTATAATACTTAACCAGGGTCAGCACAATAAGCCTTTTAGGCTGCAGTGCGGCGGAGCCGTTTGGCAGACGCACCCGCCAGGGGAAGTGGTTATAGAGTAGGTATGCCGCCAGGAGAGTCCCGCACTTTGGCTATAAAAGCTTTCCACTCCACCTGGTTCGGATAACTAATAAAAAAAAAATACAAATATTGTGTTTTGAAACGACATGAAATTAACGTAATAGAAATCTTTATTGTCTTTAAAGTTATCTATTATTAATTTACTGAATTAGGGATGTTGTTAATTGAGTACATTCGGTTAAAAATCTGTTGTATATTACAAAATAATCAAGAAGTAACGCGAGTGATATAATGAATTATCCATGTTTCGATTAACGAAAAACAAATTCCATAGAAACAAACTGGTTGGTATTTCAAACTGTTAGTGATATGTTACAGGATCAACTCAAGGCGTTGTAGAACAACCCATATGCAAGTAACGAGTAAGTATATAACTTACTTGATAATTTTTTGTACTTCATGCTCATAGAAGTTGGTTGTTCTTGAATCTTTCTATACCCACCCCTTAGCGTATTGTTTATATTTCCACCCTACAACAGGGTATCGTAGCGCCGACAATTCCGTCTATAGTTCATTGATTAGACCCTTTAGCTAAATTTCATCCTGTTAACAAATCCTTATACCCACTCCCACGCTTATGCTCTCCAGCGACCTAGAAAGTCAGTTAGTCGTTTTGCCAAATCAGGTTTTCTTATTTCACAGGCCATTTCCTAACACTCCTAACTTCGGGTTTTATTTCAAGCAGGAAATCTGAGCTCCTTTTGTCATCATTATTTTATGGTAAGGGTCCCGCATAAATAACGATCCAATGGAAGTGATGTCGAACTATCTGAACGACGTTAATACATATAAAAACACATACCAATGTTTGAAAATTATCTGAAAATATCTCTGAAAAAGCAGAAGGAAAATTATTTACTAGTATATAAAAGCATGATAAAGTTATGTCTAATCGACTTTGTTATGTACAGGTGACTACGTTTAGATCCAACCTTGAAAGATTTAACAGAAAACCAACTTGCTTGCATGCAGTCTTGTATTATTTAAAAACAAATGGTTTTATGAAAGGCAAAATTTAATCACCTCTGCCATATTACCGAAGTTTTACAAGCCAGCCGAACTATAGCGGCCGCCAGCCATTGTGAGTACAATTAGTTCACTTGTCAAGCACCTACTCTTCGTGTATAAACACAAGTTGATAATATAAAATTGAGCACCGAAAATCTAGACCATTTCATTAAAGGCGTTAAACTATAATACAAGTACAAGAACGAGTACCCAATTTTGACTGTCAATATTTTTACCATAGTTGTATGGACGAAACGTTAATTCGCGTACAAGCAACTACAATAGTTTTTATCGTGATATGACTGCGACTGCATCTCATAAAACCAAGAATTCTAGAAAATAATTGCTTTCAACATGAAATTCTTCACAAACCTGCATTATAATTCTAGTTACAACCCAACTGCTACATTTTCCTTAAAGATATTACACTTGCAATTTCAAGTCATGCAAGGAAGCTTTTGAAGTTTTATAAACTTCAAGTATCATTCATCCCCAAAAACAGTTTACGATCAGAAGTAATATGAACGGGAATTATCGTTTCCAGATGTACTACTCATCAGAGAGGCACGTTCAGTATCTGCACACGGATTCCTGGTTTTATAAGGACGTATTTACCGCCCAGTGTAGAGATGAGCAGAGCTAAAGACATTAATCAACTGTGTTAGCATGGAGAACTCTCGCATATAGACAGAATTATAAGTAGATACACGAAACGAGTAATTAAGAGAGCTTCTCATGCAAAAAGACTTCAACATTGCTGAATTTTGTAATTACTGTACAAGTTCACTTACTTATATTTCAAATTTTTCAACCAAATATGAGTTTCATAATAATTATAATGGCAATACCTACATTCCCAAAACCAATTGCTCTTTGTGAACAGCATAGTTGTCTGCTACCGCTTTTCTACTCTGACGGTCTTGACACCAACACCATTAAGTAATTTATTTAATTATTTCGTTATTTACTTATTTATTTAGGTAACGCTGGCCTCTTCCTGAAACTATATTGAATTACATGCGCTAAAAAGAAAGCTCTACCACAAAAATTCTATATGTGTATGTTCTTCTTTTATACGAGGTTTACGACTCTTACCTAAAATCCAACAAAAAGATATTATTGGAAAATACTAGCCCTAAATATTTTAGAAGTAGAAGTTCGAAAATCGATCCGTAACCTTTGCGCAAAGAGCACATGTATACTTCGTTGCATTATGGAGACCAAAATAATGTTAACAGTGCAAATTATAATTTTGACAGTGTAGCTAAAAGTCAAATTAAAAAGTAGTTCCAGAAAATTATAACGACATAAGGCATTGCAGAAGAAAGAGGGCGTCTGTCTTAAAACTTGGTGTAGATATGAAAACAAAAAACAGGCTTAGTCATAAACGAACAATATTTGTCATAATATACAGTATTGGATTTCACGCAGGTGTCATGCGCATGCTCGTTTATCGGCGAGTCTGTGCATCAGCAGTATTTGTTTGTACTATTTTGAAGAACGTTGTGTTGTGAGGTAGTAATAAAAATGGGTCTGGCATCAACAGAACAAGTTTTCATCGTGGAGTATTTCCGTTCATGCGGACATCGTTGTCGCTGTGGATAGAGTTTGAAGTTAGGGACGGAACAATATTGTTAATAGTTTATGAGGATTGCATCAAACAAAACACACATTTATCACTTATCTATTGTCTACAAAATTTCGTCATTACAGATCGAGCTACCGCTTAAACGCATTGCCGATCACTTGGCTCAACATTTCGCATACATTATGTCAGACTTCAATACAACGAGCTTTCCGGATCACTACAACCATGACCATGCACCACACGCACGCTGATTATCCTTCGCAGCTAACCAGTTCACGTTTGCGACGCATTCAGCACATCTCATCAGACAGCAGCATCCATGCCACTTCGACAGATCACGACCGCCAACAGTTGCACGAGCATCACTGCAGTACAGCCACGATTTATTAACGCACCACAGTTTCAGCACCGAACGCAGCAATCGCACCGTGCTATGACGCAGTCGCATTTGCCACTTTGAATTCAGACAACTGTCGCCAGCAGTCACGATGCTCGACGAGCCGTCGCCGTTTCGATCGACCACCGTTTGCTCGCGAGAACCAACGTTCATTCAAGCGATCGCCAGTGCGATGCACGCATCATCGCAGCACTGCGTCGTGCCAGAGATACATCAACCTGACAACACACATTTAAACCCCTGTCAACTAAACACCAAAATTTATAACCACTATAACAGTATTTCAATTGCCACACGCAAGCACAGCTGATTCAACCATAACCATCGACGTCTCCCGCTCGTCCACCATTCCAACGCCCTTATTCAAAACACCTTCCCCACCAGCGCCATTTAAACATCTGCGCCATGACGCCGAGCCTTGTCTTTAGACGGCAGAACCCTTCCAACGCAACCGCAACAGTTTTACACATTTCACACCACATGACAGAATCGCACTTACAGCGCACCAGTGCCATTCCATTCCGTTGCAGCCAAACATGCGCATTCGTAGAACTTTACAGATTGCACACTAAACATGTACCTACTCACTTTATCCTCCAGTACATCTTAGACACGCATACACGTTTTCAGACATTGTAAACCACATACCGTCACACCAGATTTTCAGTTTAGCAACCACTTATAACCAGAAGTTTAGCATTGTTTCCACCGCGATACATTTTTGCAAATCGCATTTGTAACCGATATCGCGCACTTATCACTGAATCGAACGTTTCTCCAGTCGAACCTCACGCCGCGTCACAACGTCAGTACCAACGCCGCTCCGTTTCGCACGTACCGTGCATGCCGTTGCAGCAGACCGCACAACGTGAGTCCGCTTAACACGGCGGAGCGACGTTGCATGCCCGTCGCCAGTCATTCGCAACATGCAGTCCCGTCGCTGCACGACACACACGACCTGACCTAGACCCCAGACAGACACTTTGCACGCAACGCGTTGCGCAAAACCACTCGCACCGTGCACACCATATCAAGATTTATTTAACGAACCGGCTTCAGCACTAACGAACGATCGCATCCGAACGATTAGCGGAACCATGCCATCGCCATCGCCCGCGCATGGTCGCCATGCGAGCCTTCGAGAACACGAAACGTCCAGCGATCGTCCAGCACGCATACGCACAGTGCGTCGTGCAATGCCAGCCATAACCTCAAAACACTTTAAACCTTTACGACAACTAGTTCACCATTAACAATTTACTTTACATCTAGAATGGCTGACATTATTCAGCTCAGCAGCCACGTTCACCACACGCATCGACCGTACCCAACATGACGTCGAGCTCGTAAACCAACATTTAGCACCGGCGCCGCAGTTCGTCAGCGAACACGCCTTGAGCCGAATCAGACATCATTTTTATACACGCAGCTTTTCGTACACGCATTTCGACATCGCAGTCGACGCTGATTCAGAACTGGCACGTATCGCCAACAGATGCGATGTCATCAATTCACGTCGACATTGACACGTCTATCGAATGTCGATAACAAACATCCGACGACGTCCGAGATCTCCGATCGATCATAGACGACAATTTTAAGCATTGCAACCATAAGCACTTCTTCTCGTCCATGCAAGTCGGTCATGTCGTGCAATCCGACACATTTCACCACTTGACAGTCTGCACACCTCTTTATACCTCTTATTTTAAACTTACACGATCACCGATTCACCCACCGCATCGTTCCAACCGACACGACCACGACCGCACACTTTCCACCATTGTAAAACGATTGTCAGCACGACCAGGATGCCGTAACCAAGACACCATTTTATTTTAGTCCACTTATTTTCACACATCACGCCTCAGTATTCTTTCACATCAACGACTGAACGGAAGCACATGAACTACTCAACTCCGCCACCTGCCAGAGTACCCCTTTGACAAGCAGTTCACACCCGAGCTTTTTAATCCCAGGACCTCACCACCGTTCTTCATCAGCAACTTTCAGACCCAATTCACTCTCTTCAATTTATCGACGCTGACATTGATTAACGCGTTCACTTTAACAACAATTTGTCAACCATTCTAGATCAACCAACTTAAACAGACCATTTAATCGTTTAAAGACCATCATTGCTCATTTATTACCATGTTTTACGCGCCAACTATCATTCATCCCCGAGACACCGGCCACTAACACGTATTCGTCAATCAGTCGAAGCGAGAATCTGAGAAGATACTGGAATCTTAAAAATCATCCAGATTAAAACCAATCATACACTCATTTCTAGCGTACGTATTTCATTAGACGATGATTCTGTCATCTTCCTCGATAAACCACCTTGTTGCGTATGCAACGCACCGACAGCACGCAGCACATCAAACAGCACTGACGCTGGCATCAGCCATCGCCCCGTACCATGCACCCAGCACGCATGCACACGCACCAGCCGCGCACGCCATGCGCACCCTGATGCGATCGCACAGCCTTTATAACAAAGAACACGTTATAAATGTTTATTCTCGACATAACAATTTCATATACGACGCATTTAAACCACTTAACACACAGAACAGTCCTTTCAGTTTGCAGTGGTTTTATTTATCTGTTTATTCGCAGCTGTCAACGATCTCTTCATCCTTTCAATCAGCTGATAGACGTCAGCGAATCCGAGTGCCCTCATTGTTTGATCGTCGACACCAGATCCATCCTTCGGTATTGCAGCCAGCATCATCGCTAGCCCACCATATCTCGCAGCATGTTGCTGATCGACTTCTCGGTCATGAGAAATCTCACATCACGTCAGTCCATCCACTTTGCGGAATCAATGACGAGCAATGATCCGAAAGCATCCACAGTCAACATGTTTACGCGGCGAACGCACGACCGCATGCTGTTCGACATTCGTCATTTGATAAACCGTTTTGAACCAGCATAGACGCATTTATCAGTCCTTTCGCAAGAAACGACATCAAAGAGTCTTTCACACGCACGAATGGTCCATGTCGTCCATCGACAACACCTTTCACTTCACGCATCATTCACAGCCGCAGTCGTCAGCAGCCTAGTCCACTCATCCATTTCTTCCAGGTCTTTCCTTCCACTCAGCGATGGCATACGATGCCTTTAGCGCAACGGACAGAGTTTACCATCACGTGCAGCACGGCCACGACGCCATCAACGTCCGAACATCATTTTGAATCAGACAGGCAGATCGTAAACATACACCCGCTTACACTTGCTAAGATTTTATTATCTGACTCTTTCATTCCACATTCACGGTAACAGTTAACAGTCCAGCACATACTTTCTCCTCCATTTACATCAGCACCATGTCATCCACATTCTCATCTCAGGCAGCAGTTAAACAGACAGCAGTTTAGGTCGCGAATCCATTGGCAGCACCGAGCATGCCTTAGCAGCATAAATCATCTCTCAACGCCAAACAGCCTCATACACTTCGCACCGACGAATCCCGCACACTTGTCGCTCAATCGCGTACCAGTCAGTCAGCAAGCCTTCAAACGCATCTGACAACGGCATCAGCATGATCGCCGTCACCACATGACTGACATCAGCCAGTATTGCACTTCGCATTGATTAGCCAACAATCAACCTCAGTTTATCGTCCGTCAACTCACTATCATATCGTATCTCATGCAAGCCTTGCCACATCATCTGTCATGCCACGCATCCTGTCTCACGCAACACATAGAACACCGACTTCAGTTCATCATGTTTCTCCATCCACTTTCCACTGCGGAACACAGATTTTGAATATTCGATTCGAGGTCCTACTTTCCGTATTGCCCAGAAAACGAGCTCACGTTCAGCGGAACAATCGGTCAGTACCAGACGTCGCACCAAATTTTTCAGACATCATTTGTCAGATCGTCAACATCACCACGCACCACAACACTGTCTGTAGTCCAGCCCCGCCTCGACACAACATACCATCTCAATCAGCCACATTTCGACAGTGCCAAACGCAATCACCCTTTTAGGCCGATGCACTTCTGATATTCCACTGACACTCGTTAACGACCTACAATTGATTACGATGTCGATCAGTCGAAAGCCTATCCGCGCTGACGCACGATTCCAGTGACAGACTACGACTGCTAGTAACAGAACATGACACGACGCACGACACGACGCTGATGACATGACCATGACATGACACATGACATAGACCACGACAATGCACATTGACACAATACACGACCATGAGAACATGCACCATTGACCCAATGACACATGACCATGAAACTACTCATCACACGACGCTGACCCAACCTTGCTATTTTAATCCTTTTCATCTAACCCTTAGGCCACCACTGTTTTTAATGGTCATGTGGTCATATGGTCATGTGGTCATGTGGTCATGTGGTCATGTGGTCATATGGTCATGTAGTCATATGGTCATGTGGTCATGTGGTCATATGGTCATGTGGTCATATGGTCATGTGGTCATATGGCCATGTGGTCATGTGGTCATATGGTCATGTGGTCATATGGTCATGTGGTCATGTGGTCATATGGTCATGTGGTCATATGGTCATGTGGTCATATGGCCATGTGGTCATGTGGGGGTAATTTCACAATATGGGGCAATTTCACCCTAACTTAACATCCTACATATATCCGGATATATGTCGATGCGCATCCCTGTCGGCTTAGGTTGGATAACAACATATTCGACTATCTTCGGCAATATACGTCCTCACTCTGTAGAATAAGTAAGAGAACAATTCTTTCGTATTCAATTTAGTATTCGATAGTAGCTAGAACGGTAAACATGAGCGTCTCCAAGGTGATTAACGTTTCTCAACTTCTTGGGAATAAAGTGAAACCGACAAATGAGCGATTTGGATTATGGCTGTTGACAGAAAATATGTGCAACAATAATCTGGTAAAGATATTGGTAATATTTGTTATGTCGAAGGCAACAGATGCTGACTGGTGGACTACACACACCAATTACAGAACCATTTTGTGACAATATAATGTTGGTTAAAATTTGCGACCTTTCTGACACCGAACAAGCATCTGCAAACAAAAGGATGTTTATCCTAAAAAAAGAAATTTGTGGTGCATTTAACAGCTATCTACGAAGAAAGTTCAACCGATTTGTTTCCGCTAGGCATGGTGTTAAAGCTAAGCTTCCGTTTTCTCTGGAAAGCACTAACAAGATGGGCCAGAGAGTAAAAGAAATTATCGGAAAAGAAGACCTCGAATGCATTAATAAAAAATTCCAAAATCCTATATGTGTTCCATACAAAGTGGAACTAGCAGATGTTAAGTTGGAAACTTTATTGAGGAACTACCAGATATATTAGACGAAGTCGAAAAGATTATTTCTATCTTTTGACATGGATGTAACCCAAGATTTTGCGGGCATATTTAGCAAGATGGAGATGTGTAATTATTTAACTACAAAGCATAACTTTTGCTATAAGGGAAATACGAAGAAAAGTGTAATATTATAGTTGACAACGATAAAACTGTAGGAATTGATTGTTTAACATGGCTAACAACCAATGCAAGAATTAAGATATACAACAAATTTGTGTGTCAGATAACAAGTCCTGGTGTTAATAAACAACTTGGCAATCATATACTAGATTTTTTACGTTGTCCAGATGTACGTTTAAGGGAAACATTTGCGTCTACTTTGGCTAAAGAACATGGTATTACGCGATTGGAAGCGACAATATACAATTGTGCAATTGGAAGCTATGTCAGTGCGGAACGGGTGTATAATCCCTTAAAAGACTGTTTAACGTTATTGGAAGATAGTGTTATACTTCCTAAAGGCGCCAATGTACTCGGTACCACTTGCCAAAATGTGGAGTAAGCTATCGGGACAAGCTACAAAATAGCTGCTGTTTAGTGTATAATAACCTGCTACAGTACGTGTATTGGGGAATGGCAATACAAAGAAATTGACAGGCTTGCAAATTAAGTTGTCCAAAAAAACCAGAGGAAAAGGGAAAAATTGATAAAGTATGTGCTTGGCTTTAGTTTTAACTATTTACCTGTAAATTATTTGGAGATAGTAGAGGAAGATGTCCAAGATAAAATAAAAATCTTACACAAGTGCTACATTAAAGCAGGTAGTACATATTTTACACAATCTGCAACACCATATTCTACAATTCCAAAAGAAATAGTAATTTCGGAATTGGGATTGATAGATACGCCTAACATTCGTCCAGAGGTTGTACGACAACGCGTAAATATTGGTAGTAAACTCTATCCGTTTACGCTAAAGGAAATTGCTCCATTATGTATACCATACGCTGTAAGTGGAAGGAAAAGACAACTGGAATTAGAGGAAATGGATGCAAAAGGCGAAAATTGACTACATGGAAAACACTGCGACGATACGCGAACAATACAAAGATGTGTTAGACAAAGAACATCTTATTAGAGAAAATGAGGAAGAATTAAAAGATTATTTTATGTGTCGATGGACTGACTTAGATACATCCGGGTTGTACAAGCTGTATGCAATTGCGGTTAGTAAGAAAGACTCTTTTAGTTATGTAGGTCTTCTTGCAGAAAAGGATGGTACTAAATCCGTATATTTTTTAAAAGGTTATTCTAAAAACGTATTTATCAAAATGGCAGAAAACAAAGACGAACTAAGGAATGCGGGTTTCGTAACCTTGGCGTACACCACACGCAATGGGGTTCGCTAAACATTGTATATTTACCTAGTAAAGAACCTTTCGGATCATTTAAAACCGAGGGTCTTACGACCTATAACAACCATATATTCCCAAAAGTGGTGGATATGCAACTACACAACGGTGTGTGGGAGAATAAGGATTTCTTCCAATACCGACAAGAAGAAGTCGATCAAGCTAACAAGATACGTATGCAGGATATAGTGGGAAAGCTGCGATTAAAAGATTGTCACAAGCTGCAAGAATTACACGAAGGAATGGATCTGGTTATCGGTGGAATCAAAGACTTTAAATATAGAGGCAAACTTCGGTACATTTTACAATTCGAAAACCTAGACGGTCTCTATGTATCAAACTATTGGTTAGAAAAGGAGATAGAAGACTTGGGTGTCGATTTAAATTTTAAGCTGCGAATAAAATTAGATAAAATTAAAACCACTGCAAACAAACATAAAGAAAGGACTGTCTTCTGTGTATAACTTTGTATTAAAATTAAGTTTAAATGACTCCATGCTTGGCATTAAATATTTTTAAATTTGTTATGTATAATGTCAGAATAAACATTTTATAATAGTATTACATTGCTCTTTATTTATAAAAGGCTGTAACGTTACCCCGAAATAGCAGTCGCACAGAGAGGGGTGCTCATGGGCAGCGCGCATGGGCAGGAGTGCGTACGCGCATGGGTGCGCATGGGCAGGGGTGTGCATGCGCAGGGGCTCATGGGCTGGGTTTGTGTCTGGGCGTACACGAGGGAAGCGGATGTTAACAGTCACCAAGCATCCAATTTTTATTTGGTGGAGTACTTGCCTGCGTATGTATCCGGAGTAAAAGAATACGATTTGCATACGCAGCTTATTAATAAAATTAGTTTATCGAGGGAAGATGACAAAAGGTACATCATTCCTAATAGTACAACAACCTACGCATGGGGGCGTAAAGATATAAGATAGTTGTTTATATTTGTATGGATTTTGTAAATCTAGTGTATATATTAGTTTTAAGATTCCATAATTTTTAAGTTCTTCTACCACCTTCCAAATCCTTCCGGCTTCCTGGTTGACAGAGTATACGTGTTATCTCCACGTGGTATTCGCGGGACACGGCGGTTTTAGATTTCTCGGGAGATGGTTAGTTAAGGCATATGTCTTGGGTAGCGAAAAAGGTTTTAAAGATGGTGTTAAATAAAGATGAGCAAAATTAGTGATTTGGGTCTTAAAACGCATAACTTTGTATGGGTGGTCCTATTTAAAATCTATTTACAGATTTGGGGTCCCTAGAAAATTTAATATTAGTTGATACCTAGCAAAATATATTTATCTTAAAAGAGTGACTACCCTGCGTATAATAAATACAATATAACACTTGTCGATAAAAAGTTGTAGGAAATTAAAGACGAATTTAATGGGGGTCTAGTATTAGAATTTGTTGGTAGTAGGGCTAAGTCCTACTGTATTGTAGGCGAGAAAGATACGATTAAAAAGATTAAAGGGGTCTCACGAAGTGTAGTTATAAAACCGAGTGTGCTTACAACCTATAACGAGCATATATTCCCAAAAGGGTGGGCATGCAACTACGCAGCAGTGCGTGGATAATAAGAATTCTCTAATAAGAAATTAAAGTTTCCATGTACGTAGCACCAGTCATTGGGAAATGGTAGAAATGTTAAACCTATAAAGGCGATTATTAGTTGTGGATTAGAAAAATAATAATTTTCTTGGACTAAATAAAATAGCTTAGACTGGTTAATGTATATGGTTACATATTCTCGTACACATCCACAAACATCTGCTTACGTCCACAATGGCGATACCGGTAGTTTTTGTTTAACAAATAGTAGGAAAGATACGTCAGGTGTTAGTGCGGAAGCCCATAGGATCGTTGGATTCAAAAAGAACGGTGCGGCGGGGTGTATGGTGGCCTCCGTTAGAATAATCGAAAGTGGTTAATCAATTGTATTAGATGTTTAAATAAGCGAAAGTGTAAAGGCCTACAGAAGCATAATTATCAGACGAAAAAGTGCGCGATGTGCTACACTTATAAAGAAAGTATGGAATGGCGCTTTTTAGCGGTCCTACCCGTAAAAAGAGCGACTGACTTTTCCAAGCAACTACAAGAATAGCAGTAGCGCAGAGAAGGGGTATGCATGTATTATACAGTTGCTACAAAATATGTTAGTTTACGCGTAGCTCGGATGTGTAATTGATCACGACTTATAGATCTCTCGGAGGTTTAAAAATTCTCAGCCCATTGTCGTTTGAAAAATGTTTGTAAATTATCAGAACAGGAGCGAGTCGAAGTATAATGGATGATTGACCGAGCTTTTGCTACCTTTTACGAGGTAATTGGAAGTTGACAGACATCGAGCATCTAATTCTCTATTTGGACGATATCAAGTACTTACCGGTTCTAGAAATCATTGCGTGCAGTCGACCGCTATGCGAAAGTGTAAAAGCCTACAGAAGCATAATTATCAGACGAAAAAGTGTGTGATGTGCTATAGAAAGTATACAAAAAAAATGGTGCTTTGCCCAGTCGTAACAGTAAAAAGGAGAGTGACTTTTTCTAGCAATTACAAGAATAGCAGTAGCGCGGCGAAGGGGTATGCATGTATTATACAGCGCATTGTTGCTATAAAATATGTTAGTTTACGAGAAGCTCGAACGTGCACAAATTAAATTTTAATCTATAATTAACGACGGTCGTAAAAATTGGAAATTAATGGTTAATTTAAATACCGCTAAGCATATACTTTCGCTTGGTGATTCATTTAGAAAATACTCAAGCCCTCCATTTCCTAAAGTATGACGTAGAAGTTATTTAAAATTAAATTACTTTATTAGTAAGTATCCTGTAGACAACAAGTTGGTATTCCTTAGCAAAGGTTTAAAGTGTTTTTATTAAGTTTTTGGTTATAGTAGCACTGCATCTTCTACAGCACGACTTGCACACAATTTGTGTGCGTGTGCTACCACCCTTTGGATTTTTAATATGCACCGATCCGTATAACATGGAAGACGTTTTCCGGTGTTTCTACTAACTGCATTCGCACCATCGACGAAGCGAACCAGGTGCATGCATTGGCGCTAAATGTATTGGACGAGCAGCGAAGATTGGCTCAAGATGACGTCATTTAGTTCCCCGATGAATCCTCAACTTCGTTCGGGTGTCTTCGGAAACCTTCGATTTGCATTCTATAGGGTACATAAAGCAGGTGCGCAAGAGTAAACTCTTTAGTTATAAGTTAGTTCGCTTACAAGTCAAGTGCTATAGTGCGGATTTTGTTTTGTACTAAAATGGTATCTGCAAACGTTTTTAAATGCGAGCTGTGTCACGTATACTTTACCAGGAGGGATGCTCTCAAACGGCACCAGAACAAATGTTGTGGTGTAACATCGTCCGGTTGCTTATACATCCGTCCGCAGCAAAGTACTTAAACTGTGAGACTTGCGGTATCGCTTTTACGAGAATGGGCAACTTACAGCGACACAAGGAAAAACAGCACGGCATGTCATTAAGCCGTAAACGTTCAGCTTCGCTAGCTGTTAAAGGGCCTTGTACGAAACAACCACGAATTATGTGTAAAGTGTGCGACATGGAGGTGTTAAAGTCTGCATACCCTAGTCATCTACGGAGCAACAAACATAAAAATGCATCAGTTACCGCTACTAGCGACGATTGTGTAGAAATGGTTAGCACAGCGTTTAACAACCGTATGGCTAGCTATCGCATAAAGAACGCCAGTGTCGACGATGGAGTGCCCGAGTTTCTTTGGAAGCAGAAAGAGCGATTTATTCGATTAATTAATGAAAAAAGAATACAACATACAGCAGTAAAAGTCTATTGCGAACTCTACGGCGTTTACACCAAAATGGGGAAGAGACTACCGATGTGAAATCCTTTAACACAAAAATGTGGTTATAACGTCTTCTAGTAATCTGGAGAATATGTACGAGGTCTTAAGCGAAACCATAAGAACAAAATCAGAGGAATTTAAACCATGTGGGCCCGGTTGGTCTTTGGAAAAAGTGCTCTATTTAGAAATAAATATTAATAAGTATGAGCCGATATGAGAAGTTCTAGGTTCAAAATAAAAATTGTGAATATGTATTTAGAAATGTGGTTTACAAAATTTAAACTGTATTAGTAAAAATTGTCTGTAATAAAAGTTTTAAGAATGGTTTTAGATTTTCTTTTAGGTATAAGCTGCAGGAAAGTTATAATTTAGAGGGTGTGTAAAATGGTAAGGGTGGTCCTGTTTTAAATCTGTTTACAGATTCGGATTCTACATAAAATTCTAGCCTAACAAGATGTATTGCATGTATAAAAATTTATAAGAACGATCAAAAGTCGCTACAGGTAAGAAATCTTAAAATCAGGGTAGGTCCCTGGGGATGGCGCTATCTAAAAATTCTTAGAAATTCGGGTAGCTGAGAAAATTCTAATCTTAATTGATACCAAACAAGGTAGGTTTATCTCGTGGATGGAAATGTGGAGAAAGATTTATCTCGCAGAGGGTATATGTGTAACTTTGCAGGGCGTGGTCCGATTTCAAATCTGTTTGCAGATTCGGGTTGTGTGTAAAATTCTAAGCTAATTTAATGTATCGCATGTATAAAAAAATTTATAAGAACGCTCAAAAGTCGCAACAGGTAAGAAATCTTAAAATCAGGGTAGCTCCCTTGGGGGTGATGCAATCAAAAAAAACTCCTAGAGATTCGGGTAGCTGAGAAAATTCTAATGTTAATTAATACCAAACAAGATAGGTTTATCTCAAAAGATGCATTGGCTAGACAAAGAAAACTATTTGGTTCAGATGAAAGATAAAAAAATGGTTAGTCGAAGAAAACTTTTTGGTTCAGATGTGGGAGGAAATGAGGATGCTCATTTGTCTCAAAAGATGAAAAATTTAAGATAGGTTTATCTCGAAAGATGAAAAATGGTTAGTCGAAGAAAACTTTTTGGTCCAGATGTGTGAGGAAATGTGGGATTCTGGAGGAAATGTGGCGCCAGGATCCCCAATTATACTCTACTTGGTAGTGTACGAGGGATACCGAAAAGCTTCCAGAATGAATTTTTTTGCAAGAGTTGTTGTGTGAAAGCGTCGTTTTGGGAACATTATAATTTGAATAAGGGCCGCTATACTTGCGGCCACGTCCCCAATGCTCCACCCGAAGGTACTACATTGGGTTTAAATGCGAAAATATAAAGGTGCCTCAGATGTAATCTAATTTCGAAATTAATCGATCCTAAATAAAAATCTAACAAACTAAAACAAAAACTAAAAATAGGATTTGAATAATGGTATTCCTAGCGTTGATTTGGAGTGTGTCCGTTCAACAAGACACACGCGAAAGTAAAAGGGGAGGGATCCGTAATTCCGGATAGGAGTCGCCAGCTCTGGTTACCGGTGCGGCCTGAAGGGTCGTCTTAAAACTATCCAAATCTAGCTAACTAATATTAAAAATGAATTCAAATTTCTAAGCATTCGCCAAATATTTTAATAGTGAATCCAGCTATTTTGCCTGTTCTATAAATTTACAAATTTGTTCTCCCTGATCTAAGTAATTTATTGTATCTATACCCTAAATTAATCCCTAGCTTTCCCTACCATTCACTAACTGATTTATATTATAATTACATTCTTTACAATTACAATCTTTGTTCCTATAAAAATGCTGCTACCAAAAATGAAGGACGAACCTTAGACCAAACAAATCAAGCTCCAAAAATAAATGCAAAATAAATATCAATAAATATAAAATGTAAATATACATATAAATAAATATACTTATGTAAATAGATATCTAATAATCATTCAGCATATAGCGGTGCACAAAAAAAAGCAAAAGAATTGGCCAATTTATCAGGTGCACTCGTATAAGCATTATGTCGGCTAGCGCCATTACTCACAAACAGGTGCTCGTTAAATTATTTCAAACCTACTTATTAATACAAATCAATGCTTATGCGAGTGCAGAGGCCACAATTTTCCTTCTTACCTCGATAATAATTTCTATAGTATCCGAAGATCTGGTCGTCTTCTTACGTCTATTAATATCTTACTGCTAAGGAGAGATGGGTATGTACTGCTAAAGTCCTGGTGGGTATGCACTAAACGATCTGGGTGGATCACAATCCCTATCACTTTAAAATCCAGAGGGGGATGCGCGGTTTCACTCTATTTTAATTTCTTTATTTATTTACTGATTTAAATTAAGGAGGGTTTTTTTATTTAGTTTGTTATTATTTACTTGTTTTGATTTATTCTCGATATTCCGAGCGTTTAAGGTTTGACAGTGATTGTTTTAGTGGTGGGTGGATTTGTCCTGCATATTAGACTTTGGTTATAATCATAATTAATTAATTTTTTTTTAATTTTTTTATTTTATTTTTTAATTTTATTTTTTTTATTAATTTTATTTTTTTATCTTTTTTTTATACAGGTTTTGGTTATACCATGCTCATATCCATTTCTCATGTCAAGTCAAATCTAAAATTTTCAATCCTTTCCCACCTCCTTGCCTTCCGATTTACGCGCGGTTATCACCGTCCAATCTCGCGACCCTTCCTAAAAATTCTTTAAAGGCTGTCCAGAACGCCTTCTGGTTAGCCACTTCTCTGACTTCCTCTAGACTCTTGGGTCATGCTAGCCCTGCGACAGCTAATTTCATATCAGATAACCCTCGATTTGCCGCCTCGAGTGGGCAGTCGAAGAGCACGTGCTCTGCGCTTTTTACGCCCTCACCACATTCGCAACGGTCGTTATCGGTTAAACCGAACCTATGTAAATATGCTTTCAGGCCGTCGTGCCCTGTTAACAGTTGCACCATTTTATGATCGAGTTTCACCTCGATCTTACCTCTAGCTTCTATGCTCGGTATAAAATTGTGGGTCAACCTGCCCGTGGCAGCGTTGTTCCACCCCTCTTCCCATTGTCGGATTGACTTTTCGCGCAGCCTTCTTTTAATTAGAGACCTCGGTATCAACGAATGTGATATCCGAAAGTCGCCCGTTGCGGCCTCTTTAGCTAATTTATCAGCCCCATCGATTCCTATGTTACCATCGTGCAACCTAACCCAACAGAACTATAAACGTCGGAACTCGAGCGCCATATGCGTTATCCTCCAAACGTCCGCTTAAAGGTCTGTTGAGGTGTTCATATTCATTAAAGTCGTCAGCGCCGATTTAATATGACTGATTATATAATACTCGCCTCTGCCCGTATGATTTATTACGTAATCGAGAGCCTCCCGTATGACTACCAATTTGCACTAGAAGATAGTGTTCCAGTTCGCGAGTTTGGTCTGAAACCGAAACACTTCCCTTTGCTCATTATATACGACAAACGCCGCGCTTGTTTGACCATTGTCCATACGCGAACCGTCCGTGTAAATCCCGATCTCTACCGCGTCCCATCACCTTCAACAAATTCGATACCTTTAGCATCGCCCGGGTGCCCTAACCCTGACGCGACGATTTTCCTCTCAGCTTCCCTATTTGCAAGATTCATACTCTCTATAATTTTCTGTGCTTTCCCTGTATTAACTAATCTGCTATCTCTAATCTCCCCGCGGTTATGCGTTGCACGCTCGTCAGATGTCGAGTTTTCTCTTACTTTAAAACCTTCCGCCCAAACGAATGCTGCGTACAGCATCGTTGGCGCTATTGTTGCGGTCTAACATTTTTCAAGCGGACCGTGTCGGGATTCGAACCCGGGACCTAGGGCGTAGTAGTCACACACATACCACTACGCCACGGAGCCGCCTCCATTTTATGAACATTATAATTTGAATAAGGGCCGCTATACTTGCGGCCACGTCCCCAATGCATTTTATGAACAGCGCGTAGCAGGGAAGTTTTGCTTCTTGCTCAGAAAAAAGCTTCAGAAACTGTTGAAACGTTGAAGACCCCTTACAAGGATGATGGAGGAGGTGAAGAAAAAACGACCGAGGCACTTGCAGATATCAAAGAAGATGAGTTTAAAAGATGTTTCGAACAATGGCATAACCGTTTAGACAAGTGTATTGCAGCTAATGAGGGAGTACTTTGAAGGAGATTTGCGGATTTTGTGAAAAAAAATTAGATTCAAACTTAAACAACTTTTTCTGGAAACTTTTGGGTACCTCCTCGTATTGTGCCAACGGAGGAATTGTATAAGGCAGGTTTGCAATAGGTGCGCAGTTTAAAATACATATATGGGTACATTACTACAAAAAACCAACAGTATACCGCGGATGCAACCAACACTAGAATCAATTAACATTATGAGTTAGTAAAATCATAGCATTAGGCATTATGTTAAAAAGTGGTGAAATATTTTATAAACAAGGTACTGTATCTAATAGATGCACTAAAGATTGTAAACCAACTACTAACAAAAACTCCAAGATAACACTTATAGAACAATTCACAAGGTATCAAAATCACAAGTGTACAAATACAATAGGTTTATAAAAATTTTTTAAAAGGGGAAAAATAAATTACCTAATTTAAATGTTATTAAAGTCGCATGGCAAGAATATTATTCCAAAGTCGCACGATGTAAAGAAAAAAATAGCGGTTGACGCACTATATATATCTTTACAATAAGTATTTTTATAAATGACTAATTGTCGTTAATAAATTAGTAACAAAACTCACAAGAGAAAGTGGTTAAAGAACTTTAGAAATCTATGTATTCATAAACATGAGATCTTTAAAAACTTATGTGGTTAATTCACAACAAACCACGTGAATTGAAAGCGGTCGCCAACTCTAAGAAATACAAGGTACTACGTAGAATCCAAAACATCGTGTGGAAGAACGTAAAACCTAACCCAAAACGGATACCTACCAAATACACAGATAGAATGAATAGGTATAAAATACTATTAGTGTAATTTCTAGCTTTAACCATACAAAATCTCGAAAAGCAAATTGTGTTTAAAACTAAGCAAAAGTAAAACAGTTCAGAAAGTTACTTCTAAGTTGTTTCAATAACTACCTTTTCAAGTTGAATATAAGTACGCGTATTTAAATAAGCGAAACCAAAATTTGCAGTATCAAAATAGGGTTGTTTATGGTGGTCTTGTCAAACGTGACATAATATGATTTAGAATAAACAACAATAGTGGTACCGTGATATTTAATTAATTAATAAAGAGACTGAAGTATCTTAACGTAGGAAAATAACGTAACAAATTTGGAATAGTGGTAATGTAAATATCTATTTATTAAAGAATAGTACTGAAATATACAAACAGAGACACATTTTATAAATACGAAAATGAACGTAACAAAGGGAAGGTCTGATGTACCAGTAACTGTGTCTACAAGTAAGAATCGTAAACGTGTTCTCAATCAGATATTCGAGTCACCAAAACGAAGTCTTCGACAATTGAGCATCAGTAATAAGCCGCTTGGGAGATTTCCGTACCAAATACAGGTGGGGCAATGATTAGCAGAACAAGATAAATAAACCAGGAGTGGATATTGTGTACATTTCTTGGCTATGATGCACAATGATCTAGACTTTGTAGTCTAAGTTTGGTTCTGCAACAAGATATCTTCGTTTGGATAGTTTCATCAGTCGTCACAACGCTTTCTTAGTTTTGAGCGGCTAGATGTTATCATCCAGAAACCGCTACATAGTGAGCATGTGACGATATGGTGTGCAGTGTAAGAAAAATGTGTATAAGGCGCGCATTTCATTGAATATTCCGACGCTATACCTCTTACTGTTATCCAAGACCGTTACAGGAACATGGTGGCCACGCCATGTGTTCGGTTTTGTAGTTCCAGAAATTTTCAAATGGAGACAGTGGTTTCAACTGAATAGGGTGACGTGCCACACTGCGCTACAGTCGCTGCCATGCCGTAACAAATCTTTCCAGGAAAAATCACATCCCGTGAGATTGGCTTGAACTTCTCATCACATTCTCCTGATCTAACACCGCCTGATGTCTACCTGTAGGGAATGTTGAAAGAGAAAGTGTTCAGCGGAACAGATCCACCTAGAAGTTTGCTTACATTACGTGAGAAGATCGTCGCGTTTGTAAGGGATCTGCAACAACCTACTTTCCACAATATGTTTCAAAATCTGCGTGACCGTTATGAACACTTCCGACAGCGCAATAACGCACATTTGGAATATATATATTATCGTTTTGTTAACTCAGAATAAAACAACTTTCAAAATACATGTAAGTAAAATGTGTTCCTTATATTGCTCCAGTACCGTATATTTTGGCGCAAACCGTATTTACAGATAGAGAAGGCAAAGAATGTGATAATCGTAGTGGTTGAAAAAACATTGACGAAAAAAAAGTTGTACTTGAACCGGAAGTCGGTGTTGCAATATTCTCGACTACTGTTGATTATGCGAAAGGATTCATTGGAAAACTATTAATTCAGCGAACGGCTAAGTGATGGGGTATCTTGGTAGCCGTAGATTGCTTAATCCCCTTCACATACCACCAAATAATGGTGAAATAGGGCAAATATTTACAAAATAGTAGGAGTACTGAGCTGTATTTAACAAGAAAAAGCAGCGGCTATGTTGGAAGATAACAAACAGAAAAAATAAACGAATTGTTGAAAGCATCTGCATGGAGTACAGTATGGTGTAGCTATAAAATAAAAACTGACAGTAGGGGAAGCAGACAGGAAAAAGGTAGAAACCTTTTGGACTGTGGTGCTTCAGATGTATGAAGATGATAGCATGGAGTAACAAAGTTAATAACAAAGTGGTTTTAGAAATAGTAGGGGGAAGAAAGATATCTGTGGAAAACACAAAATAGGAGAGGCATAAGGACGGGACAAGTTCTAAGGCAATTTGGGAATAATACGTGATATATTACAAGCAGAGATATAAAAAGAGAGGTAAAGGTAGACCTAGATCAGACTTGCACGCAGATGGTAAAAATATGGGACTGTGGAAATTTTAGGGAAACATGAAGGTTTGCTCGGATTAGGAAACAATGGAGATACGCGGTTCTGCAGTTTCAAGATTGAAGACCTGATGATGACTAATAAAGAAATTAACCCAAGCGAGTACCAGAATATTGTATTAAATGTGAAATATGCATCTACATACAAGTATGATCACATGCAGCTCATTCACTTTCATTAATTTCAAATTGAAAAAAGTATTGAACCCTTGTTGTGTAAACCACGGGGCATACTGCACTGAAATATACATAATTGAATATAGTGGATTCTATGGGTGTGTTTTTGAAATCACCTATAACCCCCCACCGTTATTCCCTATTCTTAATTCAACTTTGTGACTATGCCAAATGTAGATTGTTAATGAGATGGGATACGTTCAGCCCTGGAGTCTGCTCCAAAGATTACATCATAGGATATACTGGAAATATTTCGTTGCAAGTACTGTCCATTGTACTTAAACCTGATGCAAGTGCAGGTGTTGGCTTTACAAAATTCACAAGTAATGTTGATTGTGCAAAAGGATTTATTGGAAAACAATTAATTTGGCAAACGTCTAAGTGTTGGAGATATTTGTAGCCGCAGGTTGCCGCACCACCTTCACATACCACTGAATATCGGTGAAATAGGGTATATATTTCGAAAACAATAAAAGGGGAACCAAGTTGTATTTAGGCTCTAGGAATTTCAGGGAAATATGTAGGTTGGCTCAGAATAGAAAACAATGAAGGCACGCGTCTAACTAGTTACAGGACTGAAGACCTAAAGATGAAGATATACATTAAATGAAGAAACGAAAATGACCGGTATAAGTATTAATGCATTTCAGCAAGGTGTTTGACAAACGAAATTTTTACTCTACAGAAAATAATAAAAACAAATGTCTACAAAACATTTACTGATTTAAAATGATGAGTATGAAATCAAATAAAAATGCGGGTGGAAGAGAATTATTAGAACTATAGTGGTCCATAAAATAGATTTTAAAATTGTACGTAGAAAATAAAAATCTCAAGCGGGTACTACAACTTATTGAAAGCAATGTCACTTGCTATATTGGGGTAGGTCTATTTTTGTCTGAAAACTGCTAGGGGAGAGTTAAGATATAGTTGGAATGTATATTTTCCAAATACTCTGACAGAGAAAGAAACAAATTACACAAACAATGTCTGGAAAATACAATGTGTAAATGGTTTAAAATAATGGATATTCATCGTAGATGCAGTAGTAAAAAAATCGAGTTGCGAGAAATGGAGATAAGCAACTTGCAGGTGTTAAATACACTTGAGGTTGAAGTAGTCAGAAGCTGGAGGAACGAGAAGAAGTTAAAGCAATATTTTTTTATTAGTAATTAGAACAATTTGGCTAAAAATTTGTTGCACAACATCGAAAATTAAGCAAACATAAGCTACGCTAAACTTGTTTAAGGTTTACAAGTTTATATATTCTTTCTTTTAATTATTTTAGGAGACTACTAAGAAAAAATTATTTTCGGGTATTTTAGTGCAGAGGTTCCTACTCTAAGCTTTATCAAGCACAAATCACCTCTCAGAATTTATTACAACCGATCACTGTGTTACGTTCCGTCCCTGTAATTAAATAATTTGGGGCATAGTTAATTTAATATTGCATATCCAGTACTGTTTCCACGGTTATTTTGTGTGTATTAGCAAGTTCGACTCGTTCTCAATTTAAACGATTATTTGTTTAACAACCTGTAGATTCGTATTAAATATTCATTTACAAAGTTATATATGTTGAATCTATTCTATTTTGGTACCGTGCTAAACCTTATTATTACTTTATTATTACAAAGTATGGAAATTTATTTCCTACTTAAATCTATTTTAATATAATATGATTCCGTTATTCTTGCAAACAGGTGCACAAAAAATTTTTAAAGGCACCTACATTAATTTTAACATCAGCGACAGTACAATGTTTATGTAAGCAAATACACACACAAAATTGTAAAATTTTATAAATAGTTCTTATTCAGTTGGTTATATCCTTAATGAATCAATATTCACTTAAAACTGGTCAAGTCCAGATTTTATACATTTATAATTTATTGTAGGTAAGATAATATGATGTATAAATGCCATAAAAAAGAAACAAAAGACATAATCTAGTTAGTCATAACTTACAATACGCCTTCAGGTGACCAAAAAATTCCATAGAGCCAGAATTTGTACATTAGTTTGCTATTGAGGATGTGATTTTCCAATATCTATTTATTGCTTGAAATCGATTTGTCTAAATCTTTCTTTTTGGTTAAGTCGAAAATCCACGGATATGTCCACGTTATCGCTCATCTGTTAAGTTATATACCACAGGGGTGTACTCGACTAACTTTCATTCACTGTCACCCTGACACGTGCTTTGGTCAGTGGCTGGTATGTAATTAATTTGTGGTTTTCCGGTCGTTGTCTGGAGTTTGTACGTCTTATTTTTCAGAGGTTTAGCGGGAGCTGTCGTTGAATCTCATTTCTATACTAAGTGACTCAGATATGACCTCGTGTAATCCTATCACACAAGGACCTAGTGTCTATGACGACATTTTTCTTAATCAATCTTAATAAATACAATGTAACTCTTGTTACACTAATGGGAAACATAATTATTTGTTATTTAATATTCTCAATCTTACCAACACGATGTCTATAATTTTTTTATTACTTTGTGGAAACATTCAAGTGTGTCTGAGTTTTCTTTGTATTGCAACTATTTAACCTTGAATGTAATTTATTTAATTGAATTTGTAAAAGCTCTTTTATTTGGGATGTAAATTCATGAACTTATTATTATTTCATAATTCTAAGCTTTCTTAAAAAAATTACCTTATTCCGCAATGAAAGTTTACAGTTATAAAAATTGTTTATACATTTGTGGTTAAGTAATGTGTGAACCCTACTTCTCTTCTAATATGTACTTATCAGCAATAAAAAGATTATTTTATTGTTTTCAATGTTTATAATTTTAATATAACTACCAATTTTACTGCAATGTTGTGCTTACTCAACACCATTATACATAAAATCAGAACTATGCCGGGTTCCTTCAATATTAATTTATTCAGTTGAGATTAATTTTTCTCTTTATTTCTCCGGTTTTTATTTCGAATGCGTTACAAGACTAGCACAAAAGAGTAGTCAACCAATCCCATTAACTATAAATTCCGTGACATTTCCGATGCAGGCTTTAGTTTCAATTAAGCTGCTTAGAAGATTAAAACGTTATCATCTCAGTGCCAATAAAACTACTAACTATTGCCCTGTTATAGTTATAGTTATAGTAATCCAAAACACCTGTTTGCAAACCTCACTTTTAAGTTTCAATTTGAAAATCTTAAGTTAGTAGGTTTAAACAGTATTCGGTTAGTTTGCAGCCAATTACTCGATTACAAATAAGCTAGAAAACTTTTTAAATTACTGTGATATCTATTTCAGATTAAACAAGCCATTGATAGTTGACGCCTTTTTCCTATTGGTGGTGACGGCAAACTTTTATTGTTTGTAGCTACGTGCATAAAAATTTTAATACAGAATAGTTTTTCAAAATACTTTTTATAAAACAACCATCACAAGCTTAGCGTAGAGTCCTGTGAATGACACGCGGTGTTTGTATTTGATATATTTATTTACGCAACCCTCACCAATAAAACAAACTAGAAACAAGGCTAAAACTGCTATTATGTTCTACAAGAAAATACACGCCGGACTTCCGCTTGCTCCGGAATGTGATATCGACGCCGCATTGGAAAGAGGAGAATTTGTTTGGAAGATATATATGTGCTATTTGCTTTGCATTAAGTTTTTCAGAACCAGAATCGACATTTCAGATTTTATATTGCACGTATTTGGAATGTCTATTTTACCATCTTAATGTATGTTGAAAAATTCATTGTAGGTTCCACACAACTAAACATATCAATTCTTTGGATTTTTAGGTAAAAATACACAAACTCCAAATGCCGAAACGTACATTCTTATATTTCTTTCAGCAGCATCAGTATCAGTAAAACGCATGCAAAGGAGCGTATTCGGATTTTCAGTGCTTCTTGGTTTTTCAAGCAAAAAACTCTATAATAAAGGATTTGAGACACTTAAGGTAACAGGCATATCTGGATGGAGAATTATTTTACACACTCTTGACAATATAATTTTTAATTTGCATGTTCTTCCAGTATTTGAAATACAAGGGGTAGACTGCAAATAGAGGAAATAATGTGTAGGGTATGTTTCGCCATATTAGGCAGTATTATTATCAGGAACTATAAAAATAGATCATACACCGAAATCATTCACTGATGTCATCGACGTCTTAAATAGTGTAACAAACTTCAGCTGACTGTTCTTTATTCGGTCCAACACAAGTCTCATTATTCACAATTATTTACAGATAATCCTTAGTGTACTAACAGTGAGATGCCGCTGCAGAGATCACTAATGATAATTACTAACAATACTTACTGAAGATAAATTTCTTCTTAACACAACAATTACATTATATGTATTAATCAATTCGACTGCATAACTTATTTGTACAAGCACTCAATGTATTTTGACATTAATCGTATTTATTTTAACAAACAATTTAATAATTTATTTAATAATACTTCCGGATTCGTACTCAACCGAACTCCCTGCCGAGTTGTACGGTTTATATATCTAATTGTAAAACTTCAGCACTATGCTAGAAACTTGCCTCATATTGGATCTTTAAATACGTCATTGTTTACTCGTTCAATATTAGATTATTCGGCATCATTGTTGTAATATATAAATGAGAAGCCGGGGCATAAGCTTATGTCGTGTTTTTGACAGATAATTTCTATAAAGCTTAACAAATTTTCTTATAATAAATGCTCACACGACCGCTTTAAACTGTTTAAAATGGCCCGAGTTCTGCCAAAACCCTTTATACATTGTACCAATTCAAGCAACCAGAGAAGGAAAAGCATATGATTTTCTTTTATAAAATTAATATTTAGAATAGCACAAGGGAGAAAATTAATGTTTCACAGTAAGATCAACTAAGTTGAGTTAGTTAAGTTCATGCAATCCCTCGCAGCAAGAAACATGACAATCAAAATAAAAGTCGATTTGCAACAGAATAAGTCAGAAGAACATACGTTCATCTACATTTAACAGTCAGCGAGGATCATTTAGTTTTCCCTCTGGACAAATGCTAGTGACTGCTATTGCCATGCATCTAACTGTCTTTGAGAATAAATTCGAAGATGTAGGATTTTGCAGAAGCAATTCTGTAAACCGTTGCTGACAGAATTAAATACGGTTAAACTATTCAAAACCACACATAAATACTACATTTGAAGAGCAGAATACAAAATTACATGGTTCCCACAGATTACACGATCACGCCACACATTAAACGGAAAATAATGAGCAGAACAGTTTATTCAGGAAGGACTCAGTATTGAACTACATGATGAGAGAAACTTAGTCTTGTATTACATAAGATACTACATAACGTTTCCTCTCCTTAAACCTTTTTTGTGCAATCGTCAAAGTTGGAATTTTCATCAATCAATGATGAAGCGAAATAACATTACAAAGCTTTACAACAAACTATGCTTTTCTTTTTTTGTCCTTTCAAAACCAATTTTTATAGGGTATGGATTCGCAACACTGGAAAAAGGTAACACAAAATTACAAACTATATTAAACAAATACGGAGATATCCTTGTTCACGATATATGTTATCTATGTGCCATACTGATTTAGTAACCTAAAGGTCTTGATTCCTCGAACATTCGGTCATGGAGAGCAGACAGTCCGTCAACCATCGCGATTTGACGATTTTATCAAACGAGAGTATTTCAATTTAAACTCTTTTTCTAGACTGCGCTTAGCTGAGCGGCTCCGCTCCGCTCCGCAGGCCTGTTGTAACAAAATTTGATTACAGTGGAGTCGATCAGCTGAACTTGCAGGGTGCGGAGACATTTTATAATATAAAGAAATTGTATTAATGTATTTGTAAAGTTTATTTTCCACATAAATTAATTATCTTATTTTTCTCTCTTGTTCATTCAATACTCGTTCGAATAAATTCCGTTCTAATCCTTAAATTCTTCAACAACCCCCTATATAGTTTACTTGTTACTTCATAAGCCCGTTTTACCATAAATCTGTTAAATTTTTCAACATAACATATTAAACACGCTCTCGAATAACCTCCTCAGCTCAAATCCCTTTTTCTTTTACAACGATAATTTATTCTATAAATTAAATAGTTTATATCCTGTTTAGGTAATCTTCAATTTGTTAAACCTTCCGATAGCGTATAATTTCTTCTTATCTGTTTTTCATCTAAACATTCGTCTGCATAGTGTATTGAACTATCCGATAAAACCGTGTTTTCCGGTTTTACCACGCTTCGTTACCCTAGGAATTGGCAGTTCAAATTGGTGTAGTCCGAACCATTGTTGAGCTTGATTCTTCAGCTTGTGCGTCGAAGAGTTTTCTACATTTTATTCGTCACTGTATTTCAAAAAGCGATGCACGTCTTTCTGTTCAACAACTAGGAGGTGTCTTGCGTGTATTCGGTGAGTTTTCCCCGCGCGTACTCATTCTAATCAGATGCTCTTTTGAACTTTTTTTTTAGCTGGAGGCCAAATGGGTTCTTTCTTTATGTAAAACAACTTCTTTCTTTATGTAGAACAACTGCTTTTGTCCGTGGACTGTTGCTGCAATTATGGTATCAGAGTAAATGTATGCTGACGACCATGGCGTTTCTATGCTGACTTAACCCCGACGGCTTGCGAGCTAAGTATCACGTCACTTACAGGTATGCAACTTGTTTTCTTTTGTGTGCGTCAATGGCATATTCCGTATCAACGGTTGGTGTAGTTAAGTGACAAGAAACGTCACATTGTATAAACATTGGTTGTTGCTGCGATTCGATATTATCGCTCTACAGGTGCGATGTACTACCTTTAAAGATGCGTGTCAAAAGAACGCATATGTTTATTCGCTTTATTAATTAGTTACTTTACAAAAATCATTAGGTAAAAAATTAAAAACACTTGACAAAGGCTCTCACAGTTTTTATTTGATACTGATTGATTTTATTTTGTGTAAATACGAGATGCGCACTTTTAGCTAAATTTCTAAATTGTTCGTAGAATATAATTGTTAGCTGTAAAATAGTAACACCTAATTTGTTTTCTTTTTGCTTGTTTGTACAGAATCCTTTATTTATTTTTATGTGTTAATAGATAATCGTGGGCGATGTACTTTATTTTTTGTTTTCTTGGTATGTAGGCGAATCCCCCCACCACCACTCTCCGCGGTTGGTAGTTAGCCTGGTGTTTACTTTTCTTCCGGCTACGTCCAGGTACGTAGCATGTGACAAATTCTCATCTGAAGATAGTGAAGTCTTAATAGACCTGGTGAGGCAGCATTCGCCGTTATATACTGCTATAAAGATTCTTTTGTAAAAAACAATATTAGAAAGAAAATAGATGCGATAATAAAAAAAAGACGATAAGAACATATTTTATCATTTACTAAGAAAAAATATTACCTTGTATATACACGGTATAACAGATGTTTACGCCGCCGCAATTTTCATAATATGGAATAACAATTACTAGATTATTCCATTTCTCCACATTTGCATTCCGCCATCTCAACACTGATCCATGTGGACCAACAAAATATGTTCTAAATTTTGGCACATATTGCTGCTAATAGAATTATATATTCTTTTGGCAATAGAGGGGCGGCATCCGCGGTTTTGTTAGGAAACGGGATTTTGAATTTTGAAACATATTGTGCAAGATACATGTTGAAATTATTAAGTCATCAGAAGCTGTAGAGTTAATAGCGATTGGAGTAGACAAATATGCCAAAAGCATTTTAGGAAGTCCGTCTCCCTCGAATGACTCTGTTATTTAGCCATTGATTGGTCGTAAATAAAATTATTTTGTGAATAGGCAGGCTCTCATGTTATTTCTTATCAGAGGAAATGCACAGTCTGTCAACATAACGCAAGGATGTTATATTTCTGTTTCTCGAGGAATCATTGCGGACGGGATTTTGTAATTACCGTTATTGATTTACTTTTCCATCATAGATTTTTCGAAAATACTTGCATCTCCTTCTCGGGTATAGGAACCGACATCAATTGCGACGAATCTATATCGTGCATCGATTATAACCAGCAATACGATTGAGGGAAATTGCTTGCAATTATAATAAAGTGACTCCGCCGTCTTCGACGATTGTATCCGGATATATTTCCCATCGCTGGATCCGCTACAATTAGTGAAGTTCCACAAACCATTGTAATTTTGGGCGTATGCTCTCATGCCGTCTTTTAAGCGTTTTGGTATACAAATTGGAAGTATGCGTTTCCGAATACTTTGAGCACCTCCCTAACAGAAACGCTAATCCAACTGTAATGCTGGCGATATTGAAATGCTAGTGATCTGAAGGTTTCCTCTGTTGCTGAATACTTAAAAATAATATTTTTAGTTTATACTTGCATTTATTATTTTTAATTTATGCCTAATTTCAATAGTAGAAAAAACGTGCCAAACAAGAATATTCACAATTATTACCAAAAGAAGAAGCGCTAAGCAACAAAAGACGGAAAAACTATCTCGGTCAGGAACATCAATGTAAAATATTTTGCTACCAAATACACTAAAGTTTCTTTGACAATACTGCAATCGTAAAGAGAAAATACAGCAAACATATTGTTAAAGGTAAAATGTGCATGACATTAATTAAATTTTGATTGATCTTGAAAGAGCGGACACCCCATAACAAAATAAAATTACTTCGGCTAACTGCAGTGGTGCGAGAGTGTGTTCCTAAGAAAAACGAGGAAAGGAAATAATGAAAAATAAAGCAAGAGCTGAAGCACAAAAATTTCACGTTACATTCGCACTTACCCTGAAAGGCTGGCCCAAACCGTACTACTCACACATCTACTCCTCGACCCAAAACTATCTACAGAAACAAATACTTCAGAATGCTGTTGGTAGAGTAATTCAACAATGGAGCAATCAACAATCGCAACTGTTACGTGCGGTTTCTATATTTAAGTATTTTCGTCTTTACGTAATTAAATTTCAAATTTCTTACTTCCTTTTCACGGTCACTTGAATATTTATTAACAATTTCAACCGCCTCCTCATCTAAACGATTGCTTATTAACTATCCTGTAGGATTTTATTAAAATATTTAGTTGAAATTTAAAAATACTCAGTATATTCTTTTTTGATATGGCATTGAAAATGTGGTATTTGATTATCCGGAACATTTGTTTTCGGTAGTTTTACAATGAGTTTATGTACGTGTTTTCTGCAAGGTTATTTCTGGCTCTCTTATCGTTAGTCCGTATCTAATATAAAGAATTAATCAGTATGTTACATTTTCTATAATTTTTATGCGAAAAGTTAAACAACTTTTCCTACAAATCGATCATAATTCCATGAGTTTAATGAATATTCGTTTTAGAGCGCTACCGTAGGTTTAGCTTGGTAGACGTTAGCCGGGTTTTTCCAATGACAATAGTAATGTAGCTTCTTAAAATGAAATAATACGTATTGGTGTACGAGTTTACCGAAAGACTTTCCAAGCCAAATGCAGTATAGCTAGTTTTCTGATTATCTTATAAACAGATGGATGTTTTTGAGGAAAATGTGATTTGATTATCGACAAATATATGTTTTCGGGAGAAGTTACGATTTGATATTGTACCTGCTATCCTTGTTTGCTATTACTGAACCTGAAACGTGTTCTAACGCATATTTTATTCACAGAAAATTTAATACATAAATAATTCAAGGTTGCAATTGCTTTGCATCCTAATAAAATACAGATTGCAATATAATTACATAATTAATTAAATTTTTAATTGCTTTTTATCTTTGCAAATATAATACTATGGATATGGTTTTTACATAGATGTATTAAATGGCTTTGTATTTATATCTTAATTGAAACTCGTTTTTACTAATAAGGGTTTTGTTTTTAATGGCAAAAAGATACGCTTATATTTATACGGTGTAGAACAATTAAATATTCGAAAATTTCAATTTTTCCAGTTTTTCTTATCTTTGGGTGGATTTTATTTATAGAATTTGAGTTTTGATGGCCTCTCGTCACCTCTTCATCACATCAATATATATGGGTATGGATTTGTGATTATTCAAAGGGTTTTTCCTTGCCTACATAAGAACAATCCCATTTAGAGTTTTCAACAAATCAAATTAAATTTCTCACTTTATTGTACTCAACTGCCAGAATAGCGTGTTTGCGTAGATAGGATTTAGAGAAACTGTAGTCTTTTAATAATCTCAGTGTATGGTATCACGGGACACGAGGCGACTATGGCCCTAGATTCTTGAGTTTGCCATGAACTTATTTCATTAAATATTATTGGGTCGTTAATATTTTTAAAAGTGTTTTAAATTTATTATAGTATTCCACAGTAATCAAGCACTTCGCCACTTAATATTTTTGTATAATAAATGGCAATTTCTTTGCACTCAGAAGATTGTAAATTTTGTTGATCAAGAATGCCTTGTAGTAATGGATGTTTACTTTTTTATTCTTCGACAGAAAAATCGTATATTGGTTTTTATATCATCTATTCATCGTCATTAGGTCTTCAGTCCCGGAACTGGCTAGACGCGTACCATCATTGTTTCCTATTCTGAACTAACCTACACATTTCCCTGAAATTTGCACAGTCTGCATCTATCCCTATCTGCTCCAGGTCTACATCTACTTCCTTTTTCCTATCTCTGCTTGTAATATAACTCATACTATTCCCCAAAAATGCTTTAGAACGTATTCTGCCCTTCTATTTCTCCTATTTTTTCCACAGATATTCTTGTTCCTCTACTATTCCTATAACCTATTTGTTGTTAACTATGTCTGTCCATGCCATCATCCTCATACATCAGAAGCACAGCAATCCAAAAGGCTGCTACCGTTTTTCTGTCTGATTTTCCTACTGCCTATATTTCATAGGCATACTGTGCTGTGCTCCACACATATGCTTTCAACAATTTTCTTCTTGTTTCTATGTTTGTTGTCTTTGATCATAGGCGCTGTTCTTTCTTGTTAGATGCAGTTCGATTCCCATCTATTGTTTTACAATTATATACCTTATTTCACCGACATTCAGTGGTTGTGAAGGGGAGTAAGCAGTCTGTGGCTGCCAAGTTCCCCAGCACTTGAACATTTACCGATTTAATATTTTTCCACTATATCTTTTCGCACAGTCAACATTATTTGCAGATATTTCACAACCAACACCTGTAGTTGTTTATAAAAATCATCAGCTTTATCTGCGCTTATTTTTTCGTCATTAGGTTTTCCGTCTCAACACTGGTTGGATACGTACCTGCACTTATTTATATTCTGAGCTACCTACTCAGTTCCCTGAAATTCACGCACAGCCTGTATACAGCTCGGTTCCCCTTCTACTGTTTTCTAATTTTATACCCTATTTCACCGAGATTCAGTGAAGGTAGTTAAGTAACCTGTGGCTGCCAAGATCCCCCAACACTTAGACATTTTTCGAATTAATAGTTTTCCAGTAAATCCTTTCGCACAATTAACATTATTTAAGAATATTGCCCAACCTATACTTGTAGTTGCTTGTAATAACCATCATGTTTAAGTACAGTTACTTTTTTCGTCATTAATTTATCCATCTTGGGACTGGTTGGATACTTACCTCCATTGATTTCTCTTCTGAGCTAGCCTACACATTTCCCTGAAACTCCTACAGCCTACATCTTTCACTATCTGTGTGCAGTAGTCTAACCTAGGTCGACCTCTTCTTTTCTTTTTTCCTATCTCTGCTTCTAGTATATTCCGCACTATTCCTTCATGCCGTAGTATGTGGCCTATTATCCTATCTCTCCTATTTTTTTACCGTTTTCCACATATTTCTTTCTTCCCCTACCATTTTTAGTACCTCTTCGTTCTTAACTTTGTCTGTCCATGATATCTTCATCGTACGTCTGTAGCACCATATTTCAAAGGCTTCTACCTTTTTCTTGTCCGTTTCTCCTACTGTCCAGGCTTCACAGACGTATAGTGCTGTACTCCACACATATGTTTTAAGCAATATTTTCCTTGTTTCTATGTATGTTGTCTTTGAACACAGTAGTTGCTTTTTCTTGTTAAATGTAGCACGGCCTTGGGTTAATCTTCATTTTATATCTTTTGTGCTTTTCCCATTTGCGTTATTTGGCTTCCTAGATAGAGGAAATCTCTAACCTCTTGTAAGTTCTTGTTACCTATTTGTATTCTTGTTTTTGCTTATTTGCCCTTCTTTTGCATACTTTAGTTTTAGTTTTGTTAATTTTCACACCGTATCTCTCTGTTAGAACCGTTTCTATTTCATTAAGAGGAGCTTCTAATTCTTGCTTGCTAGATGCTGATACCGCTATATCATCTGCAAATCTAAGCATATAAATGTTTTGTCCCTGCATAGTAATTCCAAATGTCTTCCTGCATTTGAAAGTATTCATTACCTCTTCATTGCACAAGTTAAAAATTAATGGGAATAGAGCACATCCGTGTTTCACCCCTTTCCTAATGTTTACTTCTCTATGTTCCTGCTCTAATTCTATTACTGCTGTTTGCTCTTTGTATAAGCTATGTACTATTCGTCTATCCCTATAACTCGTTCCAATTTTTTTGAGTATTTCGAACATTTTTACCCATTCTACATTGTCGAATACTTTTTCCAGATCTACAAATCCTGTATATACGCTTTCCACTTTTTCTATTGTTTTCTCCATTATCGGTTTCAGAGCTAAAATAGCCTCCCGTGTTCCACTGTTTCGCCTAAACCCAAATTGATCTTCTGCTAGTATTTCTTCAGCTCGTTTTTCCATTCGTCTTTGTACAATACTAGTTAATATTTTTGACACGTGTGCTGTCAAACTTATTGTTCGAAAATTTTCACATCTATCCGCGCCTTTTTTGGTATAGTTACTATGATGTTACGTTTGAAATCTTTGTGTATCTCGCTTGTCTCGTACATATAACTTACAAGTTGGAAGAGACGTTCTGTTACTGCTTGTCCAGCGGTTTTTAAAGTTTCTGCTTGCACCTTATCTATACCCGGCGCCTTACCATTTTTCAGACTCCTTAATGCTAATTCAAACTCATCTCTAAGTATAGGATATCCCAAGTCATCATTTTCAATGTCTGATTCCTGTTCTAATGCAGTTAGTTTCTCTCCTGCATATAAATTCGCTATATATTCTTGCCATTTACCCACTCTCTTTGCATTTTCCATAATGACATTTCCTCCCGCGTTCCTTATATTTTTGCTATACGGTTTTATATCCCTAAAATTGTTTCTAATTAATTTGTCTGCTTCATCTGTCTTTCTTACTTCCATCTTAGTTTGTACCTCTTTGCACTCTTTATCAATTCATTGTTCTTTAGCTTTCCTGCATTTGCGAATAATTTCCCATTTTATAGCTTTGTATCTCTGTTTTCCTGTTTCGTCTGATTTATTTTTGTATCTTCATCTTTCTTCTATTAAATTCAGGATATCTTTTGTTATCAACGGTTTCTTATTTTCTTTTTGTGTATACCCCAGAATATCTTTGGCCGCTATGTCTAAGCTGGATTTAATGTTATTCCATTCTGTTTCTACTTCTTTAGCATCAGATATTTTTCCTATATCTTTCAGCAATTCATTTGACTTTTTTCGAATCTTTCTTTAATAACTTTATCTTTTAGTTTCTCTAAGTCAAAGTGCTTTTTTCCGTTTCTTTTTTCAAATTACGATGTTGTGGTCAGTATCTATATCTGCTTCTGGGTAGCTTCTAGAGTGTTTTACTTGATTCCTAAACCGTTGTCTAACAAGAATGTAATCTATTTGATATTTTCCTATATCTTCTGACATCTTCCACGTATATCGTCTTCTAGCATGATGTTGAAATAATGTGTTTGTGATGATTAAATTGTTTTGTCGCAAAATTCTACCAGCTTATTTCCCCTGTCGTTTCTCGTGCCTAAACCAAATAAACCTACAACCGCTTCTTCCATACCCTTACCTACCACAGCATTATAATCCCCCTGAAATATTACACTTTCATGTCCTTTTACCTATCCTAACATGTCTTCTATATCTTTGTAGATCGCTTCTACCTCTTCATCACCGTAGCTAGAGGTAGGCATGCATACTTGTATTATTACTGTGTTTACCAGTTTAGATTCTATCTAACTATGAGTACTCTTTCGTTCTTTTGTAAGTAGTTTTTTACTCAGTATCCTATCTTTTTCCGCATAACTATCCCCACCCCAAATTTCCTTCCTCTGCTCCTGTATGAATTACCCTGAAGTCTCCACTCGAAAAATCACCCGTCTCTGACCACCGAACTTCGCTGATTTCTACTATGTGTCTAGTGCTAACCTATGCATTTCGATTTTTAGGTTCTCTAGTTTACCTACTTGCTTCATGCTTCTAACATTCCACGCTCCGACGCGCAAAATGTTCCCGACTCTTATTCTGGACTTTCCGATCGCATCCTCCGAAGTAGTCCCCTCCAGGAAATCCGAATGGAGGATTATTTTAACTCCGGAATCTTTTACCCCAGAGATGCCATCATTTTATTATAATTTAGGTACGCTGTGTACTTGGGAGGTAATGTGGTGGGTTCCCGTTGCCTTCCACATCGCGGTAGCGTGTCTTAGACTTCCATACCGACCCCTATAGTCTCTGCCAATCTAAGTACCGAAAGAGCCGCTGCCCTCTTTCGTGGACCTGTCTTAGTCTGGTTCCTCACTAATGACCCTACTACTTTGGTCGGACTTGTAGTTTGGCTCTTTAGCTCATTAGAACACGCATGCCAATTCACCTTTTCTAGTAATCTACAACCTCGGCAAGGTGCAGGTCCATTCGAAATGGATATTATCTATTAATAATGTTTTAGTCATCTGGCGTCTATTGTTCTATTAAATGTTTAGCGTTTATATTAAACCATTTACAATATAATAAATTCTTCATTGCGACAAAGAATAATCGGTTAATAAATGCGACTTATTAATATTACTGAGGTTATTTTTAATTGAATCAAAGATAAAACTTAACTCAGAATTGACATCAATCAGTACCGACTGCAGAAAATTTAAATATCAATCTCTTATTATTGTTGCTAACAAGTTGTTTTGTCACTTAACTAATTTAAGTGACGTATAGTAAATGTACGACATAGTATGTTTGCTATAAATCTCACTAATGGGGCCCTATAAGAACAACGTTAAACCTACTATTGTATTCCAGAGGAAATTACACTTCGTACTTCCGGCTGTTAAGGATTCTGATTTCGATGTCAGATTGGAAAGTCGCCAATTTGTTATCAAGATCGATTAGTCATTTGCAATGCTTCTGTTAGTTTTTTAATAACGAGCCTACTCTTGCTTTCAGGTACTTCAGTGCAACGCATTCACGAATTATTGTGCCAACTTTCTTAATTCAATACACGGATACTTAGATAAAAGTAATCTTAGAAAACGGTAAGTTTAAGGCGTTGCGTTGGCAAAAAACACCTTCGAAAGGTATAGATCATAATTTCCTTAAAGAACAGCCTTTGATAAAACTATAGGTAAATTTTTATGTTATATCCCTTATTCTCAATAGTAATAAAACTTGTGCCAGAGCAAAGTATCTCAAACTCCGTCCTTTTTCCAACTTTATCAATACAAATTTACGAAAGCATTTTGTAGTTTTTCACGCGGAAAAATCAGTAAATCAAGCTTAAAGAAACTCGGAAGTAACGATCGTATATAGCTGCATTTAACTTGAATGCAATTCCAATTTCTATCTTGTAGGTTTTGATGTAAAAGAACAAACTCCAGGTCTCTCACATTCTCCTATAACAACTGAACCGCTATTCGCTTTTCTGAAATAGTTAGAGCGAAGTAGGAATACGTGTCGTGAACGTTTTTCCTTTTTCGGGTCTTCACCGCAAGATAAATGATAATGGAAATTAGTAGAAGACATTTTGTCTAAGAAAACTACGAAGTGCACTTTGCACTGAAAGCTCAGTTTCTTTATTCAAACTCGAATCCGTCTTCATTAAATTTTTAATTAAATTTTACATTAAATTTATTACATGGCTAACTAACGACGAGAAGAGTGGTGGTAGTTTCAAAAAATACATTCTTGAAATAAATTTTTTACCTTAGGGTTATAAAAGGTAAAAATTATTATTCTTTAATAGAATTAAATTTGAAACACTGACAAATTTAATACAATAAATAATTCCACACCACTTAAATATTTAACAATAATTTAAATACTTATTTCGATCACAAAATAGAGATCACTAGTAAGAAATAATACTAAAGACTACAATTACTTTCTGAAGATGCTCTCCTCACTACAGAGACTGAAGTAAATCTTTCGAAAATATGAATTAGGGCCAAATTAAAATGCGTGGGCAGATGATTTTCCCTAAGTGAGACAGTTACATTTTGTCGACATGCTGTGCTGATACTAATGTTATTTCAACCTATTACTTATAACTTTTGCCTAGAAAATCAAGTGGATAGATATTTCACTTGGTGGGGTACTCGGTCCAAAATTCTATAATCAGGAAAATTACTGTCAACGTCAACTGCAAACTACAGGATAAACAGTGCTGACTAACTCAAAGATGGAGATGACCGAATTCTCGTCGTCTAGGATTGCTTGTCTTAGGGCCGAATGCATCGTTTACGTTTAAACCCACTTAACCATTACAACCGGTTTAAGTGGTTAAATCCATATGCATTAAACATGTGTATATTGTGGCGCCGCTTGGTCTGCCTGTGGGTAGAATAATTACATTAAAACGTAAACGTAGAGTTTGAACAAAAAAAGATGATTGGCAGGTCCTGCGGTGCGCGATCTGATTGACAGGTGCAATACTTTGCTCATAAAGATTGCAAGAGGTACATTCAAGACGTTATTTACATATTCTGATATGTTCTCGAAATAATTAAAACAATTGAATAAAATACAGATTGCCGAAATAAACGTTCGTTAGTTTAGTTCTAATTGCAGCTTTGATTATAGTACTAATTATAATGTGAAACTTTGATTGCAATATGTTCTAGTGGAAAACTTTAGAAGTCGTGTTATGACATAAATTACTGTTACTGATCATATAAATTAATAATTAATGTTACGATATAAATTCATTATAGTGCTTCGATAGCAATTTAGAAGTAAGCATTATAGTTTTAGTGTTAGAAAAATAATACTTGTACTGTTAGCGTTTAGTTCTGAAAATAAATTGTTCGGAGAGCTTTTATCAAATTCCATTGTTGAATGGCTTGTATACTCAATTTGAAAACAAAAAACGGTTGTTATTACAAATAGTATTTTCATTACACTGGTGTCAAGTAATAGAGTTAAAGATTGTGGAGTGATTTCTATTTACATCCTTGACACTCATAGCCAAAAACTTAAAATCAATAGCAAAATTAGATCTTTTTAGAAAAACTTCAAATCAAGCGTAGCGAAGAGCTTGGCTGGTAACTATGTGAATTTTATAGAAAAATAAAATAAACACGCAGAAATGCAAGACTAGCACTACACAAACCTGGCAAAAATAATTAAATCAAGCACGCGGAAGGAAATGCTGAGAAGCAGGACCAAAATGCTGCGAAACCTGCCAGCAAAACTGGAAGAAAGCAACACAAGTTTTACACAAAAATTAAATCAAAATGCAAAAGCGGGTGAACCAAAATTAATAGAAAATTACAGCCAATTAATAAACGAGTTTACAAAAGAAAATGCTAAATCCGCGAAACTTTCAAAAAGCCTTTTAACACTAGAAACCAAATTTTCCAGAGGTTTGCAGAAATTGTATACAAAATTTTCAGATAATTTATTGGAAAGCTCGGAAAAACTAGAAGCGACATTTTCAGAAAAATTGTTAGAAAACTCGCGTAAAATAGAAAAACAGGTGTTGAGGATGGAGGAACGGATTAATTTCCTATCAGTGCAAACACTAGCACCCTCAGTATCGGTGATACAACAGCACGTCCCAGAATTTAAGAATGTAGGAGAATGCAAGCTGACGTTAAGGTTCAGAGCAAAACCGCCCACATTTGATAGAAAGTTACCTTGGCAGATATATTTTAAACAATTCTAGACTGCCGCGAGATCTAACGGCTGGAACCATGGTGAAGAGGCAGCCGCGCTAATTGTCGCGTTACAAAGTGAGACCTTGAATATTCTGCAGACCACATGAGCCCATAGCCAAGGAAGCTACGAGGTCTTAACATCAAGGCTAGAAATGAGGTTCGACGACTCTCACCTGCAATAAGTGTACCACACTCAAGTAAAGCACCGTTACCAAAAGGTTAACAAAAATTTGTAAGAGCTTGAACCATATATTGCTCCCTTTGTGAGATTAACCTACCCAACAGTATCGTATAGCTTCCTACAACAGCTGATAGTACAGACCTCTGTTGATGGGATATGCGGTGGAGAGATCCAGCAAGCTTGACCAAGAACCCTAGATGATGCGCTAACTCAGGCTTTGGAATTTGAAGCGGCAAAACAGGTTTCGCATCATGGTAATGGAAAGGTAAGATACTCTGTAAAGGAGCGGGCCAAGAAAACAAAGATACAGTGATTCGAAAGGTACTTCATGAACATCAACAAAAGAGGAAGAGACGCAGAGACTGGAATTGAGGTAAGTTTGGACTCATACAGGTCAAATGTAAACAGCCCAAAAGGGAAGCAGAGAAACCGAAAAACTAAAGGGGTCGACAGGAGGGGGGCGAAAGTCGGCCTGCGCAGATTCCGCCCCAGATCCATCGTCCGGCAAGACTGTAATGTTCTTGGTTGATACCGCAACTACTAGGACAATTACTATTCGAACCGTGGCTAATAAGAAAATTCAAACACACGGAATGCTAGATGTAAAAATCGGAGTTGGGAGCAATGTGTTTGACCATCGGGTAGTAATAACAAACATCTTGGGAATGGGTATCTTGAAGAGGTATGGATTCCATGAAAATATGACAAAGCATGTCTTGAGAGAAAGGAACGAGGAAGGCTGTCTTGCGAAAAAGAGAACGCATTTGTGCGAGTTCCTTTGACGGACGATGTTATCTTACTAGAAAAAACATAAATTCTGGTGACAAGACACTTGAATGGTGCTCTCCGGGAAAGCTTTGTGTCCGCTATTAAACCGATTAGTGACGAATCTCTCGGAAAGGGCGTGCTTGGAGGGACGACTCTTATCACAGTGACGGATGGTGTACCTGTTAGGATCTTAAACGTCAAAGACTACGATATCGCGCTGAAAAGGCATACAACGGTTGAACGGTCTTCTCGGTTGTTCGCGTGGTGGGGTGTGACGGCACTGAGAAAGCGAAGTTATTGAACCAGTTGACGAAACCTTGCCAGCATCTTGCACAACAACAACTGGCAGAACTTAAGAACTTAATCTTACAGTACTCAGACGTATTCGCAGTCGGCGCGGTCAATTTAACTTCATTGAAAGAAAGCTATTCTTTATTACAAACTTAGAAAAATGGCATTTTTTGAAAAGAATGAATACTTTATGCCATTGATCTTTCAGAAAAGTATTAATTTTAATTATACGATTAATAAATGCTCTTGTGTTTCATTAATTGAAATTTATTTCATATTTCAAAAGTGCACGAGACTTGTTTTGCAATAAAAACTTATTTTAAATGATATCTTAGAGAAGATAGTTCGAAAACGAATTTATTAATGCCCTTAAAGCTGATAATATGTAAATTAACGTATTTTGTTTATTAATGATAGACATCAGCGTTATTTGCTCTTCCTATACACGCAAAATATACTTTGCTTTATAAATTCGTAAAACTGATATTTTTTAAACGCGTTATACGATAAATGCAATGAACACTTGTTATTAAAGGTATTTTTCAGGAGAATAGAAAATTATTTACACATGGCTAAAAATAAATACTTTTATTTTCACGTATTTAAAATTTGGGCTTTGCTATTATGCTTTATTTAAAATGAAAACTAGCTTCACGTTATCTCTCAGGTGTAATTATTTACATACGGTTAAAATGAATTAACATAATCGGGGTATTTAAAATTAGGCTTCGTTCTTAAATGGTATGCGTCCTTAAAGTGTGTCAACAGAGTAACAAGAATAAATCCTAATTTATAACAATCACATCGTTCACGGAAATGTTCTATTCTATAAAAGGATTAGATTTGCTAGAAATCACGTAGCTCATCAACAATAATAATAGTTTCGCTTCAAAACAACGTGTCTGATTGGTTCGGCGCTTTCAATAGTGCCAAATCGACTTTATTTACCAAACGTAAAATCCGACCATTCGAATTACTAATCTGTCCGAACGTTTTTCATAAATAGAATTTTATTTAGATATCCCGGCTTATCATTGCAAATGCTAATTTTATCGAGTGGAATAATGAACAATTACGCGACTTCTTACATGAAGCTATCTAGAGTGAAAATTAATCCAATTTTCAGTGAAATAAACGAAACGAATAACACCAATAAAATATCCATCTATTTGAATTATATAAAATGTAGTTTTATATAACGAGCGTTTTCAATAAAAGTTTAAGCATTTCTATAAATTATTATAAATTAGAATTATTTATTTATTTAGAAATGAACAGAGTTTCCCTTATTACATGTTTCTACTATATTAACAAAACTTTTGAAAATTTAATATATAATTTGAACCAAAGAAGACGTCAATGTATGACATGTTGAGTGTGTGCGCATTACGTGAGTGCGTGCGTGCGTGCGTGCCTGCATGTGTATGTGTGTGTGGATGTGTGTGCGTGCGTGTGAATGGTTGCGTGGGTGTGTGCGTGCGTGTATGTGAGAGAAAGAGAGAAGGTGTGTCTGTAGGTGTATGCGTGTATCACATTTTTTTTTTCGTTTTTAACAGAATTTTTTATACTGTTTATGTGTGGCTGTAAATAAAGTTATATAGTGAGATAAGTTATCCTATAAAGTATCGATCTATCAAAGTATCAATAGAGAGTTCTTCCTTGTTTTTGATCGATAGCGAAGAATATGGAGCAAATTTTTTGCTCTGCCAGAATGGGCTGGAACGTAGAAACCAATTTTTTCAAATATCAATAGATAGTCAATTTTGTTGTATAGTAATTTGTAAAGAAAAATTAAAGGTTACATTTTGCGACGATTTGCTATTTTAACTACATTTAAGGTTGTATGAATTGTTGCCTATAAATGTGTATTTTTTAAAATATACATATTTAATAAGCTTGTTTAGCACAGTTTCTAGTAAGTTTGAATGGATAGTGGCTCCCGGATCCCAAACGATTATGGCAAACTGCAGTTTAATTCTTACTAAGGAGTTGAAAGGCCGTAGTTTTGTTCTGTATTAGTATATAGCCGAGTATTTTGAATTACGAAACCTAACATTTAGTACGCTGCGGATGCTACCCTACTTATATGTTGACTGAAGGTCAAAGTAGGAGTAAATAGGATATCGAGATCTATTTTATTTTCCGCCTCCTGCATTGAATTATTGTCAATGAGGTATGTGTACATTTTAACGGCCTTTTGGGGGAGGACGTTTCCAAAAGTGCCGTATGAAAGAAAACAAAAGGAGTTAAGACAGATGAATAGAATAATTGAAGGGAAAGAATATATAGGTAAAAATATTAATTGCACGGGGTCGAGTGGTAGGCCGGTAGATAGAAAAGTATGGCCCAGCTATACGGCTTAGCTGCTTGCGGAGGGTGGGGTGGGTAAATAGCCACTCGTGGCGTAGGCCAGGTGAGATTGATCAACTGCAAGTAAGGAATAGAAACTCGGAAGGCGCCAGGGACGCCGTAGAAACAAGATCCAACGTCGCGATCCCACTGCGACGGGTAGGTACCTGGTCACACCACTGCGGGCGAAGGAAACACAGAAGATAGAAAACTAGTGGTAATCGAAGGACAACGTTAGCTGAAAGAAAATATTAGTAATTAAAATAAATAAACACCAGGATTCAAAATTCTATAAAATGAAGTACTGACAAATAAACAGTTGATATAAAATGAATGAATTTAACTTATGGATTAAAGTGCTCAAGATAAACTAAAATGGCGTAATGCACCATTTCTTAAACATCACACTATATGTTAGAATTAATCGTAGAGACCTCTACGCACATCTTTTATATTACTAGTGTTAAATTCACGAATTACAGATGTGGAATCAATGCTACAAATAATTGACTGTTAAATCAACTCTGCAACAAGTATCTGTCTGTTTTCCAGCACATTCAGGAAATCATTTGTATAGATTAGAAACAACAAAAGGCCTAGATTGTCTCCCTGAAGGACGCCTGATAGAGTGTTAAAACTCTCGGATAAATTACATACGATTCTCGACCTTCCACATACCATGAGAAAAAGGCTACTAGTGGTGGCGAAAAGCCAAATCTTACCAATCTTCTATGTAACATATCATGACTAACTTTTTCCAAAGCTTTTGCCAAATCCCTGTATATTACGTCGACTTGTCCTTTCTTGTCTAAGGTTATTCGGCGAACCAAAATGGTGCTTATTTCTTTCATTACTATATATCTGAAATAATTTTATTTGAGTAATCCGTGCTGAAAAGTCAGAATTTCCCATATTTGAAGTATGCAGGTTTGATTTCAGTTTGAAAGTTCTCCAAAAATTGAAACATTTTGAAAACTATAGGTCGAACGTTGGTTTAACATGAGAAACCGCAACCTCACATATAAATATGCTTTTGCCTAGATTAAAATTAATAGATAAAATTGCTCCTATGGGAAAAGTAAGAAGATATCGTTATAAATACTCTATTATGGTCCTTAAATAAAAGAAGTACCCGTCCTCTAGTTTTCAGTTCATAAGTATTGAGCGTCCTCAAATGATTCTAAGACACTTCTCTTTCCGAAATCAGATTTGCATCTTCATGTACGATCAAAGCAATTATAGTTAAAACACCAATCGAAACATTTCTAGCCATTGTCTACAGTTGTTGGTAGAGTCGAGTGTGGTGTGTGTGGTGTGAGTACCCTCACAATACAAATGGACATGTAAATTGCTTAACTGTAACCGGATCGTTATAAGACTGTAGTTTGACCTGCAGTACGAATACGTCTTAAGTATACAATACCAATAACTGGGTTAAATAAAAGTACTATTGAACTTCCCAAAAAGTTTCATTTCTTCTTCGTAGTTGCATAAACCTTTTAATTTAGATGTCAGATTGAAAGGGCTCTAATTTGTCAGAGCGATCGATATTCAATTTCCAATACTTTTGACCTTAAATTACATTTAGCTAGTTCTCGAGTGCTTTAATACGTTTCTTTGCTACACAATTTCCTTTTTTAATTTACTTACGAACAATACATAGAGAACAGAAGCTATCATTAAAAAGATCAGGCAACTGATTAAGTTTCACCTTCAGGTAAAAGCTCTAGAAATATGAGGTTCATTAGACTTCCTCAAGAAACTGCGTTTTCGATCAGCAAAACTTCTGTGAAAGCAAAGTATCTCAAATTTCGTCTTTTCTTCCAACTTTATCAATACAAATTTACAGACATTTTGTAGCATTTCATGCGGAAAAATCAGTCAATCAAGTTTAAGGAAACTCAAGAGTAATAAGCGTATATAGCTGCATTTAACTTGAATGCAATGTCACATTCAATCTTATGTCTTTTTCCTAGAAACGCAGACTTTGTATGTCTATCACATTCTCCTACTGTTGTAATTGAACCCAACACGCGCTTCTGAATTGCTAAAGCGAAATAGCTATACGTATCTAAAGCGTTTTTCTTTCTTTTAGGTTCTTTGGTTCTTCAGCGCAAGATAAATGATAATGGAAATTAGAGGAAGACGTTTTGTCTATGAAAACTACGAACTGCACTTTAGCCTGAAAGCTTCCACTTCCATTTATTGTTCGGTTTGTCTTGATTAAATTTTAAATAAAACCTGACAATCAAAAGTTAAATGCTATAAAAGGCGATGGATGTCCCCAACTATTATTATTATGTAGAAAGGGTAAACCTATAGAATCTTAAAAAGAACACCATGTAAATAATTATAGTATATATGCAAATTAATGCTTCTAACAGTTGAAGCTCACGCCAAGTTTGGCTTTATCTAAACCAGACTCAATTTACTTAGCGGAAAGACCGCAATCTATCGAAACACTTGTATAAAACACTAATTCCCTTTCCGGTTTTCTAATTCCTGAAAACCCTCTTGTGTAAGGATAATACGATGATTCTCCTTCGCCGAGCTTCCCGATAAGCAACTCTAAACAAAGGGTATTCTTCCAACTTTAAATAAGTACAAACGCCCATCATTGTTGTGCAAATTACATTTGAGAATTTAATGTTGTAACGAATAAAGCAACTACAAACCGAAAGTTGATCGTATCTACTCTATCGCAAAATATTAATTAAGATGCAAAAAATAGTTCACGAATCCCAGAGAATTCCACATTAAAAATATTAAAGATTTGCCCCATATTTACAAAAGTGCGTCCTTTTGCATTGTCGCAGTATGTTTCAGCCTCTTACTAAACAGAAAACTATTTTAAAATGTACAAATTGTTATGCTCCATTTCGTACTTGTAAATTTTACTGCCTGTTTGATTTAAAGACCATTTCAATTTTTACTTATTTAAATATACAGGTTCGCTGCACTTTCATTAATTCAAGCTTGTAATAGCTCGGTTAAGCAACCAACTTTGCAAGTTCTTTTATTTAATTTAAGAATCGCATGTAATATGTTATGTTTACGGCAGAGATGAAATGGGTCATGAGTCAACTGGGTCACTGGGTCCAAGTGGGTCACTTTTTTGTTTGTGTCACTGGGTCAGTGGGTCTCGTGTACTGACCCGGATTGACCCAGTGACCCACATTGACCCAGTGACTCACATTGACCCAGTGACCCAAATTGACCCGGCGACCCAAACTGACCCAGTGACCCAAACTGACCCAATTGATTCAGTAACAAATTGAATTATTGAAATCATAAAAATCTTTTTCCCATACTTTCAGCTCAATTTATTAACTATTTTCACAAATGCATAAGCTTATTGGTGCCGTTAGTTGCTAGCATTCGTTTCATATTTCAAGCAAACGCTAAAATGTTTTGTACTCAATACATCGCTTTTTATATAATATGAAACGCATTTTTACATGTTTTTCAAGAAACGTGCTGTGGTGCTGTGCCGCGAGAATGCAGTTTTATGAACGTATACAATTTTGTATGTTCAAATAATAGTATTCTTTCACATAAGAATTGAAATAATTTGTAGCAAAAATCTTAATATTATACACCCGGTTATTTTCAGTGTCCATTATTTTTGTAATTTGTATATCATTATCATTAACCATGGATAAACATCACCTTAATTGTAATTTAAACCTTATACATAAGTGCTGACTTTTATAAATCTCCGTGAAACCGAGTTTTCTTGATAAGACTAATTAACTAAAAGAATGATGAAGATCATATAAAACAATGTTCCTGTATCAACTCGATGTCAGAAAACGGGATTATTCAATTTATATTTTATTGCGTCTGTCATTGAAAAATATTTTGATCATTTAGTATATTTAATTCTTAAACATTCTCACACTAATTAAAATTGTCTCGGACAGCAGCTACTCCTTTTGCCAGATAGTTCTGAGATTTATTTTGTAACTGTAATTCGTAGAACAGCACATATTTATTAAAAATTAATAATAAAATTTCCAAATTTCATAATCGGTTATTCGATAAAACTCGCCCACTAATTGAAGACATCGCAGAGGGCCAATTTGAGACAGTAAGAAAATTTTTGCGGCTGCATCAATTTGGGTCAATTTAGGTAACTGGGTCAATTTGGGTCACTGGGTCAATGTGGTTCAATTTAGGTCACTGGGTCAATGTGGGTCAATTTGGGTCACTGGGCTAATGTGGGTCATTGGGTCAATTTGGGTCATAGGTCACTGGGTGGTGGGTCACATACTCATTTGGGTCACTAAGTCATGGGTCACATTTTAGGTGACCCATTTCATCTATGGTTTATGGTTCATTATCTAAGCATGTGTTGGATAGTCAAGAATTCCCGGACTGTTGGCATTTTAAATAAAATTGAAAATCACTCTTCGTATCTTTGTCGCTATATTTTCAAGTGGTGGTTTGCATATGTTCTTCTGTGATCATAATATAAACCCAATCGAGTAGTTAGAAAATCCTTATGGTGAAAAACGTGCTTTCTTTTTTTACGTGACTGGTAGGTAATTTAAGTGTGACGTTTCTTTAATAGATATTTTAATGTTTTCAGCTCTGATTTTAGCACACGTTCTTAGTCGGATATTTTACATCCACATTCTTAGGTTCTTTGAACTAATACTTACTTTGTCGTACCACAAAAATTTGACATTGTTGTTACCACACATTTTGTTTGGCTGTCGTTGTATGCAGTTACCTAAGACCCACAAAAGCCCACGTAAATAGAAACAACTATGATTGTTTCATTTACTATAAATACGTAGATTTGCTTGTAGTAGGTAAATATTGAAAAATTAATGAGCAACATATTGTCGTTTATTTAATATTGCCATTATTAGAATAAAGATTTAGTGTAGTTTTATGATAATATTTTTATATTGATGAATATCTGAGCTAATTAGTTTCGAATTTGTATATAGACTTGATAATAAACCATCAGCTGTGTTAGTGACTATTGGTGTTGGTTAGTTGATTGCGCCTATATATATATATATATATATATATATATATATATATATATATATAATTATTAATGAGAAGAATTATCCACATTTGGAATGCAAATGAATGCTTATATATATTAATAGTTATTAAGATGAAATGAAAACCCAACTTTGTATTTAAAGTTGAATTACCATTTCAAATCGAACTAGTAATTGAAAACCACTAAAGAACGCTACAGCAGGACTTGAACCTGCAACCTCTGATTTTCCGGATCAGCGCTCTAACCAATTGAGCTATCTAGCCTAATTGTTTAGATGATGTTATATAATACTACTGAAGCTTGGTTCTTGTTAACGATTTTCAATTACGTCTTGCATTAAGAATTGAATCTAGTTATATACATAATTCATGTACTAATAACTTGATCATCCCATTTTGCAACGTTTGGAATAATACAAACATGTAATTATATTATTATTAATAGAAGAATAATCCACATTTGGAATGCAAATGAATGCTTAATATATATTAATAGTTATTAAGATGAAATGAAAACCCAACTTTGTATTTTTAAAGTTGAATTACCATTTCAAATCGAACTAGTAATTGAAAACCACTAAAGAACGGCTACAGCAGGACTTGAACCTGCAACCTCTGATTTTCGGATCAGTGCTCTAACCAATTGAGCTATCTAGCCTAATTGTTTAGATGATGTTATATAATACTACTGAAGCTTCTCTCTTGTTAACGATTTTCAATTACGTCTTGCATTTGAAATTGAATCTAGTTATATACATAATTCATGTACTAATAACTTGATCATCCCATTTTGCAACGTTCGGATAATACAAACATGTAATTATATTATTATTAATAGAGAAGAATAATCACATTTGGAATGCAAATGAATGCTTAATATATATTAATAGTTATTAAGATGAAATGAAAACCCAACTTTGTATTTGTTGAATTACCATTTCAAATCGAACTAGTAATTGAAAACCACTAAAAGTCCTGCTGTAGCCGTTCTTTTAGTGGTTTTCAATTACTAGTTCAATATGAAATGGTAATTCAACTTTAAATACAAAGTTGGGTTTTCATTTCATCTTAATAACTATTAATATATATTAAGCATTCATTTGCATTCCAAATGTGGATTATTCTTCTCTATTAATAATTATATAATTACATGTTTGTATTATTCCGAACGTTGCAAAAATGAGATGATCAAGTTATAAGTACATGAATTATGTATATAACTAGATTCAATTTCCTTAAATACAAGACGTAATTGAAAATCGTTAACAAGAGAGACGCTTCAGTAGTATTAAGTATAACATCATGTAAACAATTAGGCTAGATAGCTCAATTGGTTAGAGCACTGATCCGGAAAATCAGATGTTGCAGGTTCAAGTCCTGCTGTAGCCGTTCTTTTAGTGGTTTTCAATTACTAGTTCAATTTGAAATGGTAATTCAACTTTAAATACAAAGTTGGGTTTTCATTTCATCTTAATAACTATTAATATATATTAAGCATTCATTTGCATTCCAAATGTGGATTATTCTTCTCTATTAATAATTATATAATTACATGTTTGTATTATTCCAAACGTTGCAAAAATGGGATGATCAAGTTATTAGTACATGAATTATGTATATAACTAGATTCAATTTCCTTAAATGCAAGACGTAATTGAAAATCGTTAACAAGAGAGAAGCTTCAGTAGTATTAAGTATAACATCATCTAAACAATTAGGCTAGATAGCTCAATTAGTTAGAGCACTGATCCGGAAAATCAAAGGTTGCAGGTTCAAGTCCTGCTGTAGCCGTTCTTTTAGTGGTTTTCAATTACTAGTTCGATTTGAAATGGTAATTCAACTTTAAAAATACAAAGTTGGGTTATTCATCTTAATAACTATTAATATATATTAAGCATTCATTTGCATTCCAAATGTGAATTATTCTTCTCTATTAATAATAATATAATTACATGTTTGTATTATTCCAAACGTTGCAAAAATGGGATGATTAAGTTATTAGTACATGAATTATGTATATAACTAGATTCAATTTCCCTAAATGCAAGACGTAATTGCAAATCGTTAACAAGAACCAAGCTTCAGTAGTATTAAGTATAACATCATTTAAACAATTAGGTTAGATAGCTCAATTGGTGAGAGCGCTGATCCGGAAAATCAGAGGTTGCAGGTTCAAGTCCTGCTGTAGCCGTTCTTTTAGTGGTTTTCAATTACTAGTTCGATTTGAAATGGTAATTCAACTTTAAATTCAAAGTTGGGTTTTCATTTCATCTTAATAACTATATATATATATATATATATATATATATATATATATAACAAACATTTAACACCCTGTACAAGGATCGCAATTGACTTTAAGTAATGCTGGGAAGCATATCCTTCAACAATAAATACGCATTCAGCAAAACAAATAACACTGCACGCAATCAAACTTGTCTTAAATCAAAAATCATTCATAAATTGTAAATAGATACGCAGTAAATGCAGTAAAGGCTAGGAAATCATGATACAATTCCTATTAAAATTAAACTTGCGATGGGGAAAGGAAATAGCATAGCGTTCTGATAATAACCGCATCTTTCAAAATAAATACGTTTTGTAAACGCATTATGTACACAGAAATATGTTAATTTACGTCATTTCGTTGACGTGATTTTCTGGATGGAGTTAATACAAAACCGAAAGTATTATCTAGACAAACAAAAGCCATAAATTAAATTACGTACCAAGACAAATTAGAAATTCCTGTAATAACATCAAAACAGACGATCTAAAATAAATACAGAATAGAAATCTGGTATCTAGTATCCTACGTGACCAAGACATCGTTCCGGCGAACTATTATCAGACGTATACCTATAAAAACCCAAAGTATTCAAAACATCCTATGGTTGGTCGTAAACTTTGAACAAACAACGCCGATAACCAATGAATTTTAGATGGGGCGTTGCTTATATAACACGCGAATTTGATAAGCCGGTAGTCTTCATTCAAACTGAGCACTTTAGTCAAGAATTTACGCAACAAGTGAATATTAAAATAAAAATAAATATTTGTGAAAGTGGTATTAGAGAATTTTAAAATAACTAATAGTGAGAAATAAATAACACACGTTTCGCCGTTTGTTGGAAAACGTGAGTAAAAGTTCATTAATTAATTAAATTTTAATTATTTATAATTTAGGGCTCTAAGTAAAGTACAGTGTCATTTTTGCTGACTTTAAAACAAAAGGGAGCTATAATTTTGGGGATAAAACAATTTAAAAATTATTATTATTTGATTCAGGGGTTTATTTTGTAATACAGTAAAACATATTAAGCTGTGAAGTGTATATGATTCATTCAGAGCAGAAAAAGTATTAGATAAAAAGGGAGTAAATTATTTGATTATCTAGAGGATACTGTCAGATTGGGCATAGATCTAGAATAAACTTCTTATAACCATTTCAAGCTTTCGAAAATTGTTTATTTTCTTCATTAGTGTACTAAAAGTTTACAATTTAACATTTATATAACAAAATTATGTAGGTTACTTACGATTATAAAGTGTACAATTACACAAACATAAGATGATATCTATATGACATGGACAGGTTTTTGTTCATACGTATATACATTTGCAAAATTAAAGTTAAAGTTAATGTATTAAAGATATTCAATGAAGTAAAATAGCTATTATAGGTTCAATTGATAAAAATAAAAACCAAAATAGAAACTAAAACAAGTCATACCAGTTTCAAAATTATAAACTAATCGAATTGTACCAAGAGTGTTATAAATCTGCATAGTGTGATAGTTTTATAGGAGATTGGAATTATTGCTGTTCTTTATTATTGTCATAAGGTATGAATAAATATTGCTGAAATTTTTTGTATCGGTTTTTTATTTATAGGGTTGTCTTCTAGAGAAATTGCAATAATTTCAAGAAACAAGCGCTTTTAGTAATTTGTTTCGGTGAATATAATTCTGGCGTCATTATAATTTATTGCGTGACTAGTTTCAATTGCATGGGAAGCTAGCGAGCATGTTTTATTTTTAAGATTGCAATCACTTTTGTGTGAGGTTAGTTTTGCAGATAACCACCTTGATATATGTCCAATATGCCTACCACTACAGTTATGACAGGGTATACTGAAAACTACTCCTGACTGTTGGAGTGTAGGCATGTGGTCATTAAGACTACACTATAACACCCAATCTAAAATTAGAGTAAATAGATAAAAATATAAATAAAGAAATAATATTTTACTGTACAGTATATGTTGCTGATGACAAACTAGAAAAAGATGGCAACCTTAAACAAAGAACAAAACTAAGTATATCAACGATTATGGAATTACTTGACTTATGCGTCAATACCACATATTTTCAAATAAGTGATCAATTGTACAAACAAAGCTTCGGAATGGCAATGGAAAGTCCACTATCGCCAGGAATTCGAAAAAGATGTAATATTCACACAAGAATTGAAACCACTAATCTGGTGGAGATACGCAGATGATGTCTATACTATTTGGCCTCATAATACAGAACTAATAAAAAATTTTGTAGAGTGCATTAACTAAATATAACCAACTATTAAATTCACATATGAATTAGAACAACATGGAGAACTTCCGTTTTTAGATATTCTAGTTAGCAAAAACGATACAACAATTAATACATCGGTGTACAGAAAACCAACGTACACAAACAGATACTTAAACTTCGATTCAAACCATCCACAATGTGTCAAACGAGGAATTATCAAAAACATGTATGATAGAGCAAAATTAATATCATCAAACGAAGAAATTTTAAAGAAAGAGAAAGACCTAATCAGATGTATACTAATAGAAAACAAATATCCTAAAAGAATAATAGAGAATGAAATAAATAAAAACCCTAAAAATATAGAAAAAGAAAACAAAAACAATGATACACACCAAACAATGCTCTCAATACCATACATAAAAGGATTCTCCGAAAAATCCAAAGAATAGGAAACAAATTTAGAATTAAAACAGTATTTAGAACCCACAATACACTAAAAGCACAATTAACAAAAACAAAACCCAAAAACGCAATACAAAGTTCAAAAAACTGCATCTACAAAATACCGTGCGAATGTAACCAGTTTTATATAGGGGAAAGTTCCAGACCATTTGAAGTTCGATTAAAAGAACGTAAATCATATATAAAAAATAGAAAATTTGAAAAATCCATGATTTGCCAACATGCATGGGACTCCAGTCATAAAATAAAATGGGAGGACGCAAAAATTATCGACAAAAAAGAAAAACATCAAAAACGTAAAATCAAAGAAGCTGCTTATATAACCCTATGTAAAAATAACTGCGTTGCAAACGAATCCGTGACTTTCAGTAAACAATGGATTCCATTACTAAAAGAAATAACAAAAGAAATAACAAATGAAAATCAAATGCACACAATATCTAGGTAGCATTGCAAGTTTTTCCTGGTTTTTGCTTGCGATATCAACATGAAATACAGCCTACATACATGATTTCTATTTATACATACAATAACTAATTACATAACAATAAGCATATCAACAACCCCTGTAAAACAACATTGATATCTGACAAGTGTAAACCCGCAATAGGGTTACCTCAAAACCATATACAATCTCCGTTGAACAGTATTGGTATCTAGCAAACGTAAACCCGTCTTAGGGTCGCCTCGGAACCATATACAATCTTCATAGAACAACATTGGTATCTGAGAATTGTAAACCCGCCATAGGATCGCCTCAGAATCATGTTAAAATCTGCCAAGCCTAAATCATAACGACTTTCCCCTCAAAATAAATATAAAAAAACGACTGCTTAAGCCTTACGGTAACGCAATCGCACACGTCTTTAATAACCATCCTCTCAATTGTATAAATAGAAACATGTTAAAAAATGTTTTCCAAACCCCAAATTATTGAATTTATATAAAATTCACCAATAAAAATTAATCAGCTGATTTCACGTTAAGCGTATTGGCTACCTAAAAAAAGTCGGTTCCAGGCCACAACACAAATTGAAGGCAATCATTCTTTTAAACTTTAAAAATTTTTGCTTAGTGTACTCAAACCAAATATTTTGAACATCAATAAATCAAAGTCATCTTCAATTTATGTCATAAATGTCAAACTTGAAGTTTTTATTATTTTGACAACGATCCTAGGTCATGGATCGAAACGTAAATAAAATAGATTTTAAAAACTATGAGTGGTTTAATTCCCAAAGAAAATTAAGAAGAATCTATTTAAAATTTCATAGAAATCAAAACATACTATACAGCATCCAAACCTACAATCAGGTTTCGTACAAGTTTTTCATAGCCAAAATTTACCTGTTCCCAAAAGTCCAGAATTGTACACAGTTGACGATGACATAGATGTTTTTGAAGGTAATATTGTTGAACTTATAAAAGAAGATCGGGATCCTCATTTCTAACCATTTGATATAGGCACTCCAAATTTACTTTCACAAGATGACTGACTACTTAGTACTGAATTTAAAATTGTTATAAGCTCATGCTGAATTGTTGGGAACCAGATTGCAATCTATAACAGAGTGGTACGCATGTTTCAACATTTTGGGAACAAACAAGGTTTACTTCATTTCTTTACATCATGTAGTCAGTCGGTGCAGTATGTAGAAATTTCTAGACTAGTGGATGCATTAGGATGTAAATACAGAACCCATGAGTGAAGACTATTTTAGATTCATCTACTGTAAACTTGAAAGGAATTATTGTCCACAATGGAAATTCGTACTCCTGTTCCTATTGCTGACTTCACTTGAAAAAATTTAGTATACAGAACATGAGTGGAGCATATGTGGTGATATAAAAGTAACAGCACCTTTGTTAGGAATACAATTGGGTCGTACTAAGTACTACTGCTTTCTCTGCGAAAAAGACAGTAAAGCAAAGGATAAACACTTCTTAGTAAAGAACTGTAAATATCAAAAAACGTTGTTTCTGGAGAAAAAAATGTTACAAATCTTTGGTGATGCAAAGAAAGTTTTGCTACCACATCTCCACATAAAAGTGGGACTGATAAAAACGTTGTCAAAGCTTCAAATAAAGATAGTAAAGAAATCCAATATTTGAGAGAGAAATTTTCTCAAACTACGCGAGCAAAAATAAAAGAAGGAATTTTTACCGCGCAGCAAATTCGTGGCATGATAGTGGATAGTGTATTCGATTCAAAACCGGCGGGGATTGAGGCCGCTGCATGGGAATCATTTAAAGAGACCTGTTCCAATTTTATGGAAATTACAAAGAAAAAACATTACGAAGCAATTGTGAATCTTTTAATTTCCATATACCTTACATGTGATTTTCCAATGCTCCACCCGAAGGTACTACATTGAATTTCCATATATCGCGATATGTGTTGCAACATGTTTTTGAAGATTAATTTTATCCACTCGCATTTGAATTTTTCCCCGCAAATCTATTGTCTGTGTGTAAGGAACATGGTGAAAGATTTCACTAAGAGATTATGTATTGTCAAATCCGATACATAAGGAAGTTGAGCCTCACAATGTTAGAATCTAATCAGGGATGCTAAAGTAGTACCATACAAGCGAAAAATCGCATGCAATAAATTTTGAAGTTCGGTAGTGACACTTTTGACTAGAAAGCGGTAAAAAAAATTTTGTTAACAGATTCGTAATTAGCGGTAAAAATCCTACAAGGAACACTATTCGCACATTAATAAACAAAAAAGATTTCAATGTGTTGTTTAGTGTAATAAAAGTGTTATAGTTACTGTTATTTCAACATTAATGAGAAATAATTATCTCGTCGAATAGTATAGGGTATATTTTCAAAAATATTTTTGTAATACAAAAAATATTTAAATATCTTTTTAGGCACAAAAAATGTTTGTAATGTTGTTCCGCGTCATTCTGCCGCGTATCAAATTCCTTTTGCTATTCAATTTTTGTAACGTTATTATATCTTTTAAGTTCAAATTAAGCATTTTTCAGAATATTTACTTAACATTTGGGTGGGAACTGTGCGGTTAATTGTTACTAATTTCTTGACAATTCTAGGCCAATGACAATTGTCTGTTTAGCACCGGTATGGGTGTGATTTCGTTTCCAGCAGTTAAGTGAACACTTTTTATCGGTAGTTTAAGTGTGAGGTGCAGAAGTGGGGCCCCTTTCCTTACCCGGTTGTTTATAGGTTTTTTCTGCAAGTGAGACTGCAAATTTCAACAGCCATGAACACTCTCCTAAAGATTGTCTTGAACACGTGTGATTGAAATTGTAAGTAAGTAGTTATTTATTTTATCTTGTACTTTAAATATTGTACCACGCATGAAATTTATACTAAGTCGATTGCTGCCAAATGATAATTGAAATATCTGAATTAACCTGAAATATCTCCGTGTATTAAAAAGGCAACAGTTCATTTGAATGTAACAACCTTTATATGTAACAATGCAAACAATAAAATTGTTTTTCAAAAAGAGTGTATATTTGTAACTTGTTTGTTAGTAATCAATCGATCGTTTGCTGGTATACATTAAATTAAAAAAATGTAGATTCAATTTAAAATTGACAAACTAGAAATTAGAAGAAACGAAACTTTTGACAAGCTTTTTATGTTCAAACCGCTACTGAAAATCAAATTTATAGAATGTTATGAACGCTCAATCTAAAACTACTGCTTACCACTGTCGGAGGCTTTCACGGCCGGAGTCATTATAAATATTTATGGTTCCGGGTTGGGACCGTGTCATTTTATCAACTAAGAGGCTTCATCAGGACAAGAAAAAAAATAAGTAATAAAATAAAAAATAATAATAGAGATAAGAACGATAATATTAAGTAGACAAGTTAAAGTGTAAATGTTACTTCACCACAGGACACCTTTTGGCTTTGAATGGATTAGTGAGTCTGCTAGTTCAGGAGTAACACTACTCTTCACACTTTAATTTGTCTACTTAATATTATCATTCTCATCTTTATTATTGTTTTTTATTTTATGACTTTTTTTTCTTGTCCTGATGAAGTCTCTTACAAAAATGGGTGAAACGTCAACCTTAGTTGATAAAATGACACGGTTCCAACCCGGACCTATAAATATTTATACTGCTTACCATTTATTTCAAAAATTTTGAATAAAATCTTCAAACACACTTACCTGAAACAAAAAGAATTCGGTTAGTTTGAATTGAATAACGAGGAGTTATAATATTGTATGTGGATTCTACAGAAAATAATGTAATACATAAATAAATTCAAATAATATTGATGACTGTTCAAATATTGCCTTCCGTCTAAGCCATTTACCATGACAAGAAAATTAACAACTTTAATATTTTGATTAGATTAAAAAAATACAGGAAATAACTATTTTTTGAAGGAAACTTTAAATAATGGATAAAATTAAAATACAAGACAAATATAAAAATAAATACTTCTTTGCACTATGAACGATTTTATAAACTTTATAGTATGATGGAAACCTTTAGAAATACCACTGGTTTAATTTATCTGGATATTTAATTATGTATTTGTTGTTTTTATGGGATGAACTCTTTTAGTTCTTGGTACTGTATATTATAATATAATGTGCGGCAGGGTCGATATATAATGTGGTGCTTTCTACCTTATTTAGATCGCGATCTGACTCTTTACCCAAATTAGTTAAATCAAATAAACTGCATTTATTATTCGCTTAGCGTCTCACATTCTTAATTGGATTCGTTATAATGCAATTATTCTGTTGTCTTTTTCAGTTCTACATTTCACTTATTATATAATCTTGAAATAGGTAAATGTAATAATTATACAACGCTGACAACTAGTAACTATTACATTAGTAGCTTTGTGGTTCATAGTATTGCATATGGAATGTGCACAACAATGTATCAGCGTTGCTGGGTTAAATTGCCTACACCCTCATTCTGCGCGAAACGATAAGCTTGTAGAGGTTGATATCGCCTTGGAATGCATGAACAATATGAACAATAAATTAGCATAGTTGCTTAAAATGTAATTGGCTAAATTGCTTATAAATACATTTCTATAGAATACAGACCTATTAATACATTAGTTGCGTATTTTGTTATTAACTTGTATGTGTAACTGTCGTATTCATAAATGCTTGCCCATAATTGTATTGAATTTTATTCACTACAAACCTAATTAAAATGTTAATCCACTTTTATCAAAAGTAGACACTTGCAAATATTTTACAACAATTATGTTTTACTCGACTTAAACTTACAATTTTGTTCAAATGCACTGTCTGAATTTTACCTAAATTATCTTTGATTGTACAGTTAGTTCGTTACATGAGATAACAGTGTATAGTCCTTCAAAATATGTATCGAGTATTGACTGATTTCACTTGCTAACCGGCTTAAATTTCCAACCCTTATTAGAAAAACGCCAGCATATTGTCCACGATTGATCGTCCAACCAACATGGATTTGAAAAAATTCTCATACTCTGAAAGAAACCGAAATGAAACAGACAGAAGTTCCTTAAATAATATAAATTTAAGACGTATCGTACCTACCAGGTGACGCAGAAGTCAATATTAAACAGCAACCGTGAGAGTACGTAATATTTTTATGTCCCAAAAAACCTTAATACTCAACTGCAAGTTCAGTTTAAATCGGACAAACCATGCAAATAGTTAAAATTGGGGAATTCCCTAAAATATTATAGTTTATAAATACCGCCATTGCATAATGGAGAAATAAATTCATTAATTCATTCGCATCGATTCCGATTCAAAACGTTGAAGACGAGCTTTTAGAAATACGCTGTCAATCAGATGAGCCGGTTTTCAGTAATTCGGGCAATGGTAATTTTATAAGTTCGGGCTTGGCAGTGATGAAAAGCACCCGCACGCGTGGTGTCTACGGAATTAAATAAATGACCGTTACATTGTGAAAGTGCTTCTGTGGTGAACACTTTCCATTAACCTCAGTTGAATTTTAGATTATGACATCTAAGGATGTGTTGCTCTGGACAGGGTGACTGAACCTTGCACTAAAAACAAAAAGCTGTAATTGATAGAATTTTAGCTTTATACTTGCTACATATTTTTCATGGATATTCCATTATTGACAAGAATTTATTAGTATATAAACTTTTAGGTTAATGCACGCTGATTAAAAGCGAAATGTAAGAAAAACCATCAACACAATGTTCTTTTCTGTTAGAGATACCTAATTTGAATATTTAGAGTACAGCGTAGTTTATTTGTGTTGGTTGTACGATATTCATGTTTTAATATAAATTAGGTAAGCAGCGTGGAGTATCATTATTATTATTTCTGCTTAGTGTAAATTAGTTCAAAAAAGCCAGTGTACAAAGGGTTCCATCAGCCTGTCGAGATACGAAATAATCCTTCAGTCGAACGCAAAAGTCAGTTGGCGCCCAGCATTTGTAATTAGACCGACAGTTCAGAGTACTTTCCATATAGTTAAAGGAATAGCGGCATAGTTGTTTGCCCTTTAAAAAATATTGCATTTGTTTCCATAGAATCCGCTGCTCAGCACTGTAAGTTAGCAGGTGCATCTCTATTGCTACGTCTCCGTTGTAACGTAAATTTCAAAAGGTCATTAGCGTCAATTTTATACGTTGCTTACTCTACGTACGATATTTTGATGCTCTGAATCTCGGAAACGTTGACAATTTAAAAAAGGACTTTGTATCAAAACCCCAATTTTTAGAAATACTACGCCGTACTATAAATTCGATGCTGTGGATTAGAACGATACAACTTTTTTAAGCTTGTTAGATGTCATATGATGCCTAATTGAAATAAGTGAAAAACATTTTTTGAGCTATTCAAAATTGACAACCTGGTTTAATATCTAAAAATCACATACAAAAACTATTCTCATTAATGTTTACAAATAATAATGTAAAGCTATAAGCCTTGGATAGCATATTAATTGTATTACAATCATTAATTTTACAATTGCTTAAACACCTATGAATAATGGAGAACGCTGAAAAGCAATTTCACATATTATTCAAATTGCCATCTACAGTTTGTCTTTATGTGATGCAATTACGAAAATTACTGGCTAAGTAAGAAAACCTATAATTTACGTTCGTTATTCGTTTGAATTGTCTGGACCGTGGCCAATATCCATTCTTTAAATTTTATATTATTATCCCTAACCTACGTCGCTTGATCGTGTACACATCGATATCTGACTAGTTGGCTTAGATTATACCGATTCTATCTTGAAAACTTATAACAAATTTTGTTATGATCTTCCTATTCGTTGTTCATGGGTAAAGGGATTCTCTTCTATACGTTATAAAGGAAAATTGTCATTACTTTTGGATAAAGTGAGCATACATCGCTACTCTACACGGTACATTTCTTGAATACTACAGAACCATTGCTGGGAAATAAAATATGAGCTTTTTAAGATGTTTCCAATACAGTCTGGTTATCAATTATAAAATAACAACAGGTTTGAGAAATTTTTTCAAACAAGTTACTATTAAACAATTACTTAAAGCTTGACTAGAAAAAGAAAGTTTTATATACTTCTTAAACAAAATAAAAAGTGTACATTTTAGTCATTATGGTAAGTAACCGCATTCTCCCGTTCCAGCCTCCAACGATTCTCACGGAGCCGTCTAACGATTAATTAAGCAGCAGGTCTTACGACAAATAGATTCGTAAGAACTGCAATTTTTTGGTACTATTTGAGCAATGACGGACTTTAACATAGAGAAAAGAAACAATAGTCTTAGACTTGTTATATTTACGTGCTATCAAAGAATGTCAGATGATCTTCACCACGCTGCTAGGGCGGTGATGGTGTTGCAGGCATCACAAGATATTTGAGTGACATTAGCATAGCGTACAGTATAATAGCATACTAGTATCGTACCATTTAATTCTCAAATACTTTAATAGTTAGAAAACAGTGTAGACACAGTTTTCTAACTATTAAAAATCTCATGTTTTGATGTTATTCTGGGATATCAAATATCAGTATAGAGTAACAGTAGTTAAGAAATATATGGAACATTCTCAAAAACACGTTATACAGTTTTTACTAAAACGGTCTCCTATTTGTCTACGATGACAAAGGATGATTGACAGGTATCGTAATACAGTAGGGTTGTTCTCGGATGACATAATGACGTACATTTTAGATATTTTTTTTATTTAACTAGAATAAAGAATTATTGCATATAAGTATGAACCCTGTTGCGACAAAAAGTATTAGTTTGAATTCGGTCCTAATAAATGTTCGATATACATAAATTAATGCAAAGATGAATTAGCTATGTGATATAAATGTGCAAGACAAATAAATTACCAGAAGGGCTACTGCAACAATAGTGTTTAATTCGTCGTACACATAACATTTTATAAGTCAATACCGTAAATATTTGTTATTTTGAAAAATATCTATTAAACTTGTATTTATCGAAATTAAAGTAATAAAGAACAATTAAAGAATTCGCTACATTGGTGTCAAGTGTGTGCGGCTGTACTGAAAAGGACATTTAAACGATTTTCTTTTGTATGCCTATCACTCGTAGTCAACAGCAGAACATGGACCAAAAATTGCCTCCTTTGTGTCCAGCACGAAGAAAAATTGTGTAAAACCACAGGAAAGTTTCACATCAAAATTACAGGAAATGCCATAAGCCTCGCAGAAAACTAAACCAGTGCAATTGGAACAGAATGTAAAAGCGATTGAACAACATTAATAGAAAACTACATTCGATTAAGGGAGGAGTTTATACAAGAAACTGCAAGAACCACGAAAAAGTTGAAAGCCAAATTTTCTGTGTGACTACTAATAACAAAGGCCTGGTTTCGCTTCCAGACACGGACAGCTTGGAAAATACGCTCATGTTCGGGTGAGAGGTAAAACGTACGTTTCGTGTGTGTGTGTGTGTTTGTGTGTTTTGTCATGCAAGTTAAAGATTCCTCTTGTTTAGAATTAGCAAGGGTTCGACAAAAATCAAAAATTTCCAGTTAAAATAACTGGCTGCCTGACCAATGCAGTACCTTCGGATGGAGCATTAGAAAATCAAATGTGGGGTTTGTAAACATTGGAAGCAAATTTCTCCAAAAACGCACAAAAAATGGAAAAAAGATGCTGGAGATGGAAGAACGGATTAATACCCTAAAAATACAAGCAACAGAGCCATAAGCTTCAGTAATACAACAGCAAGCTTTAGAATTTAAGAATATCATGGAAGACGAACCGTCGCCATCGAAGCTCAAAGTAAAATGACATACCTTTGATGGAAAACCGCATTGGACGACGTATTTTATACAATTTGAGGCTGTCACGACAGTCAACGGCAGGAATGACTGTGAAAAGTTAAATCCGTTGATAGTTGTACAACTGGGCGAAGCTTTCAGTATCCTACAAGCTATTCCGTGCCATAATCAAAGACTCTACGGGGCCTTAACATCAAGGCAGGAAATGAGGTACAATGATTCGCACCTGCAACAAGTGTACTCCACTCAGGTAAAAACCGTTACCAATAATCAACGCAAGTTTACAAGATAAGAGAGCACTGAGGAAATGATTCGACGGGTATTTTATAACCTGTCGTCAAAACGGAAAAGATTAAAATGTTGGAACTGGGCAAAATTGAGCATATTCAGCGGCAGTGCAAGCTACCCATGAGAAAACAAAAGATTGACCCAGATCTAGGCATCATTATAGATTGTAAAATCAGAGGAGAGCGTCCATCGTGGCAGATAGTTAGACCACTAAGTAGCACGCTGAAATCGTGTTGGGCACAGTGTATAGTTCCCAAGAACCGGGTATCCAAGATTTTAGTACATCTGCATAATGAGACGTTCGGAGGGCATTTTAGCGTCAAGATACCTCTAGAAAAAGTCCGTAAAAGGTTTACTGGATGGATTACAAAGAGGACGCCAGGAAATAATGCATGAAATGTCAGTTATGTGCGCCGTTGGTTAATTGGAAAACGCCCAAGAGACAATACAACGGAGGAAGCCCATTGATAGAGGAGCAATTGACACCGCAGGTCCGTTTCCCGAAAGTGTCTCTGAAAATAAATGGTAGTCATGGACTATTTCACAAAATGTACTGAGGCGTATGCTATACCCAACCAGGAAGTAGCAGCCGTCAGTGACATATAAATCGAAAACCTTTTCTACCGTTTTGGAATACATTTGGAACCGCACGCTGACCAGGGCAGAGATTTTGCGTCGACGTTATTGGAAAATACATTTATTCCTATCAGTCTAGTAACGAATGTATACATACAAACGAAGAAGCTTTAAACTCAAAAGTTGTTTAGCTAGTAGCTGAATAGTATAAAATAGCAATGTAATTGTGACAAAAATAAAGTTTTCAGATAAAAGTAAGTAACTCTATAGTTCTATCTAATAAATAAATTTGTTGAATTATACATTATGTATGTCACCTTCGGTGATACCTCCAATTGTTAACTATAATGGCTACTTTGAATTATTTGTATGACATATTTTTTATTATTTCAATGGTAATTAATTAAATATTTCTAACGTGATTAATAAGTTTTGCACGATTTTTTGAAGATTGCAAAAATGCAATATTATATATATATATATATATATATATATATAAAATTGCAGTAAATTTCCTTAAAGACCAATCGAGCCCCCTAAAGTTGTATAAAATCTTTTCCTGAAAATAAAAAGAAATCTTCCAATATCTCTGGAATGCCCCCTTTATTTCAGCATACCACGGCTAGCTCTAAAATCTGCTTCTTCAGCGCTACTTACCATCCTAAGTTTACTCTTACTCACTTATACTACCAAAAAATTATCACTCAAATAATGCAACGAAACATACAACCTTTTATTCATACAAATCAAAATTTTACGTCACCAGTTCGATATTTACAAATTCGGATATACAGCTTCATAAAATATTACAAACTCAACCATTAAAATCTTTTAAATTTTATGACTTCAATTTATTTCAACAGTTTTTGTTTTATATAAGTAGATGGGCTTGTCTTAAAACCCTAAATTGACTTTTACTATGGTCTATGGTGAGCTCGGTATAAACCCTGTTACTCTAAATGCATAAATACATCGCTTCTTTGTTTTTATCAACCTTAAAGACCCGTTTACTCTTTACATCAAATTTTTATGTCATTTATTTACATCTTTAAAAATACAAATTGTCCTTTTCATATACTCCTCAAATTAGCTTTTATCTTCATAAAATACACACCCAATGTGTCAAATCACTCTAGCACAAAATAACAGCACAAAAAGTTCAAGCAATAACAATAGAAATTAATTTCGTTAACTAGAGTAAGCTTTTTTCATCGTCCCCTATGAAGATGTTGTCCACCCAAAACCTCGTCGTTGCTTCCACACACCTCTTTGCTATATGTAGATCAAACTCATTTCCAATCGCTATCCAAGTCTCTGCAGACGCCTTCAATGTTTCTACCCATTAAATTGTCCAAACCAAGTTAATCACCTTCCGCATCTACCAAACACCCAGCATCCGCGTTTCAAAAATTTCTCTGCATGCTTCCCTTACTAACATCCCTCGTTCATTCTTTGTTTGTAGCTAAAGCACCGTTTACAAAATAGCACCCACTTGTGCTTTTCACACTTTTAATTAACTTTCGACGGATTGCACTAACACCGTTTTATATAATTTTAAACTTAGATGTTACTGTAAAAGCTAAGCAAAGTAAGAGAGCCCTATCACGTCTTCTAGTGTACTTATAATGGTTAATACACATCCCCTGTACCCTATTTCAATTGAAAAACTTCCTTACCGTAACCGATTCTGAAAATTTTATATCCAACGAGCTTTGTAAAACTTAGAATTCGCACTCCATTGTCGCTTTAGTCCGAAACACTGATTAACAAAATACAACCGTCGCGCTCTTCTTGAAATTTTCTCTCACCCCCTAGCACTCAGTCAATCACACACATTTCTTTCAATCTTAGGTCCAGCCTTCAACTATCTTACTTTCGTACTCATATTTGTTATCTCTTTTACAACCCCACTGTAGCAACATAAAATCGATATTGTAGTTGACCTTTAAATTTTGTCACGTACTTTAAACAAGTGTTTTTCCCAACGTCTATTTGTTTTCCTCGTCTCGCCTATGCTATTGATATCCCGTCTCAACTTGCTTTCAAATCACCTGTTGTTTTCGTAGCCGTCGCATCGACTGTTAACTAAATTTCTACAGAATTATATTCCAACGTACATTCAGGTTCCTTGAACTTGTTTATTTATCTGTCAGGCTTTTCTCTAAACCAACTGTTCGTTTGAAATTGTATTTTCCATGTTGTTCAACTTATAGAATTTCTTAGGATTTGTATTTAACGAACGCTTTGTTTAGTTAAATGGAAAATATGCGTTTACATTATTGATTTTATACCCAAAAGCTCTCTTTATTATTTGATGTGCTTAATTTACAACCTCTAAAATATTAAAGCTGATTCTATTCGTATCCTACTTGAGTTTTTACGTACTACAAAGCTTCTACACGTTATGCGAATTTAACATTCCAATTTATTAACACAAACTAATTAATTTGGCGCGTAAATAAATTATTCCTATTTTCCATACGGTCGTTACAAAATTATTTGCTTGACTTATTTATCCCTCTTAACCTATAACTTACACGATAATATATATATATATATATATAATATATATATATATGTGTGTGTGTGTGTGTGTGTGTGTGTGTGTGTGTGTGTGTGTGTGTGTGTGTGTGTGTGTGTTTATATATATATATATATATACTCTATCTATATTAATCGTTTATAATAAGTTACAAATAGCTTATAAATATTTTTCCATTGTTTTAGCAGCACTTGAAATTATTTGAATGACAGAAATTTGAATTGGGAATGCCAAGTCCACTACGAATTAGACTCGACCGAAAATCCAATAGTTGCGATTCTCATTGTGCTCTAGGAAACGAAAACAGAGGTAAAATTAAGGGATGAGTAATAACCGTCGGATGGAGGCACTGTGTAAATAATGGTTACAATAAGAACTAACAGATGGCTGCACGGTTTAGAAATTGTGAATGTGTACAATAGATTGCATAGTGCAGCTAAGAATTGGTGAAAATGTGTAATATATTCGGGTGTTTTGCAAGCAATTCAGCGTACTTATATAGGGTTTAATTGTATTATTAAGTGTTTGCCTTGTCGAAATTATAAGTTGGTAACTACAATCAGTGGCATATCGAGCAGAAATTAAATGTTGGCGAGAATACTATATAAATATAGAGAATGTATACACATATATGCAACACGCGAACGTATGTGGTGTATGTTTAGATATATTAATAACTAGCAACGTATTTGATACTTTAAGTAACAAGTGTGTTATTAATGTGCTAAATTAAAATTCCTAGATTTAGTATCTACAATTTTCAAAACCTTAAAACAAGTCTAACGAAGAAGAAAAAGAGTTATTGTTTGTAGAATGCTGTTATCCATAAATTGCGAAATATACACTACCAATGTTACTAAATGTGATACAATTTAGCAAACAGGTCTGCATTTCCAATTATTACGTACAAGAATTTAGTATTAACAACACGTTAAGCGTTCAAAATATACTACACCCACACTTTTTGATGTGCGAATATTTGGTGGAAAATAAATAAAGTACAGGTGATGTTACAGTTTGAGAAATATACTGCGCGAATGATACTAGATTTGCTAAAATTTAGCAAGCAAGTCTGAAAGTTGTGCTTTGCAAATAGCGTGACTTCACCTGTAAATTGCTAAATATACGATATCAATGTTACTAAATGTGCTAAAATTTGTCAAGCAGGTTTAGGAAAAGAGTTAATAAATTAGCGGTCACGTGGTTGAGTAACAAGCACAGACAAAGAACGACGGGTCGTTAGCAAGGTATTAGGTTAATGCATGTCTCTCTTTTCCATTCACGTATAGTCCACATAGAAAAAATTACAATGAAAATACCATATACCGCTAGTCTTTGTCTGATACATATAAAATCCCAACTGCCGCTTTTCTCTTGCACACTCCGATTTGAGTATAACCTTCCTTCGTAGAAACCGTTAATGCAAAACCGTCACACAGCTAATTTTAATGTTGCAATCAAACTCACTAAAAAGCATCATGTACACAATGGCATGTTTTGTGAACAGAATTTAGAAACGTTGCTAATCTAAGAATTCAGAGCATTCTAGATATACGCTCCAGAACGTTATACATGTAACATTACCCATATTTGGGGAAGGAAAGGTTCTATATTAAATCTGAAGTATCAATCATAAACAAACCAGAGGATTCCATTTTCGTAAATACGTGGGTGTTTTATAAAACCTATTATCCTAATGACCCAATCTTACCTTATGTTCACTTAAGTTGCCTTTTAAAGACAGACAAACTATTCAAAATATACTCATGTTATTCTTTTTATTGTTTCAAGAATCCAATGAAAATAATTAATAAAGACCATTCATTATCTTCAACAGTTATAAAATTCGTAATGAGACAACTTCATTAAAATAATTGAAATGATTTGTGTTATTTTGATTGCATAAGCATGCGGGTATTTATTAACTTTAGGGCAGAGCAGACGGAGATAATAATAAATCTCAAATCACACTGAATATATAGTTCTTCGGGGATATGTTAAAATTTTCTTTTTGAGCTTTTCGTAAGTTAGAAATTATATGTTATTACTATTATTTGTTCTTTAGGGCAAGCTATCCGGAATGCAGTAATTGCTGCTTGTATACAATATCAGCAGTGAATCCTGAGCTATTTACCATAAATTTACAGCTATAGAACAAAATAAAATTTTGTCGCAGTAGGTTGCAAAACTTTTTAGATCTCGATTGCTTTTATCGCAGCTCTACCTACGACGCGTGCAGAGGATGTTACGGCTAAAATTAGCGCTAATTTAATTAAATATTGATTTACTCTTAAGAGGTGTGCGTGGAACCTGTAACTAACATAAACTTAAACTCTATTAACATAAAATAATATCAAAAAAATAGAAAATTTTCTTTCCAAGAAAACAATATCTCATCGTCAAATCTGGCCAGGTATTGCTAAAATAAATCATAAACAAAAAAGATTAAAGCAAGCCATATCACTAAACAAAGTCTAAAGAAAACATTAAATTACATCCAACAATAATAATTCACTTCACTTTTCCTGTTTTCTATATGAATCATGAGACATTATAAATCTCAATTTGATTGGCAATGCTCTTAATACTACCTGGAAAACAATCATTTCGTTCTACTCTTTTATTGTCAATTCATTTTCTGTTGGATGTCTAATTATGCTATTATTTCACCACTCCATATTATGTTTTAGGTCCAAGGATTTTTATCGTTGCACAATCTTGCCAATGAGTTTATGAAATGAAACGCGGAGAGTGCGTGTTGTCATGTGATTTAGTTAGGTTTACATATTGGTTTTCTTTGTCTAAAGCAATATAAACGCATACGCTGTAATCTGTGTATGAAATGATTAACTCATACCTGTAATCTAATATGGGTGAATTTCCCTGTTTCAGTATGTGGGGCTTTACATGGTATTGAAGTATGTCTGTGATTTTCTTTTGTATTTGCATTTATGTCTATTAAAACTATATCATATTGCTTGAAACTTTTTTTAAGTTACATTTCTAAAACTTATCTTTGGAATGCATATATTAATAAATTTATTATCTTTGACTTGATTTTAAAGCTTTGTTAAGAAAATGGCATGTTTTTACTATGAAATTCTACGGTTATAGTTGGATCGTTTATTTCTTGTAGTTTAAAACTTACAACCTTGGGTTAAGTTCCAATATGTATTTAACAGAAATAGAACGATTATATTTGTGGTTATGAGTTTATGATTTAAATGAAAATACTGATTTCCCACAATTTTTTTTTTGACATTATTATACATGAAATTAAAATTATACAGGATGCTTTAATAACAAGTTTGTTCATTCAAAATGCAATTATCCAGACTAAAGGAAACGGATTCAAATTATACAAAACTCGTAATCAAAGAGACGCACAACCTGGAGTAAACAAAGAAATGCAGATTTAACGTACATACCATCAATAAGTTACAAACTCAAGTAATAAAACCTAAAAATTTATAAAATAATTATGAAAGTTTCATCGAGAAAATTTCTACCTACACATGATCTTCATGGTTCGATTTTCTCAAATCTAATTACGGTTGTTGGCTCCATTATCTCTGCAGTGCTCTATAAGGAAAAGATAAAAAAAAGAGAAGCGATAATTGTGGAGGCTACATTGAAACACAGACAATAATGGCACTCTCTAAAACACAGTCGCTTCCGTGAACTCCGAAACTGAAGTGAAACGTTCACGTAATTACCCCATTGTCCCTCACGGGATTGGATTCTTCAAAGTGGCTGATGTCTTACGCCCAATTAGATTAAAAAACACCGTCACGTCAATAGTGCGTATTTTCCGAGAGCGGTACAAATCCCCGAGGGACATCTTGACGTTCTTATGCATATTAAAATCATATTATTTTTACAACGTAAATAATAATTTACAAAATAACTAGGGCTGAATTTAGGAAACAAAAGGAATTCCTTTACTTTTATACAAAATTGAATAAATTTAATATATCTATATATATATATATATATATATATATATAATGGATGGAAACTTGGATATCCAATAAATAAAAGAGTATGTATGAACTAATTCACTTAACAGGTAACAACATCTGAATTAATTTAGAATTCATCCAAATATCTTGTACTATAAAAATAATAGACCTAACGATAGAAGGGAAATAAATGACCACACCAACAAATCAGGACACATAAAACTTTCATCTCCAATACAAATACATACTACCACTACCACCCCATGTGGAAGTTTAGATATTAGACGTGTCGTTCAAAATAAACAACGTTACTTTGCTACAAGTTAAGAAAGTGAAGCTTCTACGATTATTACTTTCAGTGGCTTGATCACAGTCGCTTGTAAATGAAAATAAAAGAATTAAGAAAAGGACGAAGTTCGCTGGAGCTTAGACGTTTAAAATACGCCGGTCGGTTATCCTGTACGGCTCTGTAGTTCTAGACTTGCAACAGCAGGAGATATTAAGACTACAACCACGGTGACAATTCCAACTGCTGCGCGGCCAAAAGTTCTTTTTACAATACCTGAGAATGTAATACAAAGACCTGACCAGTTCACAAAAACCACCGACTTCGAAATGAGCTACCAGTGTAATAGCGTAACGGAAACGACAAGACCGGTAATGGGGCAAATCCCTATGACTGCAAATGACACAACCCCTAAGACTACCTACCAAAAGTCCAGAAAGTAATTTTAAGACCGATATCGACATTTCCATGAACCAATAGATGTAGACCAGAAAAACACTCAAGAATGAAAACAATATCACTGACTGCAACAAACATCTACGGCAACATCAAGCACCATCAACCACCCAATTCCCACCAGCAGCTCAATCGATGAGAACGACCACAGATAGCAGCCGTATAATAAGAATATTATCCATTTACATGGAAAATTGTCTGCACATCGATACGCACGTAAATATCATCAACGGCCTTCTCAAGTAGTTATTCAAGCTTCTGTACAAGAAGCATAGATATACGCAATGGACATCACTGAATTCAAATTCATTTAACACTAACTACCTAGGAAATTGCTCCATAGCATTCTACACCTTCAACATCAAGTCTCAATATGAAATCAAAGTAGTCCTGTGACGTCTTGCTAATAATATAACAACCAAAGACGCCGAAAACTAACATATGGACAAAGAACAGCTGAATCCTGAACGTAACTACAGTCAGACCTTTAGTCAATCCTCACTAACAAATCCATCCCCGGGGAAACTTATAAGACTACGGACCTATTGTATTGCAAATTCGTTTGGTTGTCGTCTTCAAAACCCCTGGCGAGATCCCGCAAATTTGTCTTATGTCTGTAGTCTCTGGTCACCTCCGCTTATGTCACATGCGCAATGTCTTACTTCAGCTGTACTTTATTTGATTTCTTATAAATTTTGCCATAACGTGAGTTACGTTTGGGGCCTTGGGGCTGCCTTTTTAAAAAGTTTTCTTCCAAACACTCTTATAACGATTTTTATTTAATCAGAAATTACAAGTGGAATTTTACAAAACTATATAAAATTCCTGTTAAATGAATTTAAATTAGGGCGAGTAGCCTGAACAACCAACAATGCAAAAGTTGTGAGGCTCAAGACTGACTGACTATCTTGGAGCTCCCGGGGTATTTATGTTGTCCCTGCCTCTCACATTTCTGTGGAAACTGCAGAGCTCATGTCTGCTTATTTCTTTATTCAATTATATAATACAAAGTAACAATCTTAATTCTAATAATTGCGGTTTTATAACCGACTGTGACCTGCACCTGAAGTATTACTTACGTCTGGAATACAATGTATTCACATCCGTTCTCACAACTTGTTTGTGAACTTTCATTAACCTTTTCTTTATTTATCCTTGAATTACATAGTTGCATCTAACTTAAGTTTCTTAATAAGTTCTATTTAATTACACATATATTAATTTTGGGGGTAAGTAACTCGTGTAGGATGAAAAATTAGCACCAATATTTAATTAGGATGTAAGGTTCTGTACATTCCCTTAAAAATGTTAAAATTATAGTTATATTTCAATAAATAAATTATGGAGAAGGGGAGTTCGAAATATTATGTTATTATTAACCATTTTGTGAAAAATAAATCCAGAATCTAACATACAAAAGGTGTGTGGTATTATAATTTTAATAGAACTAATTATTTTAATATCACTTCAATTTAAATTTGATTAATAGTTATTGTGTTGAGAAAATTTTAATAATTCATTGGTATTATCCATTGAGAGGAACAATTTATCTTATTCGATATACGAGTGGCATTAGTTTTATGTCACTAAATTGGGGAGGCGATAGAGATTGATTGGCTAAACAAAAAATCTGAAAGGCATTTTACTCTTGGATCGACTTTAAAATACCCGACCCAAGTCAAATTAAGTAAAAGTTTTAGGACTGCTGTTTTGTTACACGTTTTTAAGAAGTTAGTGCTCATCATAGCCTAAGGAATAACCTTGCAGTGCTCCCCATAGCCTGCAAACCCTTCAACGAGCAGCGCTCTCCATAGCGTGCTATACTACACACGCAGCGCTCCCCATAGCCTGCCTATTCTCCGACGGTGACGCTCTCCGACGCTGTACCCTGGGCACATCATTCTAATTCATCAATCCATAGTTAACAAACCACGTATGAACGTCAAGCTCCGTTCCATACTTCACCGACAAGTCGTTATTGTGATTGCATCTGTCAAACTCTACCACCGGGACGACATCCCCGTAGAGGCATCACAACCACGAAGCCTGCCGAAAAGTTCAGAAGACAACCGAAGACCTTCTAAACCCTCTATACTTGTATATATTGTAAATTAGTAGTTTTAAGTTTATATAAATTCATTTCATAATTCTTTGTAACGTAACGTTGACCCACAATTAAAACACGAAGTCTTCCGAAGAGATCCGAAGACCACCGAGGACGTGTGGACCTCTTCACCCTGTACATATCTCCTAATCATCGTTGTTCAAGTTCACAATGGGTCTCATAAGCAACTTCCCAAGCATTCCGAAGAAATCCGAATACTTATACAACCCGTTAAACTGTACATTTCTTCATTTAATTAATGTTTAAGTTTATTTCTGGTTCCACAAGCAACCATGAAGTCATCCGAAGACTTCCGAAGATTACCGGAGACTTCCGATCTGCTTCAAACTATTAAAACCTTTGAAATATTAACTATTTCATGTTTATTTTCATGTATATATGAACTTATAATTATTTTTGCTTGTAATTATTAAACGAATAATCAAGCCAAGCCTACATGCTTTCAGACGCTGCCCACCCGAACGATAACTAGTGTTATTCTAAATCATATCACGCACTTGAATTGATTTCACAAGTGTTCCAAATAACAACCGCCTTTACGCAATTCACTCAACTACACAAATTATCTTTAATTACCTAAAACGAAGTATAATTACATTTAAGTCACAACATCACGTTTAAGTGTATTACCAAGGTATGTATTGAAACTGCATCGTTCATTGAAGAAGTACAATCAAATTAAAGCTGTTAAATTGCTAGAACGTCAAGAATATGGGGTCAGAAACCTAGTTCAGTCGACCAACTCAGAATAATGAAATTTTATTCTTTGTTGTGATTATAATAAGAATTTCCGTATACTTTAAAAAATTTTTACATTGATTTTAGTAGCAGCTAAAGTGCATTGGGTTATTTCGTTTTACAGTTCACAGACACTGGAATTCACTAACTTGTTTTTGCATACTGTCACAACCTTGTTGGTCGACTCTAAAGGATAATGTTATTGTATATTTGATTCGTGACGTAGCTAAAATTGCAGGGTTTTTAAAACAGTTTGGACACTTTTTTGCGTGTACGTTTGTAGCTTATTCATTCGTTTTAGGTTACAGGTTGATTAACTATTTTTGTTTGTTTCATCGGTCTCTACGCCTCCTTTAAATTAATGACATGAAACTAATGCCACCCTGTACAGACGAGGCCGTAGCATCATTAGAGTATGCAAAAACTTTCGGACGCAGTTTTTCTTTTAATTCTTATTCCTGGCAACCTATACACCGTAGAAACACAAGATGGCACTAAATGTTGTGGTTGGGCTGACCTTGGACGGTCTTTAAAGATGGAGCACGGGCTGATCACGTTCACGCCATTATTTTCGTAACCGCACATTCGGTTTCAATAATTTTTATTTTAAGTGCATTTTTTGATATCTCGGTTAGTTATCAAGGAAAATTGCCAAAATCGTTAACTTCAAAATAATAAGAATTAAGATAGGATTCATTGATCAAAAGGGAAAGTTTATTTTAGTTTCTCTGTTTGTGGTTACATGATACGGGCAACAAATAGTCAGCTGAGCTACTGAACGGAAATAACAGTACGAGGGCTAGTTGTAAACCAGTAGAGTTAAGAACCGTCTCCATGCCCGCTAAACGCGTTAACTTATAACTGAAGTATTTGCTTTGCGATTTGGATAGTGATCGCTTCGCTTAATCGTAATTTGCATCGTCTGCGTGTCGAGTGAGTACTATACAATAGTTTTCGAAGTAATTATATTTTAATTAAAATGTCTGTATCGGTAGTGACATTGAAAAGGGAACATTCTGGCAATATTTGTATTTTTTGTATTGTGGTGGAAAACGTAATAGTAAAGCCGAACGTAGAAACATATTTAACCATCTAGCATGCTGCAGAACGGCATAAAGATAATGTTTCAAAAGTGCTTTCTTACATGTTTAACCCAAATCAGGCAAAACAATCATTTTCATGGCATAGAATGTGTTTCGCATCTTGCGTGAGCGAAAAAAAATTCGAAGACGAAAAATTGCATTACAAAAACAGTTAGACAATACTGAACAACGTGACGAGGACGATGGACCTTCTACTTCAAGTACTCGTCGTCAATGTGGTCGGAGAAATATTAATGATATGGAAATAAAATACACATGTATTATTTGCTGCAAAAAAAACTAGAAAAAAAGGAATAAATTATTTCTCTCATTTGAACGTCCAGCAACCGAGAAATTTTTTCAAGTAGCTAGAACCAAAGGTGATGACATGTTTACAAGGATATGCATTTGTGAAACAGTAGGCGATTTGTTCGCAAATGAAGTAAGATATCATAAGTTATGCCTTGCAGATACATATATAATGATGACTAATCTTCCTATGGAACAAACGGCTGAAAGAATCTGACAAGTCGATAATTTACACAGAAACCTAAAGGATACAGAGATTAGGCTAAGAGAATATCACAGCACAAAATATACTATGTAAAGGTTATGCTAAAGACGAAATTGTTGTAGAAAATTGTTTATACAACTTCGAACTTCCCCCAATGTGGACTTTATTCGTGAAACGTTTGTTTGCTAACAGGCAAACACTAAGCAAGAACAAGTTGCATCGCATTAAATCAATTTAAATGAACTTACAGTGTTTACTTACGGTCGAAAACACCCCTAAGCACGTAGCCTTGGCATAATATTATTAATCACCTTACCCGTTCAAAACACACACCTTTAAAATGTTGGAATTAAGCCGCTGCGTTTCATGTTCTGCCTTACATGAGCTAGATGATGAGCAGTGACCTAAAATCATCTGAGAAAATCAATCTGAAAATGTTCCAGTTCTAGCGACATTTTAAAGGATTTATCACTTTTCTTACACGGAGCTATTGACAACAATGATTTTGTGGAAGAAACATTGAGTGGCAAAAATACAACACATGTCACTGCAATGGTCTTGTATCAAGAAGAAGTAAATCTAATCAAGCTGAACATTGCCGAACTATAACAACTAGTGCGACCATTCGAAATCTTGGCATTAAACATCCTACACTGCTTTCCTGCCAAACTTTGAGGGAATTCCAATATCCGAATAGAGCACCGTTTTCTAATTGCTATGTGGAGCTGTTACGTATTGCAACTAAAACTGCCATTGATAGCGATAAAAATTTAAGACCAATCAAAGATTTTGGAGTTCCTGGATGGTTATCTTTTCAACAAATGTTGAGAAAGATATCTGTTCCGTTGACTATGGTTGGCTACTGTTCGATTATTCCTCAAAAGCGCCAAGATCTCGCGATGTAGTTTACAGTGTCGTCCTTAACTTTATGAATCTCTGTGAAATTTACGGTAAACAATTCCTTATAAATGCCTCAACCTTCACGGCAACTTCGTAGAAAAATAAGTAACATACTATAAATTTTCTGCAATTGTATTCATCATGTTGTTTCAATGTGTCTATTATTTATGGCCTATCGGAGCTTGTAAAAGAAACAGCCCTCGTATTACGTGAAATACTGTGAAATGGTTGGAATACTTCTGAACTCAATTAAAGCTGACAGAGAGGGAACTTTGATCTGCACATGTTATCATTATAATCATTGCACTCATTATAATAATTATAATCACGCTCTTGGGGTTGGTTACCCTATATATGCAAGACATGTTCCAACTTAAAAAGGGGAGTGTTGTCAGTAAAAAGAAATCCAGGTATCTTCAATGCAGTAGCTTGTGACATAGCTCTTGAACAATCACCGATTAGGTCGTCTGCTGTGACAGATGGATTAATTGGCATTATCCAAAAAAAGAAAACTTCTTTATCACACAAAAAATGCTATTCATAATGAACTTCTGACATTCTGTGAACTGAATAATGATTCTACAGGAGCTGTATTAAATTCATTATCTCATATGAATGGACTGACAAGAATAAAGTGATTAAGAAACTACAGAAAACTAAAAAAATCGTCGACGTTCAGAAAATTGTAATTATTAGCAAGCTAGGAGATACTTGATTATTCTAGAGCACTGTCAGACAAGAATGAATTTCTGAAAAAGCCAACAAAGCACGCCCTTATCAATGCAATTGAGAGTGAAATCCATTGCACTCAAAATTGCAGCACGTTTTTTGTCATCTAACTGCCTCTAATATACATATTTAATGGTATGGCTCTCGTATTTATTGTGCAGCTAGCTAAGTATGCAACGTTTGGAAAATTTGTTGCGTCGTCTACAGTTACATAACCTTTTTCTTCTCAAAATCCAATGAACACAGAATTGACATTGTTCTCTATAGGTATGACGACACTTTAATCAAATATCTGTAAGCAAAAAGGTGAGCAAAAGGCTGTAATCCTACAGAATTGAATATCCTTAAGTCCATCGGCTAAAATACGTCAAAACATTAGGAACTTCATAAGCAGCACCAAAAGTAAGCAAGAGCTGGTAAGATTTATTTGCCAACACTTAAATAACTACGTAGAACTAGAGGCAAATAAAGAATTATTGATGGCTGGAGGATTTATTAGCGTAACTAAATGTTTAAAAATTTAAGAAACCGCAATGGCAGAGGTTAGCGAACTAAGATCAAATCATATAGAAGCCGATACAAGGATTTTTGTTCATACTTTCCATGCTGTACAGCCCGGCTCAGATATAATTATTCAGTGCTCTGACGCAGACGTTTTTGTTCTGGATGTACATATTTGTCCAAAACTTAAAAGTTAAAAGCAACATCAAAACGATGGCGTTTACTAGGGTGCCACTTAGTGTTAGACCCATTAGGAATTGCAACAACTAATGTCCTACTAGCTGTTCGTGCGTTTACTGGATGTGACACGACAAGTAAAGTGTCTACAAAAATTGCTGCCTTCAAATTGGTACAACAAAGCTATGCACAAGATTCTCCTAGGTCATTAAAAAATGGACTGCTTCTTACATCTACCCAGTTAACGGTTTTGAAACAATAGTGTTTAAAATTATTGAATAGAGCAGGACAAACCACCGACGACGCTTGCTATATCTGCATATCTCGTTGTTTGGGTATAGGATTAGCATTAGACAAAAATCCTTGCACATCTGATGCTTTGCATCTATACGCTTTACGGACATCTACCCAAACTTACATTTGGAGTAATGCTGTTAACCCTTATTACGAGCCGCTGAATTTTAAGGATTTTGTATACAAAATGTAGGCTAATGAACTTAAGCCAAAGTATTTAACAAAGCAAACAGTGGCTGACGATTTAATTCCACCCTGTAACTGCAGGAAACACTGTATAACATTTAGTTGTACTTATAAAAAAACAAAATTAACATACCATAATCTACATGTAACTACTGAACATTGTGAAAATAATTTGTTCATTAAATAAAGTGTAAAAATGTTGTTTTATTTCTTTATCCAATAATCAGTAAATTCACTCCTTATTCTTTTTTTGGTAATTTTCTTGAATAAAATTAAAAAACACCAATATTTCATCGGTATAAGCAGCATGTTCATCATCATTAGGTCTTCACTACTGGAACTGGTTAGACGCGTACCATCATTGTTTCCTATTCTGAACTAATCTACAGATTTCCCTGAAATTTGCACAGTCTGCATGTATCACTATCTGATCTAGGTCTATATCTACCTCTTTTTTCCTATATCTGCTTGTAATATATATCCCATATTATTCCCCAAAAATGCCTTAGAATGTATTTTGCTCTTCGATTTCTTCTATTTTTTCCACAGATATCCTTGTTCCCCTACTATTTCTATAACCTACTTGTTATTATCGTTGTCTGTCCATCCTCATACATCTGAAGCACAGCATTTCAAAAGGCTGCAACCGTTTTTCTGTCTGCTTTTCAGTCTGCCCGTATTTAATAGGCATACTGTGCTATGCTACACACATATGCTTTCAACAACTTTCTTCTTGTTCTATGTTTTTTGTTTTTCATCATAGACGCTGTTCTTTCTTGCTAGATGCAGTTCGGTCCCCTTCTATTGTTTTACAATTATATACCCCATTTTCTCCGACATTCAGTGGTTGTTAAGGGGGGTAAGCAAGCATGTGGCTGCCAAGTTCCACCAGCACTTAAACATTTACCGATTTAATATTTTTTCCAATATATCTTTTCGCACAGTCAACATTAGTTGCAGATATTTCACAACCAACACCTGTAGTTGTTTATAATCATCATCAGATTTATCTGCGCTTATTTTTTCGTCATTAGGCTTCCGTCTCAAAACTGGTTAGACACGTACCTGCACTTATTTATATTCTGAGCTATCCTACACAGTTCCCCGAAATTCTCACACAGCACATATACAGCTCGGTTCCCCTTCTATTGTTTTCTAATTTTATGCCCTATTTCACCGAGATTCAGCGAGGGGGGTGCCAAGATCCTACAACACTTAGACATTTGCCGAAATATTAGTTTTCCGGTAAACCCTTCACACAATTAACATTTCACTATCTGCGTGCAGTGGTCTATCCTAGGTTTACCTCTTCTTCTCTTCTTTCCCAATTTTGCTTCTAATATATTCCGCACTATTACTTCATGCCGTAGTATGTAGCCTATCATCATCTATCTCTCCTATTTTTTACTGTTTTCCACATATTTCTTTCCTCCTCTACCAATTCTAGGACCTCTTCGTTCTTAACTTTGTCTGTCCATGATATCTTCATCATGCGTCTGTAGCGGTACATTTCAAAGACTTCTACTTTTTTCTTGTCCGCTTTTCCTACTGTCCAGGCTTCACAGTCGTACAGTGCTGTGCTCCACACATATGTTTTAAGCAATCCCTTCCTTGTTTCTATGTTTGTTGTCTTTGAACACAGTAGTTACTTTTTCTTATTAAATGTAGCACGACCTTGTGCTAATCTTTGTTTTGTATCTTTTGGGTTTTTCCCATCTTGCGTTATTTGGCTTCCTAGGTAGCAGAAATCCTTAACCTCTTGTAAGTTCGTGTTACCTATTTGTATTCTTGTTTTTGGTTTATTTTCCCCCCTTTGCATACTAGCACTTTAGTTTTAGTTTTGTTAATTTTCATACCGTATCTCTCTGTTAAAACCGTTTCCATTTCATTAAGAGCAGCTTCTAACTCTTCCTCGCTAGATGCTAGTACCGCTATATCATTTGTAAATATAGGCATATCAATCTTTTGTCCTTACATAGTAGTTCCAAATGTCTTCGTGCATTTGACAGTATTCATTGCCTCTTCAATGTACAAGTTAAAAATTAATAGGGATAGGCCACATCCCTCTCACCCTCTTCCTAATGTTTACTTCTCTACGTTCCTGCTCTTTGTATAAGATATGTACTATTCGTCTATTCCAATAACTCATTCCAACCTTTTGAGTATTTCGAACATTTTTTTTCCATTTTATATTGTCGAATACTTTTTCCAGATCTACAAACCCTATATACGCGCTTTCCCCTTTTTCTATTGTTTTCTCCATTATCACTCTCAGAGCTAAAATAGCCTCCCGTGTTCCCCTGTTTTGCCTAAACCCAAATTGGTCTTCTTCCAGTATTTCTTCATCCCGTATTTCCATTCGTCTTTGTAAATTCTAGTTAATATTTTTGACACGTGTTCTGTCAAACTTATTGTTCGAAAATTTTCACATCTATCTGCGTTTTTCTTTATTGGTATAGTTACTATAATGTTACGTTTGAAATCTTTGGGTGTCCCGCCTGTCTCATACATATAGCTTACAAGTCGAAAGAGACGTTCCGTTACTGCTTGTCCAGTGGCTTTTAAAGTTTCTGCTTGCACCTTATCTGTACCCGGCGTCTTACCATTTTTCAGAACCTTTAACGCTAATTCAAATTCATCTCTAAGTATAGGATAGCCCGTCTTCACTTTCAATGTCTGATTCCTGTTCTAATGCAGTTAGTTCCTCTCCTGTATATCAATTCCTTATATTTTCTTGCCATCTACCCACTTTCTCTACATTTTCTATTATGACGTTTCCTCCCACGTCCCTTATTTTTTTGCTATAGGGTTTTATATCCCTAAAATTAATTCTAATTAGTTTGTATGCTTCATCTGTCTTTCCTATCATCTTAGTTTGTACCTCTTTGCACTTTTCATCAATCCATTGTTCTTTAGCTTTCCTGCATTTGCGAATAATTTCCCATTTTATGGCTTTGTATCCCTGTTTTCCTGTTTCGTTTGATTTATTTTTGTATTTTCGTCTTTCTTCTATTAAATTCAGGATATCCTTTGTTATCCATTGTTTCTTATTTTCTTTTTGTGTATACCCCAGAATATCTCTGGCCGCCATTTCTAGGGTAAATTTAATGTTATTCCATTCTGTTTCTACTTCCTTAGTATCAGATATTTTCCCGATATCTTTGAGCGATTCATTTGCATTCTTGCATGTCTTTATCTTTTAGTTTCTCTAAGTCCAAGTGCCTTTTTCCGTTTCTTTTTTTCAAATTTTTAAATTTAAGTGCGGCCTTCATAATTACCATGTTGTGGTCAGCGTCTATATCTGCTTCTGGGTAGCTTCTATAGTCTTTTACTTGATTCCTAAACCGTTGTCTAACAAGAATATAATCTATTTGATATCTTTCTATATCTCCTGGCATCTTCCACGTATATCGTCTTCTAGCATGTTGTTGAAATAATGTGACTCTGATGATTAAATTTTTCTTGTCACAAAATTTTACCAGCCTATTTCGCTGTCTTTTCTCGTGCCTAAACCAAATAAGCCTACTACCGCTGCTTCTCTACACTCACCTACCACTGCATTAAAATACCCCGTAATTATTAAATTTTCATATCCTTTTACTTATCTTAATATGTCTTCGATATCTTTGTAGATCGCTTCTACCTCTTCGTCACTGTAGTTAGAGGTGGGCATGTATACTTGTATTATTACTATGTTTACCGGTTTAGATTCTAATCTAACCATGAGTATTCTTTCGTTCTTTTGTAAGTAATTTTCTACACAGTATCTTATCTTTTCTGCATAACTATCCCCACATCCAAATTTCCTTCCTCTGCTTCTGTATGAATTATTCTGAAGTCTCCACTCCAAAAATCCTCCGCCTCTGGCCACCGAACTTTGCTGATCCCTACTATGTCTAGTGATAATCTATTCATTTGGATTTTTAAGCTCTCTAGCTTACCTACTTGCTTCATACTTCTAACATTCCACGCTTCGACTCACAAAGTGTTCCCGACTCTTATTCTTAACTTTCCGATCGCATCCTCCGAAGTAGTCCCTTCCCGGAGATCCGAATGGTGGACTATTTTAACTCCGGAATCTTTTACCCCAGAGAATGCCATCATTTTCAACCAAACTTCGTTTGTCAACCAAGCTTTGTTTGGTTAATGAGATGGTCTAGTCTGTCGGTCGGTCTGTCGGTCGGTCTGTCTGTCTGTCCGTTGCACGGTTCCCGTGATGTTACAAGACATATAATATATGATTCTTATCCAGTTTTTTACGCTGAATACGAATACGCTATTCACTTTTCGATATTTCAATTATTAATCAAGATATTCGACTTTAAATACGAATTTTTACACATTACTATCTATTATTTAATTTTTTTATATATCGCGTACAATTAAATTTCAAATATTTAACACAAAGGTAAGTAATATTTGTTGAACTTAATGTCTAAGTTTGGTTGTGAGCCGTACATGCGGCTTAGATTTCTTTTTTATTATAATTTAGGTACGCTGCGTACTTGGGAGGTAATGTGGAGGTTTCCCGTTGCGTTCCACATCGCGGTAGAGTGTCTTAGACTGCCATACCGACCCCTATAGTCTTTGCCAATCTAAGTACCGAAAGAGCCGCTGCCCTCATTTCGGGGACTTGTCTTAGTCTGGTTCCTCAGTAACGACCCTACTACTTTGGTTGGACCTGTAGTTTGACTCTTTAGCTCATGAGAACACGCAAGCCATTGCACCTGTTCCAGTAATCTAGAACTTCGGCAAGGTGTAGGTCCATTCGAAATGGAAGCAGCATGTTATTAACAAAAAAATCTTGACCACGTAAAATATTGTCCATGGTTGTATATGAATATTCTTACAGTAGGGCATGAATTTATCTCATGCATTCATTTGTTTTTTTGGGTAATGCAAATCAAACGTCCTGATTACTAGCTTTAAACTTATTTCAAAGTTATATCTAATTCATGTCAAGATAGTCTCATATCTTTTCAGTACTGTCAAAGCTTTAAATAGGTATTTTAGGATTTACTTCAGTCCCATCAATGAGTCTGCACATTCAAATTCTTGTACACGATTATACCTTCAAACCCAGTAGAATACTGCCAGATACGCTCTCGTAATTTCTAGTTTTGATAACCATTACATATCCAGCCGGGGTTACTTTCAAAAAAACTTAGAAACTAAAGGTGGTGCTCAACTAAATTATCAAATAAGACAGGTATTTCCCTACAATAGTCCTTCAGCTCCACTATAGCACTTATCTTGTCCTGACATAGTTAGCATGCTTGTTGTTTACAGTCGAGGTCATCGGTGATTCTTTGGATTACCAAATTTTGGGCGAAGCACTTTTTAGCAATCTTAAGTTTCTGGGTCAAATCTGCAGAAGCAATACTTCTTGCCATTGCTACCGTGAATTTTTGCGCCATTGGGAATCAAAAAGTTACATGCTAAGAGGAATGGATAATTTTCCAAAAATTCTAGTTGAAGGTCTTTTTGTGCTGCATTTATTGATACAACTCTATAGGTCTCGCTCATTTTTCGTACAAAACTAACACAAAAATCGCGATAAAATTAAATGGGTAATTCAAACGTAACCTCGCAATGTCATTTGTTTAAGCAGGTTTAAATATGCTATTAAATTTTTTTCCCTATTTGCGGTTGCGCAATTTTCAGCATGAAATATTCCTCTCTACTAGATTTAGGAATACAGAACTTAAGTAAGGGAATACGATTATTCTCATTAAGTAGAGTCTCAAGTTCCTGATCGGCTTACTGTTTGTTTCGATAATTGGCCAAAATCGACGTTTGATCGAAAGATATCTTACGGACACTATTAGACTAACTGACACTTTCTACGAATTTTTCACGTCGGTTGGCAATTTAATTTTTTCCACATACATAAATTTTAAACAGCAGGAATTTAAGAGGATGCCGTACACAAGAGCTTTCGTGAACGATATTGTGAGAGAAGTAGGAAATAAAGTGCAATTTAGGGCACGTTTCCACGTCAATTGCTTTAAAATCACATAACCTCAATATTAAAAAGTTGGTTTTATTGGTGAGCATTTCATATCACGTTCTGTTCTTATACAAACCCTTATAGATAAAGCAATATAACAATAAAGAAGAAAACTAGTCTCCGTAAATAAGGTTAGGAGAATTCTATAGTGTATAAAACCACATTTCCTAGTAACACAATCCAATTTTATCTTTTGAAAGTTGATGTTTCTAGACTTGTTTGTTAGGTTTCTACTTAGCGCATGTTAACAAAGTATCTGGTATTTAATTACAAGGTGTATCAACAATGTACTATATGCCAATTGCTTGTCAATTAATCAATTTATTTACGCTCACTACCCCCCGCTGAAAGTTTGATTAGATTTAGTTTTGTAATTAAAGTTTGTGCTTGGCATCAGCGTGGAAGAGAAGTAATTTCACGCTTACGTAGAATAGATTAAAGTATTTTTTGTTACACTGTTTTAATATTGGTTTTGTTTTAATTACAGCATAAGCTGTACAAGAATACGATATGGAAAGCGACGCCTTTTCATTGTAGAGTAGACTTCTTTACCTATTGATGGATCTGTGGCATAGGACAAATCCGGTATTGTTGGAACAACCGAATCGTTTAATAACATTTTTAGTACTGTAATATATTATCCAAAGCAATAAAGCATAAATAATATATGTTTTGTCGCAAATGCATGGAAATTGAATTCAAATATACTTAAAAATTAGTTACCGTTTCCAGAATGTTCTCTGAAGAAGTTATAGACAGCCACTCCCTAAAAGGGTGTGTATTAGACCATTAAGTTACGTTAACCATCGAATGGCGAAATAGCTGCTTGAATGTTTTCAGAAGTTATAAATTTGAAATAAGCGACAAGTTGAAATTGCTCTTAATAAAAAAAGCTTGAAAAAGGAAATAGACTTTAATGTACCTTTTCCAACTTTATACGCGCATGTATGTCCTTTGTCTTGTTCATCTTTACTTACACCATAGGCTTTGCTTTTACTTTCAATGCCTTCTTTCCACTTTTATAACTTTTTTTATATTTAGTTTCAAATTTTTGATTTTATGAGTCTGAATTGTCTTAAAATTGCTTTATTCCATGCATTAACCTGTAAACCTTTCATTTTTAAACGATATAAATACAACTCACTGCAAAATATTGTCCGTTTTACGTTTGAAATTAATTACGTAACGTATCTCAACTATAGACAATGACGTACTTCTTTACAGCGTTTCAAATATTACTGATTTCGCATGCAACATGCATTTATTTAAATATACCATCCCATTCCTACGTCACTTGTTTCTGGAATCTTCTCGTCTGTTCTCGAATATTCGATTTATGCGTGAAACGTAATTAATACACATAAAACAGTGCATTGAAAAAATTGTTTTCAATGTACTAGATACAAATACATTGCGTTTTTCCGCATTTTCGCGGTTTATACAAATAATACCTGCCCCACACGCTCTAATATTACCTTGCTATAACCTCTAATCACAGTTATATATATATATATATATATATATATATATATATTACTCATATTTAGACCAGGGTAGAAAATTAAATAATCACATCAAATAATTTTAATCACCGTGTAGAAGCTTTGGGAAAAGGTACGCGTTATTAAAACCGTGAAGCATAAAATTCATTCGTTTCATTAAAAATAAGGAGTTAAATTATTTACAAGACGCTTGCTATAAAAAGAAGCAGTATTAAAATGCTCTACGTGTAATTTAATTATTCCGAGTAAAAACAAATAGAAATTACGTGCAAAATTTATATTAATTAACTCAATTTTAAGTAACCGGTATTAAACAAAATGTACAGATAATAATTAATATTTGATTAGGAGTCACTAAAAATTAAAGGGTATTATTTTTAATTGAAGTTAATTGAACCATTAGTAACATATAATATGTATAAAAGCTAGTAAAAACCCAATAATATTCAGATCGTAGAAGTATTATGTTTGAACACCTGCGTATTTTTAAATGTTTTATGTTCTGCGTAAAATTTGCAGATAACAAATGGTTACAGAGAATGTTGGAGAAACCGTTGCTTAATATTTACGGGAAATGCTAATAAGGTGGGTTATTTCACAAGTCCACATGAATTGAAAATAACCGCTCGGAACAGGGTAGATAGAGACAGATAATATGCGCAAGACAGAGACACATATAGTAAAAGGCGTGAGTTGAGCAACGTCACTGGGTTGCGATTGGTTGAAAATCAAAGGCAAACATGAGAGGTAAAAATAACATTTTTGTATAAAAATTAATTAGTTATTCCCAGACGTTGCGAGCCGTGTCGAAATTTCTGAGATTTAACTGGTGCGAGTGCAAATTTAATAAGAACCGACGCACAGGCGGGCGAGATGGGAACATAGTATACGAAATTCTAGAAACTGGCCGTTTTGAGGACAAAACCGACAGACAGGCTAACCACTATATATACCCGGGTTAATATGAGTTGAGCTCTCTTAGATTTTCGAATTGATTCAATGCGTTAAACAGTGCTTTTTAGTTTTCCGATTTTGATAGAATAATTTAAACAGTTTGCTCGTATATTTTGGTGATTTAAAACAGTTTGTTCTTTACGTGCTACAATGAATGTAATTTAGTGTACTTATAAAAAAAGATACAAGGTAATAAAGTTTAGTATCACTGTACCAATTAGTCAAATTTGCAACGACAAATGAATACACAAAAGTAGGCAGTTTTGGCGTATATTTGTGAAAGAAGTATGAATTTCTTTGCTATTTTGCGGGGGTGTTAATAATTAAATGATTCGTAAACGTGTCTGGATCCACAAAACAAGCTTCAGATATACACAAATGAGTTCCGGAAAAGCACTGAAGCAACTTTAGATGAATGGTGGTGTAGAGAAAATGTTTAAAAGCGACCAGTAATCCGAGGACGTAAACATAACCCAGTTGGAATGGTGAAATTAGCAAGGACGATGTACATTGAAGCCACGAGTGCATTAACCTTCAGGTAACTTATGCTTTGTTGTTCGAGTTTTGATGTTTTGGTGTGTGTTGAATAACTTTATATTTGATTTACTTAAAATGGACAGTAGTGAAATTGTACTAACAACAAATTTTTAATTTTAAGGTGAAATTTTCTTGTTTAAGTAGAAAGGGGTATTTAGTATTTATGTTCTGGATTATGATAAAAATTTGGGTATGTCTTTTAGCTCAATTAGACGAACCTGGTTAATTAACGTAAAGGGGTGGGAAATGCTCCCTTTGTACTCAGACTCAGGTCTGCATATATTGTTATATTAATTAGTAGGCATCCGATAAGGACTTTAATTCTGGATGCACATTAAAATGATAACAAATTTAATCTTGAAATTTTCTGATACTGAAATTTATGCTGAATTTTAATTTTGAAATTTTAATGTATTGTGAATATTGATGTAAATAGAGTTAACGTTGATGTTTGTGGTAGGAATGTGTTTGTTTTTTTTTATGAATGAGGATGAAGGTTTAACTAGGTGAGCAGCCGAGGCGGAAAAGAGTAAAGAGGCGATTAACAGAAGATAGTCAACGGACCAGTTAAGTTAATAGCTTTTTGTACGTTTCACAGCATTCTTGACGCCCAATTCGTGAGGCTCGATTCTAATACATGGATCACAGCATTCTTGACGCCCAATCTGTGGGGCTCGATTCGAAAACGGTAGTTCCCGGATTTTGGTGGATTCACAGCAATATATATATATATATATATATATATATATGTGTATTACCAAGATGCTTGGTAAAACTGCCCTTACGTTGGTCGTCACTAAATTTATGCTGTGAATTCAATGATACAGTCACAATGACCAATATAAGGATGAAATGCATGCTTGCTTAATAGAAAATGTGAATTCTTACCTTACTGGACCCGTTTTCTCGTGCTAGCTCAGTTACAAATATGCTGTGGATTTTACGAAAATAAAATAAAACAAAGAAATCTCGAGGAACATTTATGAACAATTTTTTATACATTCAAAAACATCATTCCTTTACACACATTATCTAAGAAATCTGCTTACCCACCAAGATTTAAATAACGCTTACAAATGCAATTTACAGCTGAATATACCTGTAGAACTAGTTAAACAAAGCGTCGTTAACCGTTGGCAGAGTATACATTCACACTGCAATATAACCAAAAAGCAATTTTTGAACCTCATTGATTTTCTTTTTGACACTAACTATTTTTTATTTGAAAACAAGTTTTACAAGCAAATACTGGGTACACCTATGGGAGCCAGTGTATCTCCGATTTTTGTTCAATATGTGATGGATGACCTTTTAGACTTCTGTATCCCTCAACTATCTATTGACCCCCGTTTTTTAAAAAATACGTTGACGACCTGATTTGTTGTGTTCCATCAGATTGTATAGACCGGGTACTTCTGATTTTTAATAACTACACACCCTAACGTTCAGTTTACCATTGAAAAAGAATTGAACGGTACTATTCCTTTTTTAGACATGCTCATCATCCGTAATAACGATAATCTGATTACCGATTGGTATAGGAAACCCTGCTCTTCAGGTAGATACCTTAATTTTTACTCCTTCCATCCGATTAATATGAAAATAAGCCTTGTTTTGGGCTTGAAAAGAAGAGTAGAACTCATCTCACATCGAACTCTGAAGCACAAAAATTTTCTTATTCTAAGAGACCTACTTCTTCGTAATTCCTATCCTATCTTGTTATTGAACAAACTGCTTTTTAATACCCCTTCTCACATCAATCAGCCCACCCCTGGACCCAATCTGATTTCAACCGCTAACACGAATTCCAAGATCTTCATTCCCCTCCCGTATGTGGAAAATCTCACAGCTAAATTGTGTCATATTCTAAAGGACACTGAAGGAATAGCTTTAACCAAGAAACCCGTTTTAACCCTCAACAAGGTCCTTTATGGTAAATTAAAAAAACCGTACCCCCCTACTGCAACAGTCTGGTGTCGTCTACTGTATCCCATGTAAAAATTGCCAGGGCCAATATGTAGGCCACACATCCAGGTGGCTCTCAGCTAGGATCACTTCCCACAAAAGTGACTACAATAGGAACACCAAAACCTGTGCATTAGTTTATCATGCTTTTGAGACCCAACACACGATCGATTACAACAACGCTAAAATTGTCTTTAGGAAAAGCCAATACAAAAAAACGCATTTTCCTCGAAATGGTCGCAATATCTTTACAAGACCATTCTATCAACAAAAAAACTGACACGCAAAACCTAAATAATATTAATTCCCATCTGATCTCTGTTATTAAGAACACTACGTATCGTACATCTAGTTAACCAGTGAGCCTCCTTTTATGTTGTCCTTGTTTGGCCATAATCTATACTTGTTTTAGTGTAATACAAACTTTTATCTATAGTTATCCACTGCAAAGTTTATATGTTAGTAGTATTTTATATCTTGGCTGGTTCCTATGTAACTTATAATTTTTAAATTGTCCGGTAATGTTGTTTTAGAAATAAGCCACTTTATTAATTATTATGTTAACTGTATTATGTGTTTTGAATGTACTCACCAAGTTTGTCGTCGTATCCTAATTATTATCATGCACCAGGCATTTGCTAGACAGTTTCATATAATCGTAAGTAGAATTAACATATTAACATTTTTGTAATCCTGCAATTATAGTCTTACTGAAGAAGAAAATAAAATTTTTCGAAAGCTTGAACTGATTAAAAGAGTTATCTAATTGCCCAGATTGACTACGACTCGATATTTACTATCCAATATATATACAGGGTGCCCACAATCTATCTCCGTATATGGGTAACTTTTTTATTATAGAAGATACAATGTTGGTTAAATTAGCAAAGTTGAAGAGAAATTTACGAGTAGTATGATGCTTTTTTGAAAACTCACCTAGATGCTCAACTTTTTTAGATATTTGAAAAAAACTGAAATTTGCCATTTTCTTCAAACGCTAATAACTTTTTAACGGTTTAACCTATAGAGAAAATAAAAACTGCTTGTAAGGTAACTTTTTACGTAGAATTCAATAGCGTATATGACAATTTTAATTGGAAATGGGTTTTCAAGCTACAAACATAACCTCACTTTTTTTAAATGGAAACCATAGTTCAATATAACCCAAATGGAAAGGTTTTTTTTCCGATTACCCTGATGTAAGGGTTGATATACTTATTTTCAGTAGTTTCTTCATAATAAAGAAAAAACAATTTCTTTATTTGCGGACATCAAGGAGTCCATGGATACATATTTTAAATAAACAAAAAACAACTGGCATTTATCAGATATTATTAGTTAAAGTGTTTATTTGCTCTGGGTTGCAAATTTTGTGTAGAAGACTTTTAAATTTATTTGATTATAATAGAGAATGTATACAAACGACGAAAAAAATGACATGCTCTTTTGTTACTATGCCTGTAACAGAAATTGTGATGCTGCTGGTGATATGTATTATGAAAGATATTTGGAAAGAAGGCAGCCAGATAAACGATTGTTTTCTAAATTAGAAAACAATTTAAAAAGGTTTGGTGCTTTTACAAAACCCAGTACTGATAAAAGAAAATTCAAAACTGATGATGAAGAACGTGTGTTAGCCTACATAAATTTTAAACCAACAGCGTCCACCCGAGAAACTGCAATTGAGTGCGCTACTTCTACAGAAAAAGCTCGCCTAATTTTAAAACAAAACCGCTACAAACCATACAAAACCCATGTTAGCAATACACTGTATCATGGGGATTGTGAGAGAAGACAACAGTTTTGTAGGTGGTTTCTTAATGAAACAAATAATAATCCTGGTTTTAGTCACACTATTATATTTACCGACGAAGCAAAATTTACTAACAAAGGCATGTTTAACAGAAAAATACAGTCTACTGGAGTCAGGAAAATCCCATTTAACAGAAGAAAGGCGGGATCAACATCAATTTTCGATAAATGTGTGGTGTGCCATTTTGGTAATAAAATACTTGGGCCTTTCTTCTATAATTATAATTTAAATGGTGTACGCTATTTAAATTTTCTACAAAACGAATTGCAAGAAATGCTCGATAATTTGCCACTTCATTTACTGCAAAACTTATATTATTTTCAGCATGACGGTGCGCCTGCTCACAATGCTCAAGCCGTTTCTGAATATCTTGATAATAGTTTTCCAAATTGGATTGGCAATGCAGGTCCTGTTCCATGGCCGGTAAGGTCACCAGAACTATCGCCACTGGATTTTTTCTTTGGGGTACTGTAAAGGATGTAGTGTATGCTAAAAATCCAATAACATTGAGCAACTCAAAGATAGTATTATAGCAGCTATTACAAGTATAAAACCACAAACGTTAAATAAGGTGCACCAAAACCTAATTAAAAGGTGCGAAATGTGTTTGAAAGCTAATGGAGGTCATTTTGAGCATATGTTAATGTAGGAGTGGGCATATTCGCATTAATTAATTTTGTTTCCTTTGATTAAGTTATTTGTATTGTATGGATAGTTTATTTTTAAGTATTTTATTTTTCTTAGTTTATAATAAATTTAGTTACAATAAACTTGTGTTTCCATTATTGATTTTACACATTTTGTTTGTTTGTAATATGTATCCATGGACTCCTTGATGTCCGCAAATAAATAAATCGTTTTTCTTTATTATGAAGAAACTACTGAAAATAAGTACATCAACCCTTACATCAGGGTAATCAGAAAAGAAAACCTTTCCATTTGGGTTATATTGAACTATGGTTTCTATTTAAAAAAGTGAGGTTATGTTTGTAGCTTGAAAACCCATTTCCAATTAAAATTGTCATATACGCTATTGAATTCTACGTAAAAGTTACCTTACAAGCAGTTTTATTTTCTCTATAGGTTAAACCGTTAAAAGTTATTAGCGTTTGAAGAAAATGGCAAATTTCAGTTTTTTCAAATATCTAAAAAGTTGAGAATCTAGGTGAGTTTTCAAAAAAGCATCATACTACTCGTAAATTTCTCTTCAACTTTGCTAATTTAACCAACATTGTATCTTCTACAATAAAAAGTTACCCATATACGGAGATAGATTGTGGGCACCCTGTATATATATATATATATATATATATATATATATATATATATATATATTATACATAGATATTGCTGTGATTAAAAGTCATAGTAAGATCCTATTATAAGGTGGAACAAAAATATTAATTTTTATCAATTCGAGAAAATATGAACAAAAGCAATTTATATAACCATTTATTTGCATATAGGACATAAAAAACATATTATTGAAAGGCACTGTATAAAACGCACAAATGCATGGTTATAAAAGAAATTTTATGCATACTAAATAATTAAATAACTGTATTTTAAATAGATTTATGCTTAATGTGTAAAGAAATATTATAAAAAGTATTCATTTATATTTAATCACAAAACATCGCAAAAACGCGTACATTTCAATAATGTTCAGATTTATAATTACTAAGAAATTAAAAGTCTCAAATCAAATCCTATGCTGTATAGTAAAATGTATAACAAGCATATATTCCATATCAGATGTATTGGAAAATGATAAGTACACTCACGAAAATATGCGAAGACGACGAGTACATTCAATGTTTAATGGCCCGAGCTTTAGAATACACTGAAATGTTGAGATAAAAGCATACGTAAATGATGCGTTCAATAAACCCAATTTCGGAATAGTTAACAATAATCTAATAGTTCGTATTCCCCCATACCTAATTTATTAATCGAAAACAGGTTTGATTTTAACATTTTTAAGGGAATGTAGAGCACTTTATGTCCCAATCATATGTTGGCGCTAATTTTTCATCTTGCACATTTATGGTGGAGAGGTAAAGTAAGACCTTGTGGGTATGCAAAGGCGGCTAGAGACTACAAAAAAAAGAAAAATTTGCAGGATCTCAACATGGGTTTCGATGACAACAAATGGACGGATTTGCAATACAATAGGTGCATAATCTTGTAAATTTCCCTGAGGCTGGATTGGTTAGTCAGGATTGACTGAAATTTGTTACCGTAGTCGCGTCCTGGACTCTGCTGTTCTTTGTCTATATGCTCGTTTTCGGCGGAGTTGCTGGATATGTTATTTTGCTTTTCTGTTCCAGTTTTTTATTTTGGGACATTCTTTTTAGAGCATAACAGGAAAAATGAAATATTGAAAAAACTTAAATTTAGTTATCATTGTACTGGGCATGAATGAAGTTAGTACCATCCAGTATCTTTACAACAATTACCTTTTTGTTTCTAGCATCGGGCAGCATAGACTTAGTGCATATTTGGATGTTTTAGGCGTAACAAAATACAATTAGTTTTTAAATGTGCGACCGTTGCGTTGCCAAATTTATGCACGTGCCATTCTTAGACAATATTTTGGAGGTAACATTGAGACATCAAAAATATATACGAATAATTTATTCATAACGTATTAATATTTTGTAGACGTGCATTGTTAGCTGTGAAATGTGGACAATGGGGAAAGCAAACAGGAAAAAGGCTTGAAATGAGGTGCTACATACATATGATGAAGATATCATGGATAGACAAAGTTAAGAACAAAGCGGTTCTAGAAATAGTAGAGGAAGAAAGAAATATGTGGAAAACGGTAAAAAATAGGAGAAATAGGAGAAATAGGAAGATGGGACACGTTCTAAGGAACGAGGAAATAGTGCGGAATATATTAGATGCAGAGAAACGAAAAAAGTGGGGTAGAGATAGACCTAGATTAGACTATTTATTACACGCATATAGTGAAAGATGTAGGCTATGGGAATTTCAGGAAAATATGTAGGTTAGCTCAGAATAGGAAACAATGGAGATACGCATCCAACCAGTTCCAGAACTAAAGACCTAAAGATGATAAATTAATCTACTAAATAATTGCAAATAGTTAATCGTTAATTATTTCCAAATGTATGTCAATTTTTATTATACTACAAGGAATTGTCCTGTAATTAATATGAACATTCATTTTAATACTGTAGTTTTCACAAAAACAACCCTCAGTTAGCGACAGTGTATTTTTCCTTATTTATGACTAAATTTCACTATAAGGGACAATTGATGTCCCATCATCATCATTAGGTCTTCAGTCCTAGAACTGGTTAGACGCGTACCATCATTGTTTCCTATTCTAAACTAACCAACAGATTTCCCTGAAATTTGCACAGTCTGCATCTATCACTATCTGATCTAGGTCTACATCTACCTCTTTTTCCTATCTCTGCTTGTAATATATCCCATACTATTCCCCAAAATGCTTTAGAACGTATTCCGCCCTTCTATTTCTCTTTTTCCCCAGATATCCTTGTTCCCTACTATTTCTATAACCTATTTGTTAATATCTTTGTTTGTCCATGCTATCGTCCTCATACATCTGAAGCACAGTATTTCAAAAGGCTGCTACCGTTTTTCTGTCTGCGTTTCAGACTGCCCGTATTTCATAGGCATGCTGTGCTGTGCTCCACACATATGCTTTCAACAATTTTCTTCTTGTTCTATGTTTGTTGTCTTTCTTCCAACACTTAACCATTTACCGATTTAATATATTTTCCAATATATCTTTTCGCACTCCCTGAAACCCCTACAGCCTACATCATTTACTATCCGTGTGCAGTAGTCTAACCTAGGTCTGCCTCTTCTTCTCTTTTTTCCGATCTCTACTTCTAATATATTCCGCACTATTCCCTCATGCCGTAGTATGTGGCCTATCATCCTATCTCTCCTATTTTTTACCGTTTTCCACATATTTCTTTCTTCCCCTACCATTTTTAGTACCTCTTCGTTCTTAACTTTGTCTGTCCATGATATCTTCATCATACGTCTGTAGCACCACATTTCAAAGGCTTCTACCTTTTTCTTGTTCGCTTCTCCTACTGTCCAGGCTTCACATCCGTACTGTGCTGTGCTCCACACATATGTTTTAAGCAATCTTTTCCTTGTTTCTATGTTTGTGGTCTTTGAGCACAGTAGTTGCTTTTTCTTGTTAAATGTAGCACGACCTTGTGCTAATCTTTGTTTTATATCTTTTGTGCTTTTCCCATCTTGCGTTATTTGGCTTCCTAGGTAGCAGAAATCCTTAACCTCTTGTAAGTTCGTGTTACATACTTGTATTCTTGTTTTTAATTTATTTTCCCCACTTTTGCATACTAGAACTTTAGTTTTAGTTTTGTTAATTTTCATACCGTATCTCTCTGTTAGAACCGTTTTCATTTCATTAAGAACAGATTCTAACTCTTCTTTGCTAGACGCTAATACTGCTATATCATCTGCAAATCTAAGCATATCAATTTTTTGTCCTTGCATAGTAATTCCAAATGTCTTCCTGCATTTGACGGTATTCATTGCCTCTTCTATGTACAAGTTAAAAATCAATGGGGATAGGGCACATCCCTGTCTCACCCCTTTCCTAATGTTTACTTCTCTACGTTCCTGTTCAAATTCTATTACTGCTGTTTGCTCTTTGTATAAGCTATGCACTATTCGTCTATCCCTATAACTCATTCCAATCTTTTTGAGTATTTCAAACATTTTTTTCCATTTTACATTGTCGAAAGCTTTTTCCAAATCTACAAACCCTATATACACGCTTTCTCCTTTTTCTATTGTTTTCTCCATTATCACTCTCAGAGCTAAAATAGCCTCCCGTGTTCCCCTGTTTCGCCTAAACCCAAATTGGTCTTCTCCTAGTATTTCTTCCGCCCGTTTTTCCATTCGTCTTTGCACAATTCTAGTTAATATTTTTGATACGTGTGCTGTCAAACTTATTGTTCGAAAATTTTCACATCTATCCGCGCCTTTCTTTTTTGGTATAGTTACTATGATGCTACGTTTGAAATCTTTGGGTAACTCGCCTGTCCCATACATATAGCTTACAAGTTGGAAGAGACGTTCTGTTACTGCTTGTCCAGCGGCTTTTAGAGTTTCTGCTTGCACCTTATCTGTACCGGGCGCCTTACCATTTTTCAGACTCTTTAATGCTAATTCAAACTCATCTCTAAGTATAGGATATCCCAAGTTCTCATTTTCAATGTCTGATTCCTGTTCTAATGCAGTTAGTTCCTCTCCTGCATATAAATTCCCTATATATTCTTGCCATCTACCCACTTTCTCTACGTTTTCTATAATGACGTTTCCTTGTGCGTCCCTTATATATTTGCTGTACGGTTTTATATCCCTAAAATTCATTCTATTTAATTTGTATGCTTCATCTGTCTTTCCTATTTCCATCTTCGTTTGCACCTCTTTGCACTTTTCATCAATCCACTGTTCTTTAGCTTTTCTGCATTTTCGAATAATTTCCCATTTTATGGCTTTGTATCTCTGTTTTCCTGTTTCGTCTGATTTATTTTTGTATTTTCGTCTTTCTTCTATTAAATTCAGGATATCCTTTGTTATCCATGGTTTCTTATTTTCTTTTTGTGTATAGCCCAGAATATCTCTGGCCGCCATGTCTAGGCTAGATTTAATGTTATTCCATTCTGTTTCTACTTCCTTTGAATCAGATATTTTCCCGGTATCTTTGAGCAATTCATTTGACCTTTTTTCGAATCTTTCTTGAATATCTTTATCTTTTAGTTTCTCTAAGTCCAAGTGCCTTTTTCCGCTCCTTTTTTTCATATTCTTAAATTTAATTGCGGCCTTCATAATTACGATGTTGTGGTCAGTATCTATATCTGCTTCTGGGTAGGTTCTACAGTCTTTTACTTGGTTCCTAAACCGTTGTCTAACAAGAATGTAATCTATTTGATATCTTCCTATATCTCCTGGCATCTTCCATGTATATCGTCTTCTAGCATGATGTTGAAATAATGTGTTTGTGATAATTAAATTGTTCTTGTCACAAAATTCTACCAGCCTATTTCCCCTGTCGTTTCTCGTGCCTAAACCAAATAAACCCACTACCGCTCCTTCCCTACCCTCACCTACCACTGCATTAAAATCCCCCGTAATTATTAAATTTTCATGTCCTTTTACGTATCTTAATATGTCTTCGATATCTTTGTAGATGGCTTCTACCTCTTCGTCACTGTAGCTAGAGGTGGGCATGTATACTTGTATTATTACTGTGTTTACCGGTTTAGATTCTAATCTAACCATGAGTACTCTTTCGTTCTTTTGTAAGTAATTTTCTACGCACTATCCTATCTTTTTCCGCATAACTATCCCCACATCCAAATTTCCTTCCTCTGCTCCTGTATGAATTACCCTGAAGTCTCCACTCCAAAAATCCCCCGCCTCTGGCCACCAAACTTCGCTAATCCCTACTATGTCTAGTGATAACCTATTCATTTCAATTTTTAGGTTCTCTAGCTTACCTACTTGCTTCATACTTCTAACATTCCACGCTCCGACTCGCAGAATGTTTCCGACAGAGAATGCCATCATGTTTATTACAATTTAAGTACGCTGTGTACTTGGGAGATAATGTGGTGGTTTCCCGTTGCCTTCCACATCGCGGTAGTGTGTCTTAGACTGCCATACCGACCCCTATGGTCTCTGCCAATCTAAGTACCGAAAGAGCCGCTGCCCTCTTTCGGGGACCTGTCTTAGTCTGGTTCCTCACTAACGACCCTACTACTTTGGTTGGACCTGTAGTTTGGCTCTTTAGCTCATTAGAACACGCAAGCCATTTCACCTGTTCTATTAATTTAGAACTTCGTCAAGGTGCAGGTCCATTCGAAATGGTGATATCCCATACCAATTACTATTTAATGCGAGGCACTTAGATTTGATTTTTTTTCTATACTATGTAAATTTAACCATTGGCATGTAAGTAAACGCACAATATTGCTATACTTGATAGTAGAAAAAAAGTAAACACTCCTAAAAACGTCATTTCGGTAATCGATCTTTAATATCAAAGTTCAAGTTAATCCCAAAATGGATTGGTAAATAATTTGAGCCTTATCCAGAGCCTAATATACAAGCACCAAGACTTCCGGGAAGCTTATAAAACTTTTTTGTTACTCAAGATATTAACTTCTGATTCTTTTTAACCCTTTCCCTGCTCTTGGCAGATTTGTTCGCCATGCAGTAAACTGTATATAAGGTTTGTAGATCTGGAAAAAGCATTCGACAATGTAAAATGGGAAAAAATGTTCGAAATACTCAAAAAGATTGGAATGAGTTATAGGAATAGACGAATAGTACATAGCTTATACAAAGAGCAAACAGCAGTAATAGCATTAGAGCAGGAACGTACCGAAGTAAACATTAGGAAAGGTGTGAAACAGGGATGTGCCCTATCCCCATTAATTTTTAACTTGTACATTGAAGAGGCAATGATTACTGTCAAGTGCAGGAAGACATTTGGAATTACTACAGGGACAAAAACTGATATGCTTAGATTTGCAGATGATATAGCGGTATTAGCATCTAGCAAGGAAGAGTTAGAAGCTGCTCTTAATGAAATGGAAACGGTTCTAACAGAGAGATGCGGTATAAAAATTAACAAAAATAAAACTAAAGTACTAGTATGAACAGGAAGGAAAAATAAATCAAAAACAAGGATACAAATAGGTAACAAGAACTTACAAGAGGTTAAAGATTCTGCTACCTAGGAAGCCCAATAACGCAAGATCGGAAAAGCGCAAAAGATATAAAACAAAGATTAACACAAGGTCGTGCTACATTTAACAACAAAAAGCAACTACTGTCCTCAAAGACAACAAACATAAAATCAAGGAAAAGATTGCTTAAAACATATGTGTGGAGCACAGCACTGTACGGTTGTAAAGCCTGGACAGTAGGAGAAGCGGTCAGGAAAAAGGTAGAAAGCCTTTGAAATGTGGTGCTACAGACGTATGATGAAGATCTCATGAACAGACATAGTTAAGAACAAAGAGGTACTAAAACTGGTAGGGGAAAAAAGAAATATGTGGAAAACGGTAAAAAAAACAGTGGGAGATAGAATGATAGGCCACATACGACGGCATGAGAGAATAGTGCGGAATATATTAGAAACAGAGATATGAAAAAAAGTAGAAGTAGACCAAAGTTAGACTACTGCACACAGATAGTAAAAGATGTAGGCTGTAGGAATTTCAGGGAAACGTGTAGGTTAGCTCAGAATAGAAATCAATGGAGATACGCATCCAGCAATTCCAAAGATGGATAAACTAATGACAAAAAAAACAACTGTACGTAAAGATGATGATTATAATAAGCAACTACAGGCATTGGGTGTGCAATACTCTCAATTAATGTTAATTGTGTGAAAGGATTTAGTGGAAAACTATTAATTCGGCAAATGTCTAAGTGTTCAGGGATCTTGGCCCCAGGCTGCTTAACCCCTTCACATACCTTACATGTGATTTTCAATACTCCACCCGAAGGTACTACATTGGCCAGGAAGCGAGTTTTCTATACCTGAAAAATTTTGAATTTTGCCGAATCTTTGCTTTCCAAGCAAGATAGGGATCTTTAACGTGTGTGACAACACTCACACACAGGACCTCCATTTTACCTCTCATCCGAACGAGGACGTATTTTTGTGAAAAATGCTCTACTAATATTTTTCAAACGGACCGCATTGGGATTCGAACCCGGAACCTTGAGCGTAGTAGTCCCTTCACGTAGCACTGAATTTCGGGGAAATAGGGCATATTATTAGAAAACAATATAAGGGGAACCGAACTGTATACAGGCTGTGTGGGAATTTCACGGAACTGTGTAGGCTAGCTCAAAATAAGTGAAGTTACGTGTCCAACTAGTTTTGAGACGGAAAACCTAATGACAAAAAAATGAGCGCAAATAAATCTGATGATTATTTTAAACCGCTACAGGTGGTGGTTGTGAAATATCTGCAACTAATGTTGACTGTGCGAAAATATATATTGGAAAAAATATTAAATCGGCAAATGTTCAAGAGCAGGGGGAACTTGATAGCCACAGACTGCTTATCACCCTTCACAACCACTGAATGTCAGAGAAATCGAGTATATACTTGTAAAACAATAGAAGGGGACCGAACTGCATCTAACAAGAAAGAACAGCGCCTATGAACAAAGGCAACAAACATAGAAACAAGAAGAGAATTGTTGAAAGCACATGTGTGGAACACAGCACAGGCAGTAGGAAAAGCAGACAGAAAAACGGTAGCAGCCATTTGGAATATTGTGCTTCAGATGTATGCGGATGATAGCATAGGCAGACAAAGTTAATAACAAATAGGTTATCGAAATAGTAGGAGAATAAAGATATCTGTGAGAAAAAATAAGAGAAATAGAAGAGCAGAATACGTTCTAAAGCATTTTTGGGGAATAGTATAGGTTATATTACAAGCAGAGATAGGAAAAAGGAGATAGATGTAGACCTAGATCAGATAACGATAGATGCAGACTGCGAATTTCAGGGAAATGTGTAGGTTAGTTCAGAATAGGAAACAATGAGGGTACGCGTCTAATCAGTTCCAGGACTGGAGACCTAATGATGATGATAAGGCGAAAGTAAAAGTTGTCATAAATAATAACTTTTCCGAAACATTGTCCATCATCTCAAAAACAAATTTGCAGCATGTATGTTATATGAAAAATTTTGCGTGCTTTTCAAATGCAAATTACTCAAAAAGTGTACACCTATCATAAAAACTTCGATGGTTCATCTACTTTCTTTATAGATATACTTATAGATGCCAGTTTATTAACTAATAAAATATTTTAGTCTAATTCCAAAGCAAACACTTTTAATGAAAATTCAAATAATTAGCTGTCTGAGAATTTAGATAAAACACGAGCATTAAATAATAAAAGTCTTTAGAAATAAAAAATTTACAATAAATGTTCAAATGTACGACTACCTGTTTGAATGCATAAACGACACCGCTTCAAAAAGTTTCGTGTCAAAAACCTGAATGCCTGACGATTTCTTCTAATTATAACTTCAGCTTGTTGAATTATTCTACGAAGGTCTTCTTCGTTTACGATGTTTGTAGTAAAGACTATGTCTTTAAAATATTCCCCACAAAAAATAATCAGTAGGGTTGAGATTTGGCGATCGAAACAGCCAGTTGATAGTACCATCTCGTCCTATCCATCGATTAAGATATTCGACATTTAAATAGCGTCTCACTTGGCCAGCACTATGTGCCGGAGCACCATCGTGCTATAACCACATCGCTCGTCTAGTTGCTAGAAGCATATCGTCTAGTAGAAAGTTTAATTCGTCCTCAAGAAAGTAAAACTATTATTGTGCATTTAGTCTACGTGGCAGTTCAAATGGACCAACAAATGCACCAATAATTATACCTGCCCACAAATTAACGCTAAAACGGTGTTGAAAACGTGATTGCCGTACAACTCCAAGTCTTTCGCCTTCAAGATAAGCCTTGTGTACGCTATGAAACACCCTATAATCGAAAAAGTTAGCCCGATTAGCATACCGTATCTTGAATTCTCTGGCAGCTTGCAGAGCATTGCCATTGCAAAGCCCATACATAGTCACATAGTCACGAGCAGTGTAGGCATTTCAAATTGAAAATTTTACGAAACAATATGTACAATAACAACTAAACTATCACAGAACATCAAAACCTACACAATAGAAACTAGTAACATAAAAATGTCTAGAACAAACTAACAGCCAGAATTACAAATTGCCAAGTCCTCATACCATATAAAAATAATGTTAGATCACACAAAATATTCGTACATTATTTTACGAAGTTAAGTTGAATGCACAAATGTCCCATTACGTGAAATTTGCCCTTATAGGCAAAATAAAACTGTACTTAATAAACCATATCAATTTTAAAATAGTTATAATAAGAAGAAATAAGAAGAAATTTTATTGTTATACGAAACAATTTATGTATATACAACGTTTACAACTCAATCCAAGCCTCCGTGGCGCAATGGTTAGCGCGTTCGGCTGTTAACCGAAAGGTTGGTGGTTCGAGCCCACCCGGGGGCGGTGTTTTTTCTTCAAATTACTGCCGACGTCGATACGTATTAATAAAATATAAGATTATTTGCTATTTTGTATATAACGTTCCTTCCAAATAAAATTTAGCCGATACTTAATTTTTGAACAATCGTAAAATTACTTGTTAAAATGAAAATATTAACTATTCTTTATAAATTTCTGAACTTTTGAAAATACCATTATTTTAAACTATAATATTCAGCGCTCTTAGGAAACAGAACTACATCAAAACTAGGAAAAGTTTATGCTAATGTAAAATAAATAACGTCGTATTTTGAGTAATTTAATTCTTAAAATAAGCACAGAAGATTGAAATTGCGTACCAAAATAAAATAACCTTAAGTTAAGCTGGTCTTTTTCTTATTATAAACAAAGGTTTTAACAAAACCTTGTAGTATTCCAAACAAAATTTTTTAATATGAGAAGTTATTTGTTCCTATTGTATCGGTAGAATTTATTTTTGAGAGGTACAGTTTGGATATCCTCTTGTTGATGTTGTAAATGGCTTCTATTTTATTTTTATTATTAAACCTATAGATAGTCTAATTATAGCGTTATCAAGTTCTTATCTAAAGTTACAAATTAACTCATTAAATAAGATCATATAAAAATAGAGATAGAAATTCTAGATATTAGTTTACTATTAATATATTTTCATGATCATCATTTTGTTTTCGACCTTACTTAAGGTCGGGTTGACGCAGCTGTGCCTACTTTTCTATTCTGTGCTAATCTAAAAAGTTCTACATACCCTTTACAACCTAAATTTCTAATAATTTGACTAATATAGCTTGGTCTAGGTCTTCCTATACCCTTCTATGTTTTTCCAATCTACCTGGTTCTACATAGATATTAGCAAGCTGATGGTTGATAAAGAACTCCAACATGTTTACATGATTCTCATTTCTAAGGAAATGAAATGTACCTGGTTATCCCCTCCAAAAAAAAAGTGTTAAATTATATGTTATGATAAGGCTTAAGCAACAAATCGCTGCCAACATTCCAAACCGCTAACTAATTGTGAGTTATGTCATGGTGACGTTTATTAAATTATATGTTTATGGTAAGGCTTAACAAGCGAATCGCTGCCAACATGCCAGAAAGTTAACTAATTGTGAGTTATGTCATGGTGATATTTAGTTAACTGATTTTTATCTATTTATTTATTTTTTTGTTTCTGAACTTACATAAGGTCGGTTTGGCGCAGCTCTAAATTCTTTTCTATTCTGAGCTAGTCTTAAACGGTCTACATACCCCTCACAACCTAAATCTCTAATAATTTGACTAATATGGCTTTGTCTAGGTCTTCCTACTCTATTTTTAATTTTGTAGTCTGTAATGTAAGATCTTACTAAATAGTCCCTCATGTCTTAACTGGTGCCCTATCATTCTATGTCTCCTGACCTTTAATTGTTTCCACAAGGGTTCCTCACCTATCCTTCTATAAACTTCTTCATTTGTTACTCTATCTGTCCAACTAATCTTTAACATTCTCCTATAACACCAAGTTTCAAAAGCTTCTATCTTTTTCTTATTTACTTTTTATTTGTCCAAGTCTCACTACTGTATAATAGAAACTAATACTATTAGCTATTAGTAAGTCTTTCGTTTTAAAAACATTTTTCTAGTTTGAGCTATTCTAGCTACTATATTCATTCTGCTACGTCCGTCCTTTGTAATTATACTACCTAATTAGCAAAATTCATCTACCTCCTCTAACTCGGTATTACCTATTTTTAACTTTGGTTTATAACTAGACTGTAACTCACCTGTATTATCTTTGTCTATCCTGAGTTAATTCTCATACTGTAGTTACTCTGTAGTATCTCATCTAAAATATTTAAAAACTCTTTTCCAGACTGCTATAATGGCTATATCATCTCCAAAACGCAACATGTCTATTTTCTGCCCCTGTACACTAATACCAATCTCTTTTCTCTCTCTAGCTAAGTTTAAAACTTCCTCAATATAAACTTTAAAAATCAAAGGAAATAATATACAGCCCTGTATGACACCATTTCTAATCTTAACTTCCTTTTCTATTTCATCAAATCTAATTACTACGCTTTGTTTTTTATACAGACTGTAAATAATTTTTCAATCCCTATGAGAGATTCCTATTTTTCGCAAAACTCTGAACATAACAATCCAATTAACCCTATCAAATACTTTTTATAAATCTAAAACGCGAAATGAGTCCTTTTATTTTTTTGTAACCTTTTTTCGATAATTACCCTAATCATTAATATCGGTTCTCTAGTCCCTCTGTCTTTTCAAAAACCATATTGGTCTTTGCCTAAATAATTTTCAGTCAAAGCTTCTACTCTAGTTTTAATTATTATTGTTAGTATTTTGGAAGCATGGGAAGTTAAACTGTCCGTTCTAAAATACTCACACCTATCAGCTCCGGACTTTTTTGGGATTGGGATAATAATATTTTTTTTAAAATCTATTGGAAACTCACTTGCATATTTGATTAATTCTGCAGGTATATCGTCTATCCCTGGCGCTTTATTTAGTTAAGATCCCTAACAGCTCTACCAAAGCCCTGTCTCCCTTACCTACTCTCAAATCAACTTGTATTCCCTTACAATTCTCCTCCATCCATTTATTTCTAGCTTTTCTACAATCATGTACTATCTTATTTCTAACTCTATTATATTTTTGCTTACTTTCCCTATCCAATTCTCTGAACGGTTTAGGCTGTCTTCTATTCTCTATTAAATCTAATATCTCCTTTGCTACAAAGGGTTTTCTCGCATTTACTTTTTTCTGTGTTGCTGTATCATGTACAGCCCTTTTTATTTCATTCCATCTATTTTCTACGTTCCCCCATATTATTATCTCTTTGATCTTATTATCTAATACTTGTTTATATTCCTTTTTACCTCACTATCATTAAGCTTACCTAGACGCCATCCCTCTCTTTTAGCCTTTCTCAATTTTTTGAATTTTAGGTTACACTTCATTTTAACTAAGTTATGATCGCTATCTATGTCAGCCCCTGGATAACTACGACAGTTTTTAACTTGGTTTCTAAATCTTTGTTTAACTAAAATATAATCTATTTGGTATCTAGCCCTATCACCTGGCGCTTTTCATGTGTATTTCTTCTAACATGTTGTTCGAATAGAGTGTTTACAGTTACTAATCTATGTTCCTGGCAAAACTCAACTAATCTTTCTCCTCTATCATTTCGTCTGTCATACCCAAATTTTCCTAGCATTTTGCCTTCACTACCTTCTCCCACTGACGCATTAAAATCGCCAATAACTATTAAATTCTCATCTCCCTTTACTTTTCTCACTATACTATCCTCGTATACCTTTTCTACTTCCTCATCCTCGTACTGAGTTGTTGGCATGTAAACCTGTACTAAAACAGTGTCTGTGGGTTTCGTACGCAATCTAACCATAATTTTTCTATCACTAAATTGTAAGTACTCTTTAACTTTACATCCTAATCTTTTACCTAACACTATTCGTACCCCTGCCTGTCTATTAGTTGAAGAAGTTGTAATTATTCTATAATTATCTTTCCAAAAATAATTACTATCTGGCCATCTTACCTCACTAATACCTATAATGTCCAGCGTTCCTTTTCTCATTTCGACTAATAAATTTGTTAACTTATCTACTCTAAGTAATGACCTCGCATTCCAAGGCCCTATCACTAAATCGAACCGTTGTATTAAATTCTTACGATGACGAGTCCCAAGTACCCCCTCCCGGGCATCCGAATGAGGGGGTATTTTATCTCCGGACAAGAATTTTACTTGTGAGGTCACGCATACCTGAGAAATATATTTTACAAACTCTTTATTGTCACTCTGTGGCCGAATGGCAAAAACTTGTCTGACAAAACGATATATATTTTGCAGGTAAAGTTGGTTGTATTGAAAACTCATTTGATGAGTTTGTTTCTACGTCTTGACGAAGCCGAGCGTACCTAATTGATCTATAAAACGAAATCATCCACGACCAGACAACGACTCCAAACGCTCTGAAATCGATCGTAAAAATGAAACTCAGTAGATCCCACAACGAAACCAACTTCATCTATTACCAGTTACTAGGTAGCCAAAGCCAAACTTACTAAATGACTTTTCACTTTTAAAATGCCTTTGATGTCAAGAGAGTGCCAAGAGGCAAACGTAGCTAACGCGCGTGTGATGGTGTCTTCGACTTTTGAGAAACATTCACCATATAGTTGAACACTCATAAAGAGGGAATTTCCGATTTTGGGATTAGTAGTTGATTCCAGTTATAAGTTCTATCGGGTATTCAATTTTTAAATTGCCAAAATGTCTCAAAAACTAAACAGCTTAAATTTTGTGAAATGAAATCCCTGGATAAAGGAACAGCGGGAAACATGAGGAATCATCTCAAGCCTACTTTTAAGTGATGTTTAATCTTTCTAACAAAATAACATTTGCCTGCCAAATGCAGAAATAAAAAATTGTGACTACTTGGCCACTGCTAAATTATAAATGAATGTATTTAATATTTTATGATGGTTTGACTTTAAATGCGATACGTATGTTTGCAAAGGAATACTAGAGCTACTAATATTTTAAACAGGTGTGATAAATAAATGTATTATTTTTGATAAAAAGGCGATACCCTGCTCTTGATCGCTTTGTTAAGAATATATTTTTCTCACAGAAAATGTAACTAAAAAAAACGCCCCTGGGTGGGCTCGAACCACCAATCTTTCGGCTAACAACCAAACGAGCTAACCAACGGTGCCACACAGGCAATGTAACTCCATTTGTGCCAGTGTTTTTTGTTATTGACTCTTAATGCTCGTAGTATAATATAAAAAGAAGTGCGTTTACTGTAGGAAATACCGTAATAATTTTATTTTAAATCAGCTAGACAGCACCATAAACTTAAAAAAAATTGCCAATTCCTTGGTAGCTATCATCTTTACTAAAAACACCGCATAGGTTATATTGAATGGGGATTTTGCAAAACCATAAGGAATAGGGAAACGATTGAAGTTTTAACAATTTTTACGTCAAACCTCTCGGTTGTAATTACTATATTTAAAGAAATCGAAATGTTTCAATTTTTTTGAAAATGCCCGATTACTTGTTTTCGAACATTTGTCAACATTTTCAGACTTTGAAACACGCCCCGTTATATGTGTTAATTAAATATACAAAATTGTATTAGTGCGATCACAGTAAGAGTTTTACCTCGGAATGAGAGGTAATAAGCTGAAAATTTACATAAGCCTTTGTCTTGGCATTCTAAATGATGTGCTATAAGTATCATATAATCTCGTGTCCGTGTCTAAAGATATTAAAGTTCCAGTCATAAAAATAGGTTTTTCGCAAATATCTCGCTTACTATGCGTTAAATAGTATGTGCATCTATTACATAAGTTGTAGAGCCTAAAACTTTCTACAATTTTTATTTAAAACATTTTTTATACGACTGACCGTTCTTGAGATAGAGCGCACAGCGCTTCCATGTATGGCGTAATGCGAGGTAACCTCGAATTTCAGTCAATAGTACGTTGTATAAAGTTAATTTATTCATTAAAAAATTATAATTATAAAGTTTTCTTAAAAAAATTGGTAAAGGTAATGTTAAAACACAAATTAACTACTCTAACAGTTTTGATCGTTATCGCCGTTGTAAAGAACATATTTTATTTTTACATGCATTTAGTAGATGTGACACGACTTCTGCGCTGTTTAAAAAAGGCAAAAATACTTTTGTTAAAACATTGGAAAAAACTTCCCGATTTGGATCACTAGCTCAAGTATTTCAACAAGAAAACTGCCCTGTACAAATATTTTTTAAAAATGGGGTACGTATCTTGTTGGCAATATATAACGCTTCTAAATACAAGGATAATAACAATCGCCTTCAATACACGCAATTTGTCAAATCAACAAACCTTAATAACCCCGTGCAGTTGTCAAATCTTCTACCAACTAATGTAGCGGCTCATCAATATACCAATCGTATCTACTACAAAGTACAAACTTGGTTAGGAAACCATTTAAAACCTCGGGAATGGGATTGGGTGTTACAGCGTGAACTTTTGATGCCAATAGCAACAACATTGCCAACAGTACCAGATGAGCTGCTGAATACAATATTTTGCAACTGCAAAAATAGTTGTGGTTCACTTTGCAGGTATAGGAATTCAGGGTAGCAGTGTTCTTCAGCTTGTGGTCGGTGTAATGGGCAACCCTGTCTCAACACGTCATCGTATCAGAACGATCTCGATGAAGAAAAATGATCCCGAAATCTTAGAAGGTTTAGAGACGACTATTGTTGATAACAAAGATGATAATAATGAATTGGAAATTTTCGAGCGACCGTATGAAGAAGACGATTACAAAGTAAAAGAAGAAGCAAACTGAGACCCATGTATGACTAATAATTAAAGTTAACACAAATCCAACCTACATTTGAACTTCAATTGTAATAAATGTATGATACATGATTACAAAATAAAGAAATGATTAAAATATATTTCCTCAATCTTTTTTCTACTTAAAATATAATTAAGATATATTAGAATATAATTAAAATATTTGATAATGAATAATTTTGTCTGGCATTAGGAAAGTAATTCGGGCATAGTGGACGAAAATTAATATAAATTGTTGATTATTTTAAAGAAAGAAAATTCCAATGACCCGTTTCGCTGTTATTGCAGCTCCTCAGATTAAACCATTTCTCTGCAAAACAACCAACAAAAATCTTGAAAATATACACAAATCATGGTATATGAACATGTACAAAATGTAACTCATGCGCCCCCTATAATCAAAAGTCCCCAACATGGCATTGCTAGACAAAATTTTAAAAACTAGTCAAAAGACAGGATGAAAAATACATATAAACAAATGGCTGATTACCTACTTATCATTGGTGGACCTTCTAAGAAGGTACTACACGCATTGCTAATTGAGAAAATTGGTCTATTTAATTATTAAATCAATATCTGATTAATTCTTCAGTAGATAATCATTATTCGAATTGTATGTTAGTTGCGCAGGCAATAATAGTATGCAATTGACGTATTGGTGGTATGCTGTTATATGCTGTCAAGTGTATCTTTGGCTGAAGCGCATTCATTCTATACCAGAGGCTTGGAATTGCAGACATAAATGTAAGTGCTGTTAAATGTTTTGATTACAATTTATTTCTGTTAAACTGCATCTTTATAGTGTTGTAATTATACGTATACGTTAGCGCTCTAGCGAGAAATATAAAAAACATTAATGTGACCTGGTAATAATTACGGACCAACTGTTATGTGTTAATACGCATTTGTATATCAACTCCATGTAAAACGTCTGCACATTCTTGTGCAATTATTTTAGTTTGTTTAAATAAGAAATTCTCATATGTCAAATCAGCCAACTGTTTTTCTTACTCTAACCAACACCCTATGATATTTAATAGTCCCTCGGGCTATCTGACATCAAGAAACTCGCAACAATTTGTAACAAATGCTATTACAGAATAAAATTCTTAATTGGATATCGATTTTAAGGCTTTGCTTTTTTAAATTATTATTAGTTTTGTATTGATATTGTGGTGCTGTTTAATCTACCTGTAACCAGAACAATTCATTAGAACGTAGACAAAAGAATTGAACACAAAAGATGATTGATAGATCCTGGGGTGCGATGTCTCTTGACTAACAAGTACAAAAGTACAGGTATGTTCTCGAAATAATTAGAACGGTTAGATAAAATATAAATTGCCGTGATGAGAGTTAGTTAGTTAGTTCAGTTTTAATTGCAACTTTGATTGTAATATTAGTTCTAATGTAAAGCTTTGATTACATTATGTTCCAGCGTTGGAAGTCGTGATGTAATATAATTACTGTTAGTGATCATATAAATTAACATAAATTCTTATTTGTGCTTCGATATAAATTCATTATGGTGCTTCGATAGTAATTTAAAACATAGCATTGTAGTTTTAGTGTTACGAAGATAATACTTGTACTGTTAGCGATTAGTTCCGAAAATAAATTGTTAGAAGAGCTTTTAGCAAATTTCATTGTCACTACGAATTGTTGAAGAAACTTGTATACTCTGTTTGAAAGTAAAGAGCTATTGTTAGTACAAATAGAGTTTTCGCCACAATATGAACACCTTGTAGCGTGATACGGCTTGCGAGACCATTCGTTCAGAATAATCTTCCACGTGTTCTTCTTATGATGCACATTGTGAAAGTGGGAAAAATATTCACATTAATAGCTCTTAATATACTACGGTTCATATCCGGAACATGTATTAATAATCAATATAGTGAATGCGTGGTTTATGATAAATGATGTGCTGAAATAGAATAATAAATTAAGAACCTGCAAGAGTTCGTTCGAAGAGTTGTGAACCATCAACGAGTTTGTACTAAACTTAAATACCCGGAACGACTAGAGTAATAAGTAGTTGAACGCTAGCTATTCCAAACTAAAAAATTTTGTGCAGAAGCATGGTATTAACAATATGTTTGTTGATGAAACTTGGCTTACGTTTAAAAATAGATGTAGCTTTAGAAACAATCTTGTTAAAAATGATGGATGAGATGACTTGTAATTAATTACAACGTACCGGTTCCTTGTACTCCATATAGTCCATCGAAACCAAGTTGCACCAAAGCTCAATCTTAATTACACTGCATGGAATACAGAGATAATTTTTCAAACTTTAGCCGTAAATTCTACAACATCTATTTGTTTATCTGAATGTTGGTTAAACAAGTCTATCGTTCTATTAGTACATTTAATATTTTCAAAAGCTACTTCCTAGTTGGTACCATTTTTCCGGTAGCGAAAACCACAATTTCAAGATAATATTACATCGAACAATACAGACAAACTATTAATTGTAGGGAACTAAAGATTAAGTGTGAGCAGATGTAGTGTGGTGGAGGTGGTTAAGAGCGGTAACATTAATAGTAGTAGTATTCAACTTTTTTTTAATTTAACCGTAAAACATCTATTCTTTGGATGTTACCGATCAACCTACCTTTGAATTCACCTGTCTTATTCTTCAAGTTCCTAAATTGAGGTGAATGCTAAATGTGACTATTTGTTTTCATTAAAAAATATACCCACTCTGCTAACTTTTTGCGTTCAATTTCATTTAAGGATTCACTTTTATTTTACTTAATTATGGCAAAAGTGAATATAGATGATCATACATGCAAATCATTATTGCATTTTTTGCTATAATATCATAAACATCTTAGATTGAAGGCATATGTCGGCGTTCGACTAACAGACTCACAACTTTTCGATTACCGCACATCTGCACCTAGTGCCACTCCGAGCGCTTAATTCCAAAACGCCGTGTGAACTGCGGCTCAAAGTGTTCCGCCTTACTGAGTAAGTAAAGAAACGATGAAAGTAGCGATATTTAACTTTTGATAGTCCTATCTCCCACTTTTATGCTTCACCTCCGATATCTGTTTACAGTGTCAGACTACAGTCAAGTTTAACAGGGTCTTCTCTCCCCATTAATTTTTCCAAGGCCGTTCACTTGGCAATGGTTTCTTTAGATAGTAAGTAGGGACAGTGGGAATCTTGTGCATCTCTTTATGCCTGTCACTAATTGGCTGACGAGGCATTTGGTTAGAGGGGTGATGCTCAATTCAGCTGAGTACAAAAATCATGTATAGTTCATTTCGACCAAAAGTCACTGTTTACATGTACTTGTTAAACTTTCTTCACATTGACTTTCTGCGCATCGGCTAGAATTCACATTACAACAACACCCACAAGAGCCATCGTAATGATTTCTTTTAATTAGAAAATTATTTTTAAATTAAATTAAATTCTCCTGGTCCATGCCTTATAAGAATTAAGTTACCAACGCCTTTCATAATGTCCCATATGCGTTGATTTTGGAGTTTTAACTCTGCATTCGGTTCATCCCACGGCGTCAGTTCTGCTTACCAAAAATGACTCAGTTGACGCTCTGATTCGATCGCGCGGTTTCACTATTTAAGAAGATTGACGATTTTGTCGATTTAAAGTTTGAGAATAGGTCGAGACCGTTTCGACACTAATATTTCCAATTATTTACTTACCCGAGGAAACTCGCAAAAGCGAGTACCAGCTATCCTGAGGGAACCAGTTCCGATAATCAACTTGCATGCCACAATCGTTTCGGACCCCTATCAGAATTCCTTACGACTTTGTACTGGCCAGGCATAGTTCACCATCTTTCAGGTTCTAGCGTGTATGTTCTTGGTGGGTCTCCTTGTAACTAAAACGAGAAGCCGCGGGAGAGCAGGGTCGTGTCATAATGCGACCTATCCTCCCGAGGTCGGCGCAAAGCCGACTTTCACTTTCATTTCCTCTTTAGGTTTCACTAATCCCAATCGGTCGCTTAGAGGTTAGGCCTCTTGTACCATATTTCGAGCCGGGTAAGTACCCAAAACAATAGCATCACCGACGAGCGCATAAGGGTTCAGTCCGAGAACATCGCCTCTAACAACCAATCGGCCCCAAAGACTACAGTGTGATGAACCGAACTCGAAAAAGATCGCGGCCCAGCACCTTCTAGCATTATACCTTCGAACGCGGACAGGCGGGGTATTAGTCGGACCCGTTCGAAACGGTAGAACGTTCTGAATTATTGTAAAAACATTATATTTTATCACTTCAAACTGGCTACATAGCAAAAATATTTAAAAATGACAAGCTTAATTTGGAAAAATGGAAAATTGTTAACGGGTTATTTGAGTTCGAATAGACAGTAGTATAAACTAACTTTTGTAGCATTATTCATCATTCATTTTGTTTTCGACCTTACTTAAGGTCGGTTTGCCGCAGCTCTAACTTCTTTTCTAATCTGTGCTAATCTAAAAAGCTCTACATACTCTTCACAACCTAAATTTCTAATAATTTGACTAATATAGTTTGGTCTAGGTCTTCCTAAATCCTTCTATCTTTTTCCTATCCAGCTGACTCTACATAGATATTAGCAACGTGATGGTTGTTAAAGAACTCTAACATGTTTACATGATTACCATTTATAAGGAAATGAAATATAACCTGGTTTTCCGCTTCAAAAAGGAAAAGTGTTAAATTATATGTAATGGTAAGGCTTAAGCAACGAATCACTGCCAACATGCCAGACCGCTACCTAATTGTGAGTTATGTCCTGGTGACGTTTATTAAATTATATGTTATGGTAAGGCTTAAGCAACGAAACGTTACCCACATGCCAGACCGCTACCTAATTGTGAGTTATGTCATGGTGACGTTTATTAAATTATATGTTATGGTAAGGCTTAAGCAACGAATCGCTACCAACATGCCAGACCGCTACCTAATTGTGAGTTATGTCATGGTGACGTTTATTAAATTATATGTTATGATAAGGCTTAAGCAACGAAACGCTACCAACATGCCAGACCGCTAACTAATTGTGGGTTATGTTCTGGTGACATTTAGTTAACTGATTTTTATTTTTTTTTGTTTTGTTTTCGTACTTACTTAAAGTCGGTTTGACGCAGCTCTAAATTCTTTTCTATTCTGAGCTAGTCTAAAAAGGTCTACATACCCTTCACAACCTAAATTTCTAATAATTTGACTTTGTCTAGGCCTTCCTACTCTATTTTTATTTGGTAGTCTATAATCTAAGACTTTACTAAATAGTCCCTCATGTCTTAACTGGTGCCCTATCATTCTATCTCTCCTGACCTTCAATTGTTTCCACATACAGGGATCCTCACCTATTGTTACGTCATCATTAAACAATTTGGTGTTGGTGACAATAAATGCCATTAGTGCGGGTACCCTACAGTTTAGTGAAACATTTATGCCGGCAGTGGGAGTGCGTGAACTGACACAGTCGTACTCGAACCGTTACAGAAGAGAGTTGTATGAGAGCATTTGGAAGCGACACCATCACCCAACGTGCGTGTTCTTGGTTGTCCGCGAACCTTTTGTGTGTGATTTTTATTGCCCAGAGCGGCACAGGCTTTAAGGTATTTATACCCTTTATTAAGTAGTTTGTCGTAGTTGCTTTATTTATAACATAACCGCTACACTGCCATCGGTATTGCTACAAATAGCAATTGGTCCTTCCCTATAATTAACATATCTAGATCACCTTATCCCCGTACACCTATCCTTCTATAAACTTCCTCGTTTGTTACTCTAGCTGTCCAACTAATCTTTAACATTCTCCTATAACACCAAGTTTCAAAAGCTTCTATCTTTTTCTTATCTACTTCTTTAATTGTCCAAGTCTCACTACCGTATAGTAGAACGCTCCATACATACGACTTTAAGAAACTTTTTCTATTATCTAAACTAATACTATTAGCTATTAGTAAGTTTATCTTTTTTAAAAACATTTTTCTAGCTTGAGCTATTCTAGCTACTATATCCCTTCTGCTACGTCCATCCTTTGTAATTATACTACCTAAATAGCAAAACTCATCTACCTCCTCTGACTCGGTATTACCTATTTTTAATTTTGGTTTAGAACTGGACTGTAACTCACTTGTCATTATCTTTGTCTTTACTGAGTTAATTCTCATACTATAGTTACTCCGTAGTATCTCATCTAAAATATTTAAAAACTCTCCTAACTCTTTTCTAGACTCTGCTATAATGGCTATATCATCTGTCTATTTTCTGTCCCTGTACATTAATACCTATCTCTTTTCTCTCTCTGGCTAAGTTTAAAGCTTCCTCAATATAAACATTAAAAAACAAGGGAGACAGTATACAACCCTGTCTAACACCATTTCTAATCTTAGCTTCCTTTTCTAATTCATCAAATCTAATTACTACGCTTTGGTTTTTATATAGACTGTAAATAATTTTTCTATCTTTATGAGAGATTCCTATTTTTTGCAAAACCCTGAACATAACAATCCAATTAACCCTATCAAATGCTTTTTCTAAATCTACAAACGAGAAATGAGTCTTTTTATTTTTGTGTAACCTTTTTTCGATAATTACCCTAATCATTAGTATCGGTTCTCTAGTCCCTCTGTCTTTACGAAAACCATATTGGTCTTCGCCTAAATAATTCTCAGTCAAAGCTTCTACTCTATTTTTAATTATTATTGTTAGTATTTTGGAAGCATGAGAAGTTAAACTAACCGTTCTAAAATTCTCACACCTATCAGCTCCTAACTTTTTTGGGATTGGGATAATAATATTTTTTTCGAAATCTATTGGAACCTCACCTGTGTCATGTATTACATTTACTAGTTCATATAATCTGTCCAAAGTTTTCTGACTTGCATATTTTATTAATTATGCGGGAATATCGTCTATCCCTGGCGCATTATTTAATTTAAGATTCCGAATAGCTCTATCAAATTCCTCTGTTAATATTGAGAACCCTATTTCTACATCCTCTTCTTGGTCGTTCTCTAACTCATCCATATCGTCTCCCTTATATAAATTTTCTAAATATCTTTTCCATCTATCAGCTACCTCAACTTTATTTATTAGAAGCTCATTATTCTCGTCTCTAATACCATTATATTTTTTCCTATCTTCCCCAAAAAACTTTTTAACTGCCCTGTAGGCCCCGTCTGTCTTACCTACTCTCAAATCATCTTGTATTCCCTTACAATTCTCCTCCATCCATTTATTTCTAGCTTTTCTACACTCATGTACTATCTTATTTCTAACTGTATTATATTTTTGCTTACTTTCACTATCCACTTCTCTGAAAGGTTTAAGCTTTCTTCTATTCTCTATTAAATCTAATATCTCCTTTGTTACCCACGATTTTTTCGCTTCTATTTTTTTCTTACCTATAGTCTGTGTTGCTGTATCATGTACAGTCAGTTTTATTTCTTTCCATCTATTTTCTACGTTCCCTCCTACAGCTATCTCTTTGCTCTTATTATCTAATACTTGTTTATATTCCTCTCTTACCCTACTATCATTAAGCTTACCTAGATCCCATCCCTCCCTTTTAACCTTTCTCAATTTTTTGAATTTTAGTTTACACTTCATTTTAACTAAGTTATGATCGCTATCTATGTCAGCCCCTGGATAACTACGACAGTTTTTAACTTGGTTTCTAAATCTTTGTTTAACTAAAATATAATCTATTTGGTATCTAGCTCTATCACCTGGGGCTATCCAGGTATATCTTCTCCTAACATGTTGTTCGAATAGGGTGTTTACAGTTACTAATCTATGTTCCTGGCAAAACTCAACTAATCTTTCTCCTCTATCATTTCGTCTGCCATACCCAAATTTTCCTACCATTTTTCCCTCACTACCTTCTCCCACTGACGCATTAAAATCGCCCATAACTATTAAATTCTCATCTCCTTTTACTTTTCTCACTATACTATTTATATCCTCGTATACCTTTTCTACTTCCTCATTCTCGTACTGAGTTGTTGGCATGTAAACCTGTACTAAAACAGTGTCTGTGGGTTTTGTACTCAATCTAACCATAATTATTCTATCACTAAATTGTAAGTACTCTTTAACTTTATGCCCTAATCTTTTACCTAACACTATTTCTACACCTGCCTTTGCATTAGTTGAAGAAGTTGTAATTATTCTATAATTATCCTTCCAAAAGTCATTACTATCTGGCCATCTCACCTCACTAATACCTAAAATGTCCAGCATTGTAGCATTATATCAATTTAAATTAAAACACAAAATGCATGATGTTTCTAACATCAACCAATTGACAGTTAAATTGTACTAATTTACGGGATTTATTTTACTCGATGATTTAGACATTTTCATTAACGCAATAATAGTATTGAACTAGCTAAGAAAATAGTACTACTGATTTCCAAAGAGTCTACAATGGTGTTTGCAATTTTAATGTAGAAAGAATCACACTGCCGTCTTAGAAATAACATGAAATGTTCCAAATTAAAATCCAATTCGTTTTCTTATTCTGGCACAATCTGAGTTTTTTCTGTCAGACAACATATGAATCTAAAACTGAAAATACTTAATAAAATAAGATTGAAAAGGACATTGCATTGTGCCCTTATTTATTACTGTATTACAAACTAATTAATATTCAAAGTTATAATAACACACATCCAGTCTATATTCTAGTACCACAAAAAATCATAAAAGAATAGAGAACAACGGCAAAAAATTCGGATAGTGAATGCCAAAGTACGTTCAAATCAGTCATTTATATTCAAAATTAACATTAGAAACCATGAATTGCGGTGCAATAAGTTAAGAACATCAATCCTTAAAACAGTTATTTTTCAATCCCATCAATACCCCCGTATACGCATTCCGTTTATAACTGTCAATTTAGGTACAGATAAATATAGTTTAGCTCAGAACTTAGTTATACAGAGGGCGTAATCGTAATAAACTTTTTAACAATGAAGGAACAACAATTAACGAAAAAACGGGTTACCTTTATTTATAAACGTAGTTTAAAGTAGGCCTAACAAATTTTAATACTTGTAAATCGGTTCTACTTTTCCACGCGTATGCTAAGGTCGCCCTTAAGGGGTTGGCAGCGGTTTTCTGCATATTCAGCAGTAAAATCGTTAAAACCTACAATAGTTTAAAAGCACCTGCAAGGTATTTAGTGAGAGAAATGCAATGAATGCAAAAGGTAACTTTACTACATCACGCACTAACTACTACGATGTCTGGTTTCGGAAGTACCTAGATAAACTTCCAGATAATCGCCCACTTTCACACGAATTCGTCAAAGTCCCTCCAACCATCAAACTTTCTCATTGGTTGAGGCAATAACCGCAGATTACTTCGGGCGTGAAAAGATTTCCTATAATAAACTATAAGTTTTTCAACTACCAGTGCGTGGGAATTCAACAACCACATTATCATATGTCATAACCTACTTAAACTAATGATAGACAATAATGCTTTCAATTTAAGAATCCCCTACGACTAATTATTAAAATAATGTCAAGAAGCGTAACACCTTCGCGACTAGAGCTGTCCGAGATACGACTGTTTTCTCTTCTATAGAGACAAACTCTGTTTGTTCACGCCCCTTTTCCAAATGTTTTCAGCATTCACTCAAACAATTGTTTTAAGTGTCACAAAAGTTTCGTTCATTTCTGTTACCAAGACTAGCATAGCATAAGTTCTTGATTTTTTACAACCACTCTTGTGTTGTCTGAAACCGTTTTTAGTGATATCGGTCTCATCGCCTGTGTAAATTTAAAATTCATTTCTCTTAACTAATTTTTTAGTTTAGAGTAATAGGAAAGAAGCCTCTTCATTTGGTTTTCGATTTTAATTTCTCGATTCTTGCTCATTTAAATCGGTTTGTGTCCTTCTAACTTCAAAATTTATCTTTTATGTACGCAAGAGTTATCAAGTGTTCAAACAATTTTACAGTTTTTGTCTTAGTTAAGTTAGTGGAGTACGGCATATCAAAGTGGAATACATACTATAAACGAAAGGGATAAAAGCAAAAAATAATGCAAATTTTCTGCTTTATATACGTTTTAAAATTCAAGGCAGTGAAGTTCATACGGGAAAAAAGCATATTTAGAGCACGAAGTTTATTTAATATATCACCATCCACAAAATTCGTCAGTCTGTCAAGGGTCACTGCACTTCTCCATTTGTCTTCATCCGCGGGGACTCTTATTGAATGAATGTCAGGCGGAAGGAGTGTTCGATATTATGCAACGTATAAGTGCTTGTTCTACGATGCTTTTACTCGTATTATGATTGAAATTGAATAGAATTATTTTTGTCTTCTGCTTTATTTTTGATGTCAGATTATGAAAATTATTTATTACTTTAGTAGTAGCATTAGAATAGATACGACAGTACGAGTTTATTACTATTGGGAACAGATTTAAGTTAAAGATACCAAATCCTTCCCACTCAGCGTATACAAATCTTTTATGAATATAGCATAGAAGAACCTACTAAGTATAAAACATTTATAAATATCGAAAGGTATCTTTTTATAATCCAGGATTACACCTATTTCCAAGGATAGCTTACCTTGATCTTTATGATTCAAACTTAAGGATAAAGTGGATTCAGATAAAAGTAGTTTTTTGGTTAATGAACACTGATATTAACACCTTTAATTGTACCACCGACCAGATTCTACTCACGTATCCATAGCACAATAGTCTAAGATTTCGCTCTGATTTCATGTATGCGAGAATATATTGGATATTTGAGATGTTAATTATTATAATTAGGGTGCAATTTAGCTTTGACGTGACAGTCTCCTAAGCGAAAGCAGGGTACTCAGAATATCTGATACATAGTCGCTTTATAGTTGCCAAAATAGATGCTTTGAACGCTAAACTATTATATAACGCACAACAATAATAAAAAAACGACATATTACGTTAAGATAACTTAAGATTCCAGGCTTACAAAAATGTACAGCATAAAATTGAAAACGCAACGCTATCTATGCATGGACATTTCTTCATAATTCTTAGAAAATAGACTACAAAGGGAGTCATTACAATTTTTATTTTTCAATATAAGAACAATTAATTAATTAACACACTCATTCCAACTATTTTCTAATAACGCTGTGCCTTATAAACCCTTATGGTAGTTTTGCAAAATACAGCTTGTTCCGTTTGTATTTATAGTTAATTTACTGTTAGTTATAACATAATTATAGCATATGAATAATTGATAAAAATGCACAACGTGCTTTGCAATAACCTTATCTAACCTATGATAATTGATTATGTTATGTGTTTCAATAGTCCCAATTAGCTCAAGCAGTTCAATGTTAGCTTGCAGCAGGTAAACTCGCATCCACCTCCCTCGTAGACATTAAATGTCATTAGATTTGTCGCTATTCAGCCTTCAAGCTACTCTGTGTTATTCATATACCGCTAAAACTTAGTTATAAGTGTGCTGTGCGTCGCAATGGTTTTTTGTTAGACAGATACGAACGCCTGTCAAAAGTGGACGTTTTTTACTACTAGTTCTTCGAACACCACTAAATCTAATAACTCAGGTAAGTACTTGAAGGTTTCCGCTATTTTTATTGTTTTCGTATACATTTCCACTTATCTCACCATCTGTGGTAATCAAAGTTAACCGCCGCATTGACATTTATGATTAATTCTCGCCGGATCTGAATGTTACCTACAAGCTGTAAAGTTTTTATTACTTTACGTTGTTAGATACCACTCATCTAGGTCTAGCATTTATGTATCTTGGTAGTTATTATCTTATAGTTACATACTTGGTTGATTAATATTTAAATCTAGTCTGTAAATTATTTGTAGTAATTAATTTGGATTTTCAGATAAAGCACGGTAATCAATACTAATTGCCTGTTTTATATTAGGGCATTCATTAAAAGATTTCTTTTACTTTCGCATATTTTTCCGCTTGTATTTCTTCGCTTTCGCTTTAGTAATTTCTAATCATGGCAAGCAGACTCAAAAAGGCGTATTTTATAAGAAATACGCAAATTAACTCCCTTCAAGAGATCTTTGAAATCGCTAACAGGACTGTAGTTAAACCCAGTGTTTTAAAACTCTTCCGGGCTCAATACACGTCGATCGACATGATTAAGGAAAACTTTTTTGAGCAACATAATTTCATTATTGGTAAAATCGCTTCGGCTGAAGACGCAAATAATCAATTTGAAATAGAGAATTCAATCAGAAAGCGCTTCGGCAATACCTTTTTTCTTGTTAAAGTCCTTTATTTCAAGTTATTTCCAATCAATCTTGCCTCCCTTGTAGAAGGTGGGTCCGCACCTTCACACAGTGTAAAATCCAAAGTGATCCTACCGCCGTTGATTCTCCCTTAATTTGACGGTGATATCAGTACGTTCGACACCTATATTGATCGATTTGATGGTCTGGTTCACTATAATGAGGACCTCTCCGACGTCGATAAATTTTTCTACCTCCAATCCGCGAAAAATATCGTAATATTCGCCGCATCATTTCTGCTCTTTGGGAAAATACTGAAAAATCCCAAAAATTGAATTCTGACCACCCATCAGGTTTGCAAAAACTAGTGAACACTTATACCGATAACTTACAAGCCTTTAAGAAGTTTGATTTGCCGGTAGAGGAATGGGACTCTATCCTTGTGCAAATGAACCTAAATCGCTTGAATGTGCATACTGCCCGCAATTTTGAGTTGCATCAGGATCCCTCTTCTATCCCATCCTATGCAGAGCGAATTGCTTACTTGGAAAAAACTTGCAAATCTTTATCAAATTTGTCGGTCAATCATAAATCTGATTTAAACAAAGTTGTTCATACTAACAACAATGCTAGGTCTCGCTCTGCCGTTTCCATGTTAGACCAGACGAAGTCTAATATGTTAATAAATGTCCGCTTTGCCAACAAGATCACAATCTTTATCGCTGTAATGATTCCGTCAAACTTTCTTCTCAAGATCGCTACAACTTTGCAAAAAACCATTTTTGCATTAATTGCCTGAGCAATTCCCACATTTTGAATAAATGCAGATCCACTATTTGTTCCCGCCAATGTAATCAACGTCATCATTCTTTGTTGCACTTCTACCACATGACGTCTAAACCCGCTTCCGATACTAGTACCAAGGCTCGTTTCAGCTGTGCTCCCGCATCCTCTACAGTTTTACCTTGTACTAGTTCCGCTATTCAGGACCGCTACACGCCTTCCGCTCCTCCTGCCTCTGAGGAAACATTGACTTCGTTTAGAAGTAGTGGGCCCGTCGACTTCAAATGTTGTTTTATATATTTCGCTCTCTAAAACTTCAGTCATGTTACTTTCCACATTTCAGGTAGAAATTGCTGACCGCTCTAGTTCTTTCCAGAAATTTCGTTGTTTACTCGACTCTGGTAGCATGTCTTCTTTTATTTCGCAAAATAGTGTGAAACGTTTGGGTTTTCGCGCTACTCTGCCTTCTCTAATCCTTAATGGTTTAGACTCCATGCGCTCCGCGACTATACATGGCGCTATAACCGTTTGGCTCAAACCAATAGGTGCTTCCTTACCTATTATTAATTTCGAAGTTGTCGTACTTCCTAAAATTTGTGAAAATTTACCTACTACTAATATTTCTTCTAAAAATTTTGCTTATCTAGCTCATTTCAAGCTAGCTGATCCGCTCTTTGCTCAATCTAGACCGATTGATTTATTACTTGGCGCTGATATTTTTCCTACAGTTTTATTAAATGGCCGCATCCGAGGTTCAAGTGATCAACCTGTTTTATTTAATACTGTTTTTGGGTATGTTCTAATGCGAGCTATTCCTGCCGCACCCTCTTTATAGACCACTGGCCTATGTTGTATGACAGAGTCTGCTTCCGCTTTAGACGATATTGTCGCTAAATTATGGGAAGTTGAAGATGTTTGTTTTCTAGTTCAACCACAATAGATAGCATGTACCAAACGCAACTTACTTTCCCCCTTAGGCCCTATGAGAAATTTATGCTGCCTAACTTTTCTAGTAAAACATTTTATTCAGCGTTTGTGGTCGTTAAAATTAGAATGAGATGCTCCCCCTGCCCCCGACTTACTCCGTTTGTGGAAAAGATACTTGCATGAGTTTCCGCTTCTTTCGGACTTCACTTTACCCCGTTTGCTTATACCGCCACAGTTTACTACGTGCGAAGTTCACTGCTTTGCTGACGCCTCCAAACATGGCTACTGCGGTGTTGCTTATTTTTGCTCTGTTACCCCCTCCGCCGTTGACGTTTGCTTATTGTGCGCAAAATCTAAAGTTGCTCCTTTTCGTACCCTTTCTTTGCCCAGGCCCGCCTCTTATACATTACTCTTACTTTTGGTAATTGTTTTTCTTTCAAGTATGCCTTGCATTTTGGTAGGCGGTATGATCCGTTGGTATTTATAGTTAATTTACTGTTAATTATAACATAATTATAGCATATAAATAATTGATAAAAATGCACAATGTGCTTTGCAATAACCTTATCTAACCTATAATAATTGATTTTGATACGCGTTTCAATAATCCCAATTAGCTCTTGCAGTTCAATGTTAGCTTGCAGGTAAACTCGCTTCTGCCTCGTGGACATTAAATGTCATTAGATTTGTCGCGATTCAGCCTTCAAACTACTCTGTGTTATTGATGTATCGCTAAAACTTAGTTAAAAGTGTGCTATGCGTCGCAATGGTTTTTTGTTAGACGGATACGAACGCCTGTCAAAAGTCGGCGTTTTTTACTACTAATTCTTCAAACACCACTAAATCTAATAATTCGGGTAAGTACTTGAAGGTTTCCGCTATTAACACAGCTTCAAGGTGTTTTTCAAGTTCATTATTTGAAAAAACAATGCCCTATCAAGTGTTTTTGACTTTGAAAAAGATATAATGGTTGCAAGGGGCGATCTCGGAAATGTAAGGTGGATCTTGTAATTCCTGAGGTATTCATTGACTACCGTTCGAACAATTATTGCTTTATGTAGGCAATAGTTGTCATGTAAAAACAGTTTTATAGGTGTTGCAGCATGTTAGTTTTTCACTAGTCATGGTTCCAGCTTCTAAAACCACATACCCTGTATTTTTGTTTTTAAAAGCAAAATTTTCCTTTGTCAACTGAATACACCAAATTTTAATTCAGTTAAATTTACGTATAAAGTTATATTTACAATTAGAGAAGCATGCAGATAGTTCTATAGCTGACATAATTTTGTTTCGGTTATAATATTTATTTAATAGTATTTAGAATATATTTTCCATAAGTGTTTTGCTTTTATTTTACTTTAAACTTTTGTTCTATTTACACAAGAATATACTCTCTTCTTGTTTTACTCTATTTCATTGTAACCAAAGTTTTATTAATTTGAATTTTCTGTCAAATTAGATACTGTATTATCATTCGCTATCCCTACCGTTATTTGTTTCATTACCCTCTTTTTTTCTAAATCTAAAAGCCTACTTTTTGTTTTTAAAATGGGCATTGACGTGCTATTACCTCAAATTTTGACAGACGTTGAGAAGTGGTATATGTAATTTTAATTGTAATTTATCTTTAGTGATTAAAAATAATAAAATAGAATTTCTATATAAAATTATGGATAATATATTTTCCCCATCCGACTACCGTTACTTACAATAATGTTAAGATTTTTAACAGTTGTTGATCATTTGAATTCACGACGCTATCCTCGTGGTTTTGTCTAATCACAGGAAATATTCTTTTAGGGTGTTTAGAATAATTATTAAAACTATAATATAGTCCAACTTGTAATTACTATTAGTACCGTACCGTTATGACATGGAGAATTTTATTCACTGTCGTTTATTTTCAATCATAACTGTATTAGAAAAATTCTAACCTACACCTTCATATTCCTAAAAGAAGCTAAAGGATTCCAGTTGATCTCAAGTTTGGTTTTCTCTACAACTGAAGGTGTTCGATACCCATTTCATTATATAACAGTTAAATTGTCTTGGCCGTAACCTTGCATCTTCTCTTTTTACAGGTAGGAATGGGTGTACAACAAAGTCTTAACAAAACTCTGGCGGGACTAACAACGACCGTTTGTGTCTGCGGTAGATTGCAAAAGACTATATCTCAGGGGTTTAGAGAACCAAGTTAAATTTTACCCAGGCAAGTTATAGGAATGCAATTTAGAACGTGACAAAAGACAATACCTTAATACAACTTATATATTGATGTTTAGTTAATAACATTAATAAAAAAAATTAAATATATACCGTTATTTTCTTACAACCAAATTTTCATGCGACAAAATCACTAAGTGTAGTTTATATATCTAAACTCTCATAATTTTAAAATTGTGTCTTAGATTCTACCAGATAAAATATTAGAAAAGCTAAAATTATTATTGTGCTTAGACACAATTTCAAATTAACGTTTTAAGTAAAAAGAAATCATAAATACGCTTTGTCGTATTTAACATTAGTTAAGAAAATTTGAATTAAACATTTAAATTGAACATAACCTCAAAATCCACAAAAAAGGTTTCATGAAAGCTTTTATGTTTACAACTTATAAGGTTATACCAGGAAAGCAAAGGTAATATTAAATTAGTTAAGGCAATAGGTAAATAAAGTTATGACTATATTTTACATGCATTATTTTTCTATATATTCGAGATTTAAAATGTAACACATGTACATTGTTCCGTCACAAAAGTGAATACGATAAACTCATACATGTATTCAAGATATATGAAAAAAACGTATACTTAAGCTTTGAGCTCCGGCTTGTACAGAACTATAGAGGCTTCGGTTTCTTCTTACTGCTTATTAAGATGAACCCATCCATATTTAGTTTGGTGTTAATCTCAAACTTCAAATTTGTAAGAACCGAACCTTTTGTTCCACAGCCATATGTTTCGTCAACGGACATTTAATTTATTATAGAAGATAAATAAACAGCAGCTTGAAATTCTTGTACGATAATAGATAATATTTGTAAGATAGTAGAATTAATGTATTAGGTTTAGATAGCCTAGCATGCATAAGTAAATACTCCATCAGAAAATTTGTTACCAGAGTATAGCCTAGCAGAGAATATATCACCGGAGGATATATTATCAAAGAATATGCCACCGGAGGATATGCCTCAGAGGACCCTAGAAAATAAACGTGTTACAAAAACGAAATATTGTAATACGCCAGGAGGAACAAACTGAAAGTTTATCTGTTATCAGCTTGCCATTCATGCTCATTTGAACCGGTAATTCATACACACTTTACTAGTATTCTAAAACGATATTTTTGTATGTCAAGAAGAATAAAAGAAAAAGACACCTTCTACATACCATATTTATCAAAAAACAGCATGTGCTCAAAAGGCGGTCAGATATGAAGGGCAACGAAAATTTATTCTGGTTTAAAGATAACCACACATTTTGAGAGAGGGACAAACAAGAAAACCATCCTATAGACAGATTCAGGAATACACCAGTTGTGTGTATTTATCGTCATTATTCAGAGGTTTACCAATTAAAAAATTACATCTGATCATAATTATTTATATTATTTATACAAGAGAAAGAATATTAAATTAAGACTAAAGATCAATGTATTTAGTGTATTATTTTATAATACTAGAGGGAAATGTTACACAAATCAAAACTAACTTGTGATTGTAGACGATATTAATATAAAATTAAAACGAATAATACTTTTATGTTGAAGGAAATGGGATCACAATGTAACATGGCAAGGGAACGGTAAATTGACACGTTACAACCTCATCGTGTGAACTATGTGGTACAAGGAACTTCAGGGGCAAGTGTCAACAGTTGTTTTGCATATTTGGTATGAACTGGTAAGTTACGACCTTCACTTCTCATGTATGCAGATTTACCCTTAAAGTTTTGCACATGCAACCATGCAGTTTAAATTTATAAAATTATAATATTTAAATTAACTTTCTACCTATGTTTTCCCAACTATATAAGAAAATTACAGTATCAATAACAATGTTTATCTTATGCGGCATTTACATTGTTGATTAGTTACAATACAATTGTGATTTTGGTATTACAAAGATTTCAGTTTCATAAAATTCACTTCTACAATTAACTGAAATCTACAGATAATAGACATTGCATTAAAGTTAAATCAGTAGACGAGACATCACACCATTGTTTGATACCGCAAGACATGTTTCTGTTGTAGATTCTCATTGTATCCCTATAATTAAAAATTTAAAGTTAAAGCTATTTCCATTGTCCAAACATAAACTTTACATCGGTGATGGTACCCTCGCAAAATTGATAGTACTGTAGACGTTCGTATTTTTACTAATGACATATACCGTTTTATTACCCTCTCTTCCTCATTCGTTTATCTTTGGTACGGATTTCACAAAAAATTTGAACTTACGTTAAATTTTCCAAATATTTCCTGGGAAGCTTTGTCTAAATCACAAACACACATATCCTTTTTAGATAACGATATATTTTTAAAAGTTCCTGAAACAAATAGTAATCTTTGTACAATGGAAGATTTATCCGAAATTGAATATTCTCAAACGAAAAAATTAATAGATCCTGATGATCCTATTGCTAGTACAGAAAATAATTTAAACTGCACTGATAAAATATTTATGAACATTGACACTAGTGATCATAAATCTTTAGACAATGCGCATATTCAATATTTCCATCCATGTGAAAACTTTTAAATGGAAAATTAGACCAAATTTTACTGAAAAATGTACAAGTCCGCGGTGTTCAGAAATTGTTATGTAAAAAAACCGTCAGGCAACAACAGAGTTTGTTTTGATGGTAGATGTTTAAATTAAATAACTACCGATAATAGTTATCCGATGTCGAACGTAGACAGAACTAAAGATAATTACAAAACAAAGTGCTGCACGATTAATGCATTGATTTCATTTTTAAAACAGTATTTATATTTCTTTCCGCCTGTTTACTTTTTATACAATTTTTCAGCTATGTAGTTTATTATTTCGCACAGGTGCAATCTTGGCATTCAGTTGTGATTATTGAATTGAGGTTGTGTTGTTTTGGTTGTCACTAACAATATTATTAATAAAGTCCTCTTTTGGTAAATACCTGTTAGATCGAAACTTTTTTCTTTGCGCATTATTTCTAATGAGTGTTTGCAAGCTTAATTTCAAATACTGTGTTAAATGTCGAACATTCTGACAAGCTCACACAACTTCGTTCCAGCCCCTAAAAATTGTCGGTAAATTTCAGCATGGAAATAATCGCATTTTTGAAATACGAAGCAAAATAATCTCCAATCTAACGCGACCAACTTCCGCGTAAATTAACTATAATTTTCCGCACAGTTTATTACATCATTTCATTTTACTCTAACTACTTTGCAAAATTCTCTGAAATCTGCATGTGCTTTGAAGTATTAACCAACACTTTAAATAATTTGCAACGCAATGCAGTTTCGTACAATTGATATTTTAGTTCACAAAATATGAGAAACCTGGTTTTGTTGACAAGTGAAAAACGATTTCACAACTTTAAAAAAAGGCCAAATTTTAGTTTCAATGGCTGCAATTTCTTAGAAGAAAGAACAAACCTAAATTACTGAGATTACTGCATACATAAGTTGCATGAAAATTAAGACTGCAAATGTGTTTCAGATAAATAAACCTATTCCTGTCTCTTAAGTCCTAGATGTAGTGGCGTTCAAGTTAATTTAAATTCAATTCAAACACAAACTTGCTGATCAAGCAGTTGGAGAATATCCAGAAAATAATCCCAGGACGTTTCGCAATGAACCTTTGAGACCCCACTCGCACTGACCGAGTTCTACCTATTAATTTATTAGTAAATTGGATTCTACGTTATACAATTTCTGTACCTTAGATATGCCACCAAATTGTTATTTTAAATATATTGTATTCTTTGATTTGCGGCAGTAAATAACTTATGTATAAATCCTAGTCTAGGAAACTTGCATTATGAACTGGACAAAAGAATTGCTTTTAAAATATTCTTTCAGGTTGTGAATGTTAATGAATATATACGAAAGAGTAAATCCTACTTGCGAAAACCTGTATTAACATTCACAAATTAAGCAAGTAATTAAAAACCGTTAAAATATGGGTCCTAACTGGACTTGAATAGATGACAAATGGTCTCCCGGTTCACCATTCTCGACGCCTTCCTTATTTCGAATCTGTTTTTAACACTTATTTATACGATCTTCAACGATTGAAAGGGTATATATATATATATATATATATATATATATATATATATATATTCATATTAGGTAGTTAACTACATAAGGTAAGTTGATAAATACTAACGTATTATAGTTAATCAGATGAAATAATAACTTAGGCTCTCATGCAAAGCCCAAATGATCATTTCAAATCGAGCTAGTAATAGAAAGATGGAAAATATAAGGTCCCGAACCTGTATCTTAGTCTTTCGCGGACCATGCGTTTTCTAATTACGCCACCAACACCGTTGGCAACTGAAAAATTTACAAATCTAAATCACACACATAACCATGCATCAACCTAACTTTCAATTACTTTGGCTATAGACAATCTATTTTAGGTTTGTCCCGCACTTAATAAAAAAACATAAAAAATTAAAATATTTTCTACCCAAATTCGAGCAAAAATTGACATTTTGGCATCAATCTTTCTGCAGTATCATAATTTCACTTTTTGTAAAAACATTAAATTGGCTATTGCAAGGTAAGAGTGTATTTGGCTTTTTTTTAAAAACAGGGGGAGGGGGTTAAACTTGAATTCTTTAGGCAACGTTTTTTGGTATACAACTTAATATGTTTATGATTATGCTTAAATTGACCAAAAATCAAAAATTTTCCTAAACTTGAGAATTTTGAAATATATTGTGGGGGTAATGCCTAAAAGCAACTAATTGCACGTATAAAAGTTTATTTATAATTAATGTTAATAATACGCTTTAAAATAATATAAGGCATTAAAAACAAAGGTTCAAAGATTTCTTAAAGCTTCGATGGAGCTTTAATGTATTTTTACTTAACGTCCACGTATTGCAATAATTCCTATAGCAAGACAAGTACAATTTACTATGCGTACACTTCGTGACGCAATGCACCTTGTGATTAGTTGATGTCTAGAATCACACCAAAAGACGGCTTCCTGTGAACAACCGTTGCTTAATGGAAACTATGTTGAACAAGATTATGTGTCCGGACGATTTCATTAAGATATCGTCATATACAGTCGTTCAATATAACCAAAACTTCCTTAAGCCTGAATAAGGTAGTGGTATTCTTCAACTGACAGTGTTGGATCTGCAAAGTTCTCTTGAGATTTTTTGGGGTCAAAGTTCTCCGGCGGTTCCGTGGCGTAGTGGTCTGTGTGTGACTACTAAGCCCAAGCTCCCGGGTTCGAATCCCGAAACGGTCCGCTTGAAAAATGTTAGGCGAGCATTTTTCACAAAAATACACCCTAGTTCAGATGAGAGGTAAAATAGAGGTCCCGTGTGTGAGTGTTGTCACGCATCTTAAAGATCCCTACCTTGCTTGGAACAGCAAGGGTTCGGCAAAATTCTAAATTTTCCAGGTAAAAAAAAATTCGCTTCCTGGCCAATGTAGTACCTTCGGGTGGAGCATTGGATAATCACATGTAAGGTCAAAGTTCTCCAACGCGACACTGTTGTTGTAGCTACTAGGAAGACGGCTGTTGTCTACTTGACAACCAATGGAGCGTAGAGTTAGGTCCGCGTAATGGAGAATTATTTTCCTCTTCTTGTGCAGTCGCTTTTGGAAATTGTTTCAAGTGACAAAAAAAGATTTTTTAAATAATTCTCATTGACTAGAAATGTTGCTATACAGCTTTTAGTAGCTAGTCAGATTTTATTGATAAACTTACAAGATGTGTTGTTTGTTGGTTTCTTTGTTTGTATTTATAGGTTTTAGCTATACTTTGGCATAGGCCCATCCTAGCTGTACAATCTAAGCAAACAAAAAATGGCATAATCGGCATAATTAGGGTCTTGCACCTCAAATTCGGTTCCTGTTTCACTTCTTAATGCGCCTATGTCTGTAGAGCGTTGTCAAGTGGTGGAAGGGCAAAATCCTTCGAAACAGTTCGGTCTTGTTCTTGTTAACCGCAGGTTAGGACGATATGTAGGTGGTTTGTTATCAAGGATTTCTTGTAGGAATTCATCTAGTAGTGGAGGATAATAAGTGACAAGAATAATTAAGTCCAGTAGTGGAGAATATGGTTCTAGAAGAGATTAAAAGAGTGGAGTTGCTGACAGAAATTTGCCATGCCTGGTTAGGATTTGAAGAATGTTTCTCTTTTAGCGTAGCACGTGGATGCTAATATTAGTGACGACGGGGAAGATGTACGACACTTGGTTTCCCTAGTTTTCATGATACGGTAAGTGACGGGAATTAAGAATTGATCATAAAGTTAAACAGGACGTTAGAAATTCAGATTGCAAAGTCGTTCAACATTGTGTAACATCCGTGGAAGTTGTTCGAAATACTAGGGAAACTTATAGCAAGTAGGGACACATAATCAGATTTATGATTCTACGATAGTGGAAATGATGATAAATATGTTACAAGGGTGACTTTTTGGGTGGTTTGAGTCAATGGTACGGATTTCAGTAGAGATTGTTGTATGTTGTGAAGGACTGATTTAGTCTTAGATCAGATTTTTTGAAGATAGGTATGCATTCTTAAGCGCGTTACAAAGTTACAAAGTATGTGCAGTCGGCAGAAGGCGATAGTTACTGTAGTGACCCAATGGAGCGGAACTAGCTGTACAAAAATAAAGCTATAGAAGGAAATACGGAAAATATCGGAAAAGCATTGTAGACCAGTAGTATAAATAACAAGTTATTGTAATTTCTTTGTATTTGAGTGAACACAATCAATACAGTCATTTCCCCCTAAGCCGTTCTAAATGGACCCACACCTTAAAGTTCTATAACAATAGAACGGGTAGAATTATTTGCGTGTTTCAGTGAACTAAAGAGCTGAACTAAAGGTTTAACCAAATCAGTGGCGTCTCTAGTGAGGAACCAGAACAAGACAGGTCCCCGAAAGAGAGCAGCAGCAGACACCATAGGTGTCGATATGGCATTTAAGATACACTTCTGCGATGTGGAAGGCAACGGGAACCGACTTCATTACCCCGCAAGAACACGGTGTACTAAAAACGTTTTCAAAAATGATGACATTCTCCAGAGTAAAAAATTCTGGTGTTAATAAAATAGTCCTCCATTTGAATCTTCTGGAAGGGACTACTTGGTGCAATGTAATCGGCGAGTTTAAAAGAAGAACTTTCTGCAAGTCGGCGAGTAGAATGTTAGAAGCATGAAGCAATTAGATAAGCTACAGAATTTGAAAATTGAAATGGATAGGTTAACATTGGACATAATAGGGAATAGCGAAGATCCGTGGCCAGAAGTGGGGGATTTTTGGAGCAGACTCTTTAGGATAATTCACACAGGATCAGAAGAAGGAATGCAGGTATAGGGATAATTATGCAGAAAAAGCTTGGACACTGCGTAGAAAACTACTTACAAAAGAAGAAAGAGTACTTGTGGTTAGGTTAGAATCTAAACCGGTAAAGACGGTAATAATAAAAGTTACATGCCCACTTCTAGAAACAGTGATGAAGCGATCTACAAAGATATCGAGGACATACTAAAATTCGTAAAAGTGCATGAAAATTTAATAATTATGGGAGATTTTAATGTGGTGGTAGGCGATGGTAGGAAAGCAACGGTAGCAGGTCTATTTGGTTTAGAGAGGATAAACGACAGGGGGGAATAAGCTGGTAGAATTTTGCAACAAAAACAATTTAACCATCACAAGCACATTATTTTAACACCATGCTAGAAGACGATACACATGGCTGATGTCAGAAGACATAGGGAGATATCAAATCGATTACATTCGTGTTGGACAATGGTTTAGGAATCAAGTAAAAGACTGTAGAAGCTACTCAGAAGCAGAAATAGACACTGACTACAACATAGTAGTTATGAAAGCTGCGCTTAAATCTAAAAATTTTAAAAAATGAACAGAGAAAGACAATTTGACTTTGAAAAACAAAAAGATAAAGATACTCACAAAGATTTGAAATAAAGTCAAACGAATAGCTGACAGACATCGGGATAATTTCGGATACTAAGGAAGTAGAAGCAGAATGAAATAATATTAAATCCAGCTCAGAAATGGCGGCTAGAATACAAACAAACAGAAAATAAGAAACCCTGTGTAGCAAAGAATATTCTGAATTTAACAGAAGAAAGGCGAAAATACAAATACAGAGTAGGCGAAGCAGGCAAACAGAAATACAAAGCCATGAAATAGGAAATTATTAACAAATGCAGGAAAGCTAAAGCACAATGAGTTGAGGAAAACTGCAAAGAGGTTCAAACAAATATTGAAATGGGAATGACAGACGAAGTATACCAACTAATTAGAATTAATTTTAGGAATATAAAGCCGTATAGTAAAAACATAAGAAGCGCAGGAGAAGGCATCATTATAGAAAATGTAGAGAAAATGGATAGATGGCAAGAATGTATAAGAAATTTATATGCAGGACCGAAACTAGAAGCACAAGAACAGGAAACAGACATTAAATAGGTTGACCTGAAATATCCTCTACTTAAAGATGAGTTTGCATTAGCATTAAAGAGCCTGAAAAATAATAAGCAGCCGGATACAGATAAAAGTGCATGCATAGACTCTAAAACTACTGAACAAGCAGTATCAGAACATTTCTTCCAACTTGTCAGCAATATCTATGAGACAAACGATACCCAAAGATTTCAAACGTAACACCATATTCACTATACAAACAAAAATAGGTGCTGATAGATGTAAAAAAATTTGAACGATAAGTTTAACAGCACTCGTGTCAAAAATATTAACTAGAATTGTACAAATGCGGATGAAAAAACAGGCAGAACAAATAAATACTAAGAGAAGTACAATTTGAGTTTAGAAGAAACAGGAAATACAAATACGAAACCAGAATTTACAAGAGGTTAAGGATTTCTGCTACCTACGATTCCAAGTAGGGATGGACTCGGGCTCGGGCTCGGGTTTCCGGGCCGGTCCGGTCCAGGCTCGGACCTATTTCGGGCTCGAATCCGGACCGGGCCGGGCCGTGCACCACTTTATTCGAGCCTGGCCCGGACCGGGTCTTTCTTTTTTCGGGCCGGGCCGGGCCAAATGATTCGGGTCGGCCCGAACTTTTCGGACCGAAAAACACACGAGTAGATACCCCACCGTCCTTTCACTTCTATCTCACGTTGAGTAAGTAAACGTTCTTAATTATATTTTCACGTAGTGCCTTCATAAACCCATTAATATCCAGTTCTCATCTTGTTTAGTATAAAACAGACGTGATATTGTAACTCATTTGTTATCCGGAATATTTTTTTCTAGTCCTATTTAATGTTCTTCATGTTGTACTTTAGGGAAGTTAAAAATGCCCAGGAACATCAAACTAGGTGATTTATTCATAATGCAAAAGTTTGCACGATTTATATTATGTATATGTATATACTTCACATTTCAATCATGCGGCGAACGTCAATATTATCAATCGCGTGTCTAGTTTATGTCTACCGCCTAAAACACTAGAGAGTTATTGTAACGTTCATTTGATCAATTTTTTAATAAAGTTTTCCCTTATTTGACATTTACAAATGCGCAATTACACCTTGAATATTTGTAGACCTAGATTAGACTATCGCATACGGGTAGTGAAAGATGCCGTCTGTGGGAATTTCAGAGAAATATGTAGGTCAGATCAGAATAGGAAACAATGAACATACGCGTCCAACCAGTTCCAGGACTGAAAATTGAATGATGATGATGATGTCTCTGAGAAAAAGGGACACCTATAGAAGTGCAAAAATTACAAGTTATTCTAGATCAGGTTCACTCTTTCCATATAGAAGAATTCATTTGTTTATGAACGGGAATATTTTTAGTCGAACGCAAATATTTTGCCGCTTTACTAAAGCTTTTTAAAGTAATTTGTATAAAAAAAAGAGGTGAGGATGGAGTGAAATTGTTATTCACTGTATACAAAAAGATCAAATAGGATTAACCACAATCGTATTACGAACAACTATACGTTTTTTAGAACTTACGAAACTATTGTTGTATCGCGGATAAAGAACTTTGAACAACCTTTTAAAAAGCTTGGATTTGTGTACAAAAATTACTTGAAGACATGTTACTCGACAACAAACACCGAATACTACAACAACTTTGTACTATCAATTGTACTTCATTCGAGTTGAAATACTGAAATTAAATGGATCCGTCTAGAAATCAGGGGCTTATTTACTGCATTTCAAGGTAAAAGTTAACCTTGTCGAGTTTAATTTGATAATAATATATGGTGTGGAGGGGTTAATTGATAGGACAATTGTTTCTGAAGTCAATCAGGTTACAAAAGAGAAAACCTGTACTTTAAAAAGTCGTCCTAACACTTTATTGGAATTCAAAGGAGAATAGGTAATTTATTAAAAAAATATGGAATAGTAATAGTATGACAGATTTTATAGCCAATGTTTGTAAACTGTGCTCTATAGTAGGGGACAAAGAGTACTACTATAGTAAGCCTGCTTCTCGTAAAAGGCAATTAAAAGACGCAGCAAAGGGCAGCAGCCTTGCTGGCTAAAAGATATTGGAGGAGAATCGGTTGGTCTAGGGCGATCCCCAATAATGTTGGGGGTTGGCCGTAACAGATACGGTTTTTTTTGCTAAAATCTTTAAAAACTGCGTGGTTTAAAGATATGGGAATCTACTACAATATTTCCCAGGTATGCGAGGTCTACAACACGAACTATGTATGATGGAAAGCTCACAAATAAAATTCTTGTCCGGAGGTAAAATACCCCATGATTGGGATCTTCGGAAGGGGGTACTTGGAGCTCGTCATCGTAAGAATTTAAACAGCGGTTCGATTTAGTGACAGGGACTTGGAATGTAAGTTCATTACTTAGAGTAGATAAGTTAACGATTTTATTAGTCGAAATGAGAAAAGGAAAACTGGACATTTTAGGTATTAGTGAGGTGAGATGGCCAGATAGTAATGACTTTTGGAAAGATAATTATAGAATAATTACAACTTCTTCAACTAATGGACAGGTAGGGGTAGGAATAGTGTTAGGTAAAAGATTGGGACGTAGAGTTAAAGAGTACTTACAATTTAGTGATAAAATAATTATGGTTAGATTGAATACTGTTTTAGGACAGGTTTACAGGCCAAGAACTCAATACGAGGATGAGGAAGTAGAAGAGGGATACGAGGATATACATAGTATAGTGAGAAAGGTAAAGAAAGATGAGAATTTAATAGTTATGGGTGATTAATGCGTCAATAGAAGAAGGTAATGAGGAAAAAATGGTAGGAAAATTTGGGTATGGCAGACGAAATGATAGAGGAAAAAGATTAGTTGAGTTTTGCTAGAAACATACATTAGCAACTGTAAACACCTATTCGAACAACATGTTAAAAGAAGTTATACCTGGAAAGCGCCAGGTGATAGGGCTAGATACCAAATAGATTATATTTTAGTTAAACAAAGATTTAGAAACCAAGTTAAAAACTGTCGTAGTTATCCTGGTGCTGACATAGATAACGATCATAACTTAGTTAAAATGAAGTATAATCTAAAATTCGAAAAATTGAGAAAAGCTAAAAAAGAGGAATGGGATCTAGGTAAGCTTAATGATAGTAATGTGAAAGAGGAATATGTACAAGTATTAGATAATAAATGAAAGAGATAGCAATAGGCGAGAACGTAGAAAATAGATGGAAAGAAATAAAAAGGGCTGTACATGATACAGCAACACAGACTATAGGTAAGAAAAAAGTAGAAGCGAGAAAACCCTGGGTAACAAATAAGATGTTAGATTTAATAGAGAATAGAAGAAAGCTTAAACCTTTTAGAGAATTCGATAGTGAAAGTAATAAAATATATAATAGAGTTAGAAATAAGATAGTACATAAGTGTAGGAACGCTAGAAATAAATAAATGGTGGAGAATTGTAAAGGAATACCAGATGATTTGAGAATAGGTAAAACAGACATATATTACAGGGCAGTTAAAAGTTTTTCGGGGAAGATAAGGTTCTCAATAATAAGAGAGGAATTTCATAGAGCTGTTAAGGATATTAAACTAAATAAACGATATACCCACAGAATTAATAAAATATGTAAGTCAAAAAACTTTAGACAGATTATGTCAACTAGTAAAAGTTAAGTTAATAATGTGCAACGATTAAGTGGTCCCTATAGTAGGGGATAAAGAATACTACTATAGTAAGCCTGCTTATCGTAAAAGGCGATTAAAAGGCGTAGCAAGGGGCAGCAGCCTTGCTGGCTAAAAGATATTGGAGGAGGGCCGGTTGGTCTCGGGCGATCCTCAATAATTTACAAGCTTGTTGGAGGTTGGCCGTGACGGATACGGCTTTCTGCTAAAATCTTTAAAAACTGCGTTGTGGAAAGATATGGGAGCCTACCACAATATTTCCCAGGTGTGCGTGGCCTAAAACACGAAATACATATGATGGAGAGCTCACAAGTAAAATTCTTGTCCGGAGGTAAAATACTCCCTCATTCGGATCTCCGGGAGGGGGTACTTGGGGCTCGTCATCGTAAGAATATAAAACAACAGTTCGATTTAGTGATAGGGACTTGGAATGTAAGGTCATTACTTAGAGTAGATAAGTTAACGAATTTATTAGTCGAAATGAGAAAAGAAAAGCTGGACATTTTAGGTATTAGTGAGGTGAGATGGCCAGATAGTAATGACTTTTGGAAAGATAATTATAGAATAATTACAACTTCTTCAACTAATGGACAGGCAGGGGTAGGAATAGTGTTAGGTAAAAGATTAGGGCATAAAGTTAAAGAGTACTTACAATTTAGTGATAGAATAATTATGGTTAGATTGAGTACAAAACCCACAGACACTGTTTTAGTACAGGTTTACATGCCAACAACTCAGTACGAGGATGAGGAAGTAGAAAAGGTATACGAGGATATAAATAGTATAGTGAGAAAAGTAAAAGGAGATGAGAATTTAATAGTTATGGGCGATTTTAATGCGTCAGTGGGAGAAGGTAGTGAGGGAAAAATGGTAGGAAAATTTGGGTATGGCAGACGAAATGATAGAGGAGAAAGATTAGTTGAGTTTTGCCAGGAACATAGATTAGTAACTGTAAACACCCTATTCGAACAACATGTTAGGAGAAGATATACCTGGAAAGCGCCAGGTGATAGGGCTAGATACCAAATAGATTATATTTTAGTTAAACAAAGACTTAGAAACCAAGTTAAAAACTGTCGTAGTTACCCAGGGGCTGACATAGATAGCGATCATAATTTAGTTAAAATGAAGTGTAAACTAAAATTCAAAAAATTGAGAAAGGGTAAAAGAGAAGGATGGGATCTAGGTAAGCTTAATGATAGTAGGGTAAAAGAGGAATATAAACAAGTATTAGATAATAAGAGCAAAGAGATAGCTGTAGGAGGGAACGTAGAAAATAGATGGAAAGAAATAAAACTGACTGTACATGATACAGCAACACAGACTATAGGTAAGAAAAAAATAGAAGCGAGAAAACCCTGGGTAACAAAGGAGATATTAGATTTAATAGAGAATAGAAGAAAGCTTAAACCTTTCAGAGAAGTGGATAGTGAAAGTAAGCAAAATATAATACAGTTAGAAATAAGATAGTACATGAGTGTAGAAAAGCTAGAAATAAATTGATGGAGGAGAACTGTAAGGAATACAAGATGATTTGAGAGTAGGTAAGACAGACAGGGCATACAGGGCAGTTAAAAAGTTTTTGGGAAGATAGGAAAAATATAATGGTATTAGAGACGAGAATAATGAGCTTCTAATAAATAAAGTTGAGGTAGCAGATAGATGGAAAAGATATTTAGAAGATTTATATAAGGAGACGATATGGATGAGTTACAGAACGACCAAGAAGAGGATGTAGAAATAGGGTTCTCAATATTAAGAGAGGAATTTGATAGAGCTGTTCGGAATCTTAAACTAAATAAAGCGCCAGGGATAGACGATATTCCCGCAGAATTAATAAAATATGCAAGTCAGAAAACTTTAGATAGATTATATGGACTAGTGAAATTAATATATGACACAGGTGAGGTTCCAATAGATTTCGAAAAAAATATTATTATCGCAATCCCAAAAAAGTCAGTAGCTGATAGGTGTGAGAATTTTAGAACGGTTAGTTTAACTTCTCATGCTTCCAAAATACTAACAATAATAATTAAAAATAAAGTAGAAGCTTTGACTGAGAATTATTTAGGCGAAGACCAATATGGTTTTCGTAAAGACAGAGGACTAGAGAACCGATACTAATGATTAGGGTAATTATCGAAAAAGGTTACAAAAATAAAAGACTCATTTCGCATTTGTAGATTTAGAAAAAGCATTTGATAGGGTTAATTGGATTGTTATGTTCATGGTTTTGCAAAAATATGAATCTCTCATAGGGATAGAAAATTATTTACAGTCTATATAAAAACCAAAGTGTAGTAATTAGATTTGATGAAATAGAAAAGGAAGCTAAGATTAGAAATGGTGTTAGACAGGGTTGTATACTGTCTCCCTTGATTTTTAATGTTTATATTGAGGAAGCTTTAAACTTAGCTAGAGAGAAAAGAGATAGGTAGTAGTGTACAGGGACAGAAAATAGACATGTTACGTTTTGCAGATGATATAGCCATTATGGCAGAGTCTAGAAAAGAGTTAGGAGAGTTTTTAAATATTTTAGATGAGATACTACAGAGTAACTATAGTATGAGAATTAACTCAGTAAAGACAAAGATAATGACAAGTGAATTACAGCCTAGTTCTAAACCAAAATTAAAAATAGGTAATACCGAGTTAGAGGAGGTAGATGAATTTTGCTATTTAGGTAGTATAATTACAAAGGATGGACGTAGCAGAAGGGATATAGTAGCTAGAATAGCTCAAGCTAGAAAAATGTTTTTAAAAAAGAAAAACTTACTAATAGCTAATAGTATTAGTTTAGATAATAGAAAAGTTTTTAAAGTCGTACGTATGGAGCGTTCTACTATACGGTAGTGAGACTTGGACAATTAAAGAAGTAGATAAGAAAAGATAGAAGCTTTTGAAACTTGGTGCTATAGGAGAATGTTAAAGATTAGCTGGACAGATAGAGTAACAAACGAGGAAGTTTATAGAAGAATAGGTGAGGAACCCTGTATGTGGAAACAATTGAAGGTCAGGAGAGATAGAATGATAGGGCACCAGTTAAGACATGAGGGACTATTTAGTAAAGCCTTAGATTATAGACTACCAAATAAAAATAGAGTAGGAAGGCCTAGACAAAGCTATATTAGTCAAATTATTAGATATTTAGGTTGTGAAGGGTATGTGGACCTTTTTAGATTAGCTCAGAATAGAAAAGAATTTAGAGCTGCGTCAAACCGACTTTAAGTAAGTTCGAAAACAAAACAAAAAAAAAAATAAAAATCAGTTAACTAAATGTCACCAGGACATAACTCACAATTAGTTAGAGGTCTGGCATGTTGGTAGCGTTTCGTTGCTTAAGCCTTACCATAACATATAATTTAATAAACGTCACCATGACATAACTCACAATTAGGTAGCGGTCTGGCATGTTGGTAGCGATTTGTTGCTTAAGCCTTACCATAACATAATTTAATAAACGTCACCATGACATAACTCACAATTAGGTAGCGGTCTGGCATGTTGGTAGCGTTTCGTTGCTTAAGCCTTATCATAACAGATAATTTAATAAACATCATCATGACATAACTCACAATTAGGTAGCGGTCTGGCATGTTGGTAGCGTTTCGTTGCTTAAGCCTTACCATAACATATAATTTAATAAACGTCACCATGACATATCTCACAATTAGGTAGCGGTCTGGCATGTTGGTAGCGATTTGTTGCTTAAGCCTTACCATAACATATAATTTAATAAACGTCACCATGACATAACTCACAATTAGGTAGCGGTCTGGCATGTTGGCAGCGATTCGTTGCTTAAGCCTTACCATTACATATAATTTAACACTTTTCCTTTTTGAAGCGGATAACCAGGTTATATTTCATTTTCCTATAAATGGTAATCATGTAAACATGTTAGAGTTCTTTAACAACCATCAGGTTGCTAATATCTATGTAGAGCCAGGTGGATAGGAAAAAGATAGGATATAGGAAGACCTAGACCAAACTATATTAGTCAAATTATTAGAAATTTAGGTTGTGAAGGGTATGTAGAGCTTTTTAGATTAGCACAGAATGGAAAAGAAGTTAGAGCTGCGTCAAACCGACCTTAAGTAAGGTCGAAAACAAAATGATGATGATGATGAGTAAAAGTAATATATGACACAGGTGAGGTCCCAATAGATTTCGAAAAAAATATTATTATATCAATCCCAAAAAGGTCAGGAACTGATAGGTGTGAGAATTTTAGAACGGATGATTTAACTTCCCATGCTTCCAAAATACTAACAATAATAATTTAAAATAGAGTAGAAGCTTTGACTGAGAATTATTTAGGCGAAGATCAATATGGTTTTCGTAAAGACAGAAGGACTAAAGAACCGATACTAATGATTAGGGTAATTATCGTAAAGAGGTTACAAAAAAATAAAAGACTCATTTTGCGTTTGTAGATTTAGAAAAAGCATTTGATAGGGTTAATTGGATTGTTATGTTCAGGGTTTTGCGAAAAATAAGAGTCTTTCATAGGGATAGAAAAATTATTTACAGTCTATATAAAAACCAAAGTGTAGTAACTAGATTTGATGAAATATAAAAGGAAGCTAAGGTTAGAAATGGTGTCTGACAGGGCTGTATACTATCTCCCTTGATTTTTATTGCTTATATTGAGAAAGCTTTAAACTAGAGAGAGAAAAGAGATATGTATTAATGTACAGGGACAGAAAATAGACATGTTACGTTTTGCAGATGATATAGCCATTATAGCAGAGTCTTGAAAAGAGTTAGAAGAGTTTTTAAATATTTTAGATGAGATACTACAGAGTAACAATAGTGTGGGAATTAACTCAGAAAAGACAAAGACAATGACAAGTGATTTACAGCCTAATTCTAAACCAAAGTTAAAAATAGGTAATTCCGAGTTAGAGGAGGTAGATGAATTTTACTATTTAGGTAGTATACTTACAAAAGACAGACGTAGCAGAAGGAATATAATAGCTAGAATAGCTCAAGCTAGAAAAATGTTTTTAAAAAAGAAAGACTTACTAATGGTTAATAGTATTAGTTTAGATAATAGAAAAAATCTCTTAAAGTCGTGCGTATGGAGCATTCTATTATGCGGTAGTGAGACTTGGACAATTAAAGAGGTACATGAGAAAAAGATAGAAGCTTTTGAAACTTGGTGGTATAGGAGAATGTTGAAGATTAGTTGGACAGATATAGGAAGTCTATAGAAGGATAGGTGACGAACCCTATTTGTGGAAATAATTAAAGATCAGGAGAGATAGAATGATAGGGCATCAGTTAAGACATGAGGGACTATTTAGTAAGGTCTTAGATTATAGACTACCAAATAAAAATAGAGTAGGAAGACCTAGACAAAGTTATATTAGTCAAATTATTAGAGATTTAGGTTGTGAAGGGTATGTAGACCTTTTTAGACTAGCTCTGAATAGAAAAGAATTTAGAGCTGCCTCAAACCGACCTTAAGTAAGTTCAAAAACAAACCAAAAATAAATAAATAAAAATCAGTTAACTAAATATCACCTTAACATAACTCACAATTAGTTAGCGGTCTGGCATGTTGGCAGCGATTTGGTGCTTAAACCTTTCCGTAACATATAATTTAACACTTTTCCTTTTTTGGAGGGGATAACCAGGTAATATTTCATTTCCTTATAAATGGGAATCATGTAAACATGTTGGAGTTCTTTAACAACCATCAGGTTGCTAATATCTATGTAGAGCCAGGTAGATAAGAAAAAGATAGAAGTGTATAGGAAGACCTAGACCAAGCTATATTAGTCAAATTATTAGAAATTTAGGTTGTGAATGATATGTAGAACTTTTTAGATTAACACAAGTTAGGTTTTGGGCCTCTTGGAGCGACTTTTTAAAAAGCTTTTCCAAAAAACTTCTTCTAACAAATTTATTTTATACTGAATTACAGTGATTAAATTTACAAATACGTTATGTTCATTAACGTTGGAGATCGAAATTATTCTGGCTTGACTTTCACTAATTAAATAAATTAAAATTATGGTGAGTAGCTGAACTGACTACAAAGTTAAGGTTGAGAAGCTCTAGACCGACTGGCCATCTTGTGCTCTCGCGGGTAATTATGCTATCCCTGCCCCTCACATTGCTTGTGGGAACTGCAAGGCTAATGTCTGCTTATTTTTGTATTTAATACAATGTAACAATCTTAATTCTAATAATTGCTGTCTCATAACCTACTGTGACCTGCACCGGCAGTATCACGTTACGTCTGGAATACAATGTCTGTTTCCGTTCTTACTGTCTGGCTTGTTGAACCTTCATTAACCTTTTTTATTGTCCTTCAATATTACAATGTTGCATCTAACTTAAGTTTTAATAATTCTTAATTCTTAATGGTTTCATTAATTACATATATATTCTAATTGGAGGGATATGTAACTCACAGAATAGAAAAGAAGTTAGAGCGGCGTCAAATCGACCTTAAGTAAGGTCGAAAACAAAATGATGATGATGTTTGTAAACTATTAACTCGTCGACAAGAACTAAAAAGCATGTTCACGCTTCCTCTTCCATATATTTACTATGCGCTAAAAACTGCAAATTTTAATTAATTATAAAATGTTTTCATAATGAACTAATGTATTAACTAATATAACTAGTAAAAATATAATATGACGAATTGGATACAACAATCAAAGATTTGTTTAATTACTACTTTATGTTTTTATAATTTTTCTGCATAACTCCATAATATGCAACATATGTAGGACATATCAAGCGACAACAAGTTAACAACAGTTTACCCACTAGAATTGTCTTTTTTACTACTTGATTCATTTTGAGATCAGAGGTAAAGGATTTGGTTTAAAATATAGACTCGTGATTAAGTAACTTACAATTTGTAGTAATTGAGAGTGACTAAATTTCGTCTACAGAAAAATATTCGTCTACCTGAATTAAAAGGTTTAGTCTTCTGACTTTATTGTGTAACGATCTAGAAAATATTAAAATTTGTCATGAAACATCATCAAAAGTTTGCTTCAGGAAAAAGCTGATATAGTTATTTTCAACTTTAATACTATACCATATTAATCACATAAGAAAGCCAAAAGAGAGCTCCCTTATTGCGTTCTCGCTTTTACAACAAGTGAAAGCTTTTGGGGAAAATCGTTATAGTTGTTAACTTTCTACACTAGTAGTACTTTAGCTAATCGCAATTCGACCCGAAACCAGCTTGCTGATTAAGCAGTTGCAGAACTCTAAGGGTCGTAATCCCAAGACGTTTCTTAATGGTTTTGTAATACTCTCTCGTACTAAACCGAGTTCTTTGATGTAGGCAATTTATTGTTAATCAGTATTCTATCGAAATAGTTTGCCGAAAAGCTTAACGAAAAGGAAGTTGAATCGTTATATTGCATTCGTATAAAACAAATACAGTAAATTGATACGAAGCATCAACTAATTCTAAAAGTGATAATTGCATACATATAACTTCTTTAATTTACAGAAAAATTATAACCACGAAACAATGATAAACAATATAAAATAAGTTTATTTAGGAAATTAAACTAAAAAAAGGGTTTACATGAAATGATATCGATAGGCCCCAAGAAAAAAGTAATGAAAATGAGTTTATGATGACATAGCTAAACAAATTTTAGCATACAGTAAAAGAATGTTATAGAAATGAAAGTAGTATGAAGAAATATAAAGAAAACTTATTAAAATTTAGATAAAATGAACATAGGTGTATAGGCAGAATTAGAAAATAACAAAATTCGACTTCCAGCATTAAAAAAAGAAATTAAGAAAACTTTGATAGAAGTGTTAGGTTGTAAAAATTTGGGCACAGATGAAGTAGAAGTAGAAAGGAATAATACCCTGGACGACAGGGGATAGTGCAATCTGGAAGATCGGTAACAAGATACATGAAATAATGCAGTATAAGTATATACGCTAAAATGCAAAAACTGTAATAGTTTTTGTATTAAATAAACTAGAAGCAACTGTAAACGTCGTTTGAACCAACATCGAAAGGATATCGGTAAAAATATCACTATGAAGCCTAACACAGTTGTGGTTTCAACTCTAATTTTGATGCTTTTCATATATTATATGTGCGAGTCTATTGTAAATTATTAACGCTTGAACTCAACGGATCTATTCAAACTATTACTTGGTATAAAAGAAACATACAAGATTTAATCATCTGTTAATTAAAATAAAAACACTACTCATATCAAGTAAACATATACTTCAATAATCCCGGTTACGTTATACAAAACTAATTTTCATTAGGCACGGCGTTTACCATGGACAAATCTTCTTCATCACACCGTCGATCGTGTACTACCCCAACAGCGTTTAGGCGCGTCTCCGCTAGCGGTACAACAGGTACATACCCCTCTTGTTTATTAGTTGCACTAACAGAATAGTGCGAATTATGTTAGCACAGAAAGTTCTCGCATCTCGGTCGTCCTGTCCATCATATGTCTCGGATAATACACCATCATCATTTGGACTCTATCAAGACCTCATTTATTCCGAACATGTCGATTTATGTATCGGATTTCGTGAAAACCTTCGTTTTCGACCTCATAGGCATCTTTAGTTTTTACATTTGTAACTTTATACGTACACAAACATTTAGATTTTAATTTCATTCCTGGCCCAAACTGAGTTCTTTGTATGGCAACTAATTTGTATTTATTTGCTTCTCTACGATTTAAATGGTAGGTTCCCTGTTTTCTTCTTGTACTTTTAGTATTTGCCATTTTGCTCTTTCTCTTAACTCAAGTCGTTCATCCTCAAAATTTAGTTTCAATTCATCCTCTCCTATCAATTTCTGAATTCTGTTACAGTGGCGGCACATTGGAAGACGATTCGTTACAATTGTCCAATTGTACCATTTAAACGTTGGCCAGTAAGAACCGCAAAGCGATGATGCCTTACGACAAAATAAATACACAAACAAGAACGAATAGATATTTTTCTTAATTTTTCCGTCAAAATGATATTCAGATTTTCTACAATAAATAGAACCTTAATCACACACACAGTCACGAAACGTACCAAATTAAATACCAAATACAAAATAACAATCTTTACTAAATTATTAGTTGTATACAGCATCAATAAATAATTCTTAGTGGACGAAGAATTCATGCATATTATTACTCTATTATTTTAAATATGTGGAACTTAATGGAACAATAGTATATTGTACAACGAGCATGGAATGATGCCCATTTCTCACGAGTATGATAAATTGCAGCACGAGCTGAAAGCGAGTGCTGCAAATCATACGAGTGAGAAATGGGCATTCCAGGCGTGTTGTACACTATACTTTTTCTATGACTGTAGTACGTACTTTTTAAATGTGATACCTCTTTTGTTAATATTATAAAATACATGGTAAGCATAGGAGTATACATTTTATTAATATCATAAGTTTATTATCGTTTGTGAATACATAAATTCAAAGAAAAGTACAAATTTATCATAATAAAAGTAAAATTGATTTAAGTTTAGTTTTTAGATTCATTATTATTAAGAATATTAAAGGTTACATTGCAATTATTAAACGTCATTGTAGAAGGTGTTTTCCCAAAAACTAAATTTTCTTGACGTTGGAAATTCTTGTCTTTGGACGTTGATGGAACATTTGATGTGTTATCAATTGAATTTTGTATTACGTTGCCTACATTCAACTTATTTGTTAAAGAATCGGCTATATAGTTTTCGGCGACTGATGATTTCCAGCCACTGTGCCTTTTTAAAGATGTTATATCTTCTCCAGCATCTACAAGAATAGTGGCGGAAGATCTCCGGAAGCAATGACCAGTATATAATTCCAGATTAGGTAGTTTTAAATACGTTGCAATTTGCTTTCCCATAGCACCAAATTTATTGATACCCACTTTCTGTGTGGTGCATTTTCCTTTCTGATAATTTAAGAAAAAACTAGGATCGCAAACATTTGATGTACGTAGATTCCAGTATTTTTTTGTGATTTCATAAAAATTACTCGTTATCGTTAAGCTGCGTATAATTTCTGTTTTCGTGTCGGGAACTGTAACTAATATCTTCATCTGATGTAATTCCTGTCTGCGGCAAGCACCCATAATTCCCATAATTAATGCAGTCTGTAACAATATAAAAATAGCTATAAACACGCATTATTCTCCTAAGTTAATATTACATACTTTTGTCAGAAGAAACTGTTGATCCGGAGCCTCAGTAATAAATTTATTTATTTCCTCTGTTGTAAAAATTTTTGATTTTTTCGATTTATAACCGCTTGACTTCCGTTTGAGAAACGCTCTTAATTTTCCATACTTTGATATATCTACATTATGATGGATGGTGAGACTTGTTCTCAACGTAGAATAATGCGTTCACAATGTCGGAGATTTATACTTATTAGATAATTCATTAAAGTACGCAATTAAAACATTTTCAGAATAAGATGTTGTCTTTTGATCTCTTCGCCAATCCATAAACGATTTATAAGCAGTCTCATATTTTTTTTTGGAAATTTCCGGTAATAAATTTAATGTAGTTGCATTTGCAGCTTCTACAATATTTGGAGGCGGTTCTAGTTTGCTTTCACTATCACTAACCATTTTTTAAAGACTTTGCAAATACTTTAAGATTTTAAACGCTTTCACAGTATGAAATTATTTATTTGACATTTGTTGGTTTATTATTTGTTTCATAGCCCACCTTTGAAAACTCGGCCGTCATTGAAAATAAGATGCAAGTGCAGGGCTACTTGATTAATAGAAATATAAGCGCAACCGTGCAAATTGAACATTCCCGCACTGGTTGCTTAGCAACTTGCCTAGCAACGAGTGCGGGAATAAAAACCTGTATAGAATGTAGTAGATTTCTCTATCAAAAACACACCTAAAATAGGTTCGTTCCAAAACAGTCGTAGAAAAATAATATTACTAATGTACTGTGTGTAATGGGAATATTGGTGCACCGATATCAGTTACAAAATATTCACTTTGGTACAATAAATTTTATAATTGTGCACCTATATGTAAATAAAAATTTTCTTTAGTTATTGATCGCTATGGAATGAATAATTATGTGAGATAGTGATTTCAATATCACCTAATTACATCAATAAAAGTACTGTAGAATTGTACACAATCATCGTTAAGAATTCAATGCCATAATTTTACTACACTGGCATTTAATATGAATGACAAATAAATTTTATAACATAAGCATCCAATAACGATACCCATCAAGTGAATCTTGCGCCAAGTCAAATACTGCATTGACGGAATTCCAAATAATCTTCATTACAGGACTAAACTAAAGTTGTACGTGAACACCTAAACTACACTAGAAGACCTGAAGGTAAACGGAACACCTAAAGTAACACTAGAAGCTCTACAATTTCTAATATTAGTAATCTGTATAAACTCATTTATACAATAAACTATGAAGTAATCTAACGATCAGCTGATGAACAATATGGACAGCAACTACAGATGATACCTAAAACACCTGCATAACAATCAATGAACTCGAATAATGTAATAACTATCTTTACTTTGATATGTAAATCCCCGCAAATGAGTTTATTGAACAATCAAAACAAAGAATACGTAGTCAATAATTTAACATTAAATAGATTGCTTCAAAAATTCCTGGAGTTACAAATCGCAATAATGGCAGACGGCTAAACTGCATAAAGCAACAACCAGGATCGAAGTAGACAGAAGAACGGAAAACAAATGCTAAACTTGAATTGATAATGCACTCAAGATAGCCAATTGGAATTAGTGAATTTATAATATACGATATTTGATTTAACCAATGACGTTACCAATAACAGCTAAGTAAATTAATCGCCACAGGAAGACTAACCTAACATTATAATTAAACAAACGTACCATTAAATAGGGTTAATGAATGATACACACATAGAATTCCACCTTACAAATTAGCAGAAAATAATAGAAATGCCGTTACCAGAAATTAGACTAACATTCCCCACTTACCCGCAGAAAATTTACCTATAGGGGAAATTTTCTAAGAAATTGGCCTAAGCCAAACTAATAAACTACTGAAGATACCATACAAAAGAAATCGGAACAATTAAACTAAAACGTGGGACTCGAACCCACAACACTCATCTACTTATAACTACAACTCATATCTCTAACAAACATGCATAGCTCATTCACCACTACGATCAGGACGTAAATCTTTCGCATGCCACACACCATTACGACCATTTGTATCTTTTAATTCATACGTCCAAGGAGAAAGTCGCTTACTAATTGAAAAAGACCCTAAATATTTAGGAGTCAACTTTAGTGAAGGACTTGATTGCATCAGAAATTACCATATTTTTATGCCATACTCTCTGGCCAACATCATAACGCGGATCACGATGCCGAAGATCGTAGCTCTTCTTACTACAGTCAAACACTTTTCTTATCTTACTATTAATTTCAGGGAACAATTTTTCAGAAACCGCGGGGCGTTTAACGGGATCAATATAATCAGAATTTGCATCTGGATCAAGAGGTGGTCTAGGTCTGAAAGTAAACAGCAGTCGACTGCATGGATCTTTCAAAATGAGTCAAAACCACAGTTGCTCGTGTATGAAATACTTTGAAGCAAATTGAAGCCTGTTATTTCAGAAAACTGGACATATGTTGCAACTGCTTTTTAGAGAAACGTAAAGCGGTTAATGTATAATTGTACACAACCATAAGTTTGCCATTGATCTTCAAAAAAATAAGAAACGTCAACCGCTTAAGACCCATAATTCTCCACCACGACAATGCGAGCTCTCGCAAATTGACTCACACAAGTGACTTTTGAGCATTCAAAACGTTGATTTGAGGAGCTATCTGCCATATACTTCTAAAATGGCATCCAATGACTTCTTCTGTATTCCCACATATCGAGAACAAATTGCAAAGGCAACGTTTTTTGACACATGAAGAAGCAGTTAATGCGTTCAAAATGCATGATTTAGAGGTGTATCAATCGGAGTGGGAAAGTTGTGACGCTAGCGTATTAATTACATACACATTTGTATATAAGAAACATTTATCAATTTTAGTTAGTTTAGGAGTAGTAAGAAAATATACAAACAATTGGGGTGATTTAGAATTTACTAACAGGGTTATTCAATTAGATTATTAAAGTAAAATACTAAAATAAATAGTAAAGTACTTAGTACATTGTTATGGTAATCGGTGCGGATAAGAGAAAAGTAAAGTAGTAAGCAAGGTAACAGTAAGTCCGCACAGGGTACCGCAACAAAACAATGTCGTGCTAGCTAAAACGTCGCAGAGTGTAGTGGGTCACACAGAAATAAAAAGAAAAGCTCAAGAAAGAAATTTATTTACAAACCATTAAGAAATCAACATGTAAAGAAAGGAAAATCAACTCGTATAGAACAAAACAGTTATCAAAAAATATCATGGAAAATTTACATAGTGCAAAAACCTTTGCAAAAATAAATAATATCCGTCTGTGATTAGTTGGACGATTCGCAAAATCTTTTCCTGGAAAGAACCAAGTAAATCAAATTCAGAAGCAGCAATAATGAAGAGAGTCACTCTTTGCTTCCGTTCACCGGTAGCTAGTAGCACAACATTACCTGACCTAGGATATATATATATATATATATATATATATATATATATATATGTAATTGGTTTAATTGTAACTGCAGATTGCAGAGAAAGTTTTGCTTTTTTATATATTTTGTGTGCCTTAAAGGCAAGAATTGGACGCCGCCACTGGAAATAATGTTACTATTGCATTAAATATATGCATGTACATTGTTAATATCCCAAAGGCAGAACGTATTTGTGATAGCCATTTATAGAACACAGTATAGTTTCGAATCAACTTCTGTACAGTTTCAGCCTTAGTGCTAGTTCTAGCCAACTGATGGCGCTCTATCTTCCTTTCGCCAACGTACAGAGGTTTCTTAGTGCCTATACTTTGAGGTTTCTTGACATTTTGTTAGGGTTAAGACTAGTCCATTCTGGCGAGACCCAAGAGGTCGAAACCTGGTCAATGGATGTTTTTTCCCCAACAAAATGATCAGGTAATTGTTTTGTAATGGCTATGCAAATACCAGTTCGATTTGTATAGGTAAATACAATGTGTATTTACAGATACATCTCATGTAATTGGTATATATATATATATATATATATATATATATATATATATATATACGTATTACGTAGAGATGGTTTGCACTAGTTGACAGTAATTCAGCACCAATCGTCGTAAATGATTTCGTTATTGGAAAATTCCATCTTTCAAACTAACAGCTTCGTATAAACTAATTTCAGAATTTTATGAAATAAATCTATCAATGAATTTTCATAGAAACATTTTTTAATTCGGATCGTTATAGTCATTAGATTAATCTAAAATAAAAGTTTTACAACGAAGAAATCGAATAACACATTAGAAGCTCAAAAGCCAATAACAACGGATAACGGAAAACTCATCTGATAAAACACGTCGCTAAATGTATGTACAAATGCTTTAACGATCGAAAACCACGTTTTTGAAAGGATTATAGCCCTTAAAGAAAATACCAGATTTTCATTTTTAAATTATAATAGCATATACTAATAAAACATTAAGAAAATGCATATATTTAACCTTTGATAACCAAAATATTTAATTTTGTTACTAATAATAATGATAATTGCAGATTTTACGGCTAACTCGAAATAAATTCAAAGTAGCTTAAATTTGATAACTGAATATTTAATAAGAATCTACAAGATGATGAATAAGCGACCGTTTCGCTAATAAACGCAAAATAATCGCGGAAACAGCACTAGATAAGCAATTTTAAATTAACTATGTGCCAAATTATTGAATTACAGAGATGGAATGTATTAACATTCTTCTACAAACAGCAATTAAAACCGGAACTTCACCATAGACATACCATATTCGACAAACACCAACATATTTTCCCTGACTAATCACCCTACCCTACGAACTTGGATGTCACAATATTCGGATGTATTGAAAAGAATTGAAATCATAGTAAAATATTTAATTAGACAGAGGCATAAAATGTCATAAAATTAAATACATAGCGACTAAAGACAATGGCGCAAATATAATAGTAAACAGACAGTTTCTCATGCACCAAGAAAGTCCTTGAGCTCCGCTTCAAAACAATTCGTCGCACGGACCCCCGTGAATCAGTACATCACGTAAACCTTCGGGAACATTTTAACCTATATGTACCGTTAAATCATAACGGAAAGAATCATTCAAACGAAGTCGTATTTTTCAAGCAGTAATAATTTATCGACCAACAGAAGCGTCGAGTGATGACAAACTTTTAAGTAATTTAACAGTAAGGTAATTTCATACATTCGTGTTTGCTGGTACTTGAACGAGTTTTTAAAATGTAGAATTAAAGAAATCATTGATGCGTAGAAAAAATGATCCGGTAAGAAGACGCTTTCATCAATGTTTCGTTGGATTCTAAAGATTACTTAATAACACCCCGTTGTTGTCATGTACGAGGTCGCTTGAACCTTGTGTAACTTGTGTTTATGTATAATGTTCACTTGCTTGATACGTGTGCATGAATGACCTACTTATTTAATCTTTCCTACTTAAATCTCCAGAGAGACCTTATCATCAGGGCTAAACAATGGGTTCTTTGTTTTATACCTGTGGTAGCATACACATGGAAATAATTTCCCTTACAAGATTTCACTGATTCAATTTTCAATAAGACACAACATATGATATAATTACGTATAATAATTGTAATTAAACTAACAAAAGTAATCAAAGTTTGGATTACATTGGTAAAATAAAAATAACTCTTTAACCAATTTCAATTCTCTTAACACTCTAATAAGACATGTAAATTTTACTTCAATAAATTTTCTTTCTTTTTTTTAATAACTACAGAGTATCAAAAAAGTTAACAAAATAAACCGACCTGATATGAGCGCATGTCCCAGGGCTTTTATAAGATAAATTTTACAACGTATCTAATTCAAACATTAATTAAAGCATTGCTCTTCATAATGCTATTAGCATTTAAACATTTGTGAAACCAACAATTATTATAAGTTTCTTTTTTACAAAAATTTAAACGGATATATACATAAACGCCTGAATAAAATATTTTCAAAATCCTTGACCTTAACCACACGTCAAGAAAAAAGGAATTAGTGGAACTAACAACAGATGGTGGACAATATGGCGGACACCTGAACTTCTGATCCTCTAAACCAAAGAATATTAACCCAGGAAAAGCAAGTCTTCCCCTGCTGATATTTTCCCATTTACGCATTTCACAATACTCGAACAAGTATTTAAATTCACTTAAATGGCAATATAACAAAAGCCAAGTTGAAGTAAACAACAAGTTTTTAGAAATTAAATTAATTTTTCTACAACAGATAACCTTATTTTAAAATCATTGTATAATAAATAAAATCAGCTTACCCTTAGCCGGCGATTTAATTTATTTTTAAAAGGAACAGCTTCCCACAACCAAACCAACATTTGGAAAATAACAAGTTTCCTCGCGTCCATCGTCCACCAAAAGTTGAATCAGATAGCCCGACCTCAATAAGTGGGATTGCGCAGAATACCACAATACGCCTTTTGATTCCTACCCAACAGAATTTCGACTAACAAGACAAACAAGACTGCTTCTCCGTTTAACTTATAACCCAAATGCAGGTAAATAAAGTTGCCTAACTACTAGATTCGTAACAGTAAAAACGAACTGTTACACTTGGAAAGAGAAAAACTGTAAAGCATTACATTTTTTTACCTGATGCATATTTCAAACTGGTAATTAATATTTAAAATGCATAAAACCCATTTTCTCATTAAGCGAACCATTACTTTAGTGGACGCTTGAGTGAAAGTATCACAACTACAATTACAGAAACTGAGATTTATATATATATATATATATATATATATATATATATTGCTACGATGTCACCGCTCGTCAGATGTATAACGACCAAATACCTGCTGATCGCCACCTCTCTGTGCCTCTAAAATAATTTAAAATTAACACAATTAAATTTATGCTTCGACTAGCTCAGTGATAGCCCGTAGAGAGTGAGCGACGGTATGATAACAGAGAATTTGTACTCACTCTTTGCTAACACTCCATCGACCTGAATAAGACAAGCGAAATTCACCAAAATTTGTATAATAAGCTCCAAAATTTTACAATTTACAACTCTACGTCCCATTTTAATATCATTTACTATTTACATAACTTGAATCAAACTTAAAATAAATATTCCCATCAAATTTGTTCAATACCAAATTTATAACCTTTTTAAACCTTTTTATCGCAATTAAGGCCAGCAAAAAATTGTATTTTACTATGATTGGATTCGTTGAACGTTCAAAGAACTATTCCCTTTTTAAAGATACTTTTATGTACCAACCAAATTTTTGTTGTCCTTTTACATGCAAGTTTTAAGTTCATCAAATATTTAACATAATAAATGTAATGTACTATGAATTGAAAAGATAATTCTGACCTGATACTCCTCCTGCTGCTTCTTATTAGAGCTACCTGATCCAAATCGGTTGCTTGTTCAGTGGTTTCGGGTCGATGATCCACCGCTTGACGTGTATTCCAGTACTTCGAACTATTTTCCAGCAACTTGTAGTCGTTTGTCCAATGATTTGATGTACTAATCCTGTACTTCAAGTATCATACCATTTATTTAGAGTTTTATCCCAGAATTTTAGTGTCCTAGCGTCGTAATTTAGTATTATTTATTTAATTAATTAGTTGATTGTTTAGTTTAGCGCTCAGTATTTAGTTGATTACTCAGTGTCCGTACCTAGAGTCGATTTATTCTCGATTTTAATTTTCCATACTTAGAGTCGATTTAGCTTCGATTATATAGTTTCCGGTATTTAAAGCCCTAAATTAATAAATTGTAAACTTCATTCATATTAATTAAATCTAAACTTACGTATTATACCAACGGCAGAGTTTTATACACACGTATTTTAATCGCGCACTTTTACTGTTTTCCACTTGGAATTTTTAATTAATATGACTTTCACTTATAATTTTCAATTTAACTTCACTACATTAAAATTTACATAACTTTCAACTATTATAGTCCGTTCGTCGATTATGGAAGGAATGTCCCTTACTCTTAGGTTCGTTCTATAGACAAATTGGTTCCCTCTTCTTATCTTAACCTGTTGGGTTTTATTCGGTATTGCATGTTGTAGACGGACGTTTGATTTTGCACGTACATCAGAGCTTTGTATTACGAAATTTGGTATTTTTGCACCTTCAACTGCACGTAGTCTTAATTTTAGTGTCCATTCTTTGTTACCATATGCTGGGTTTTATTAAATATGGCAATTGCTACAATTCAAACGGCACGTACGTTTTTCTCTCAATATTTTATACTTTATAAAATATGCTTGTTTATAAAAGGTTTGTATATTATAAACACGCATTGATTATTTTCTTACGCAAATGCGTCTTAAAAGAAATTTCGCTTTACTGTTATCCTTTTCAAATATGCCGAATTTTTATTTATTTTTAATCTTAGAATGTTTTAAATGTTTTAAAATTGATTGAATGTGTTTGCTTTAATTAACTGTAGCGTATTATTGATTTTATGCAGGGTGATTTGTATTTGTTTTTTGCATAATAAACGAATTATTTACATTTTATGATTTAAGCGTTTGGTTTTCGCGGTTTTTATGATATTTGCATGAAGTACTCCTTTAATGTGACCTTATATACACTTCAATAACCCTATTATCATAGCAATATATATATATATATATATATATATATATATTAGTTTAGTTTAGTACTTCTTTAATGTGACCTTATATACACTTCAATAACCCTATTAATAGGGTTATTGAAGTGTATATAAGGTCACATTAAAGGAGTACTTCATGCAAATATCATAAAAACCGCGAAAACCAAACGCTTAAATCATAAAATGTAAATAATTCGTTCATTCGTTCATTATTATATTTATAATCAATAATTTCTTCATTTTCATTTTTCACGTAGATTTGGCCAAATAAGGATACTTTTAAGTTAATCAATTTGTTTTGTTACGATAATGTTCATGTTCTAATATAGATTAAGAGAACAGATTGCAGCTTTTATTTGTTGATTTTAAGTTAGCAGTTGCAGGAAAAAGAATACGAGGCTCTACCGACATGATTTGCAAGAACTTAATAATTATTATTAGTATGATCTCGGCGATTACTTACCATCTACAATATAAGAATAGGGCCACATGAGTTGGTACCCAGCACTTATTACTGGACAGACATTTTATTGCCAGGCAAGTGCAAGTGTTAGAATTGTATACTCCTAAAAGAATTCCTGTTGTTTTCATAGAATCCGCCCTTCGCCACCACAGCTAACTGGTGCAAATTTTTCTGTTATGTTTCCGTGGTAAACTAACTTAAAAAGGTCATTGGCGTCAATTTCACACGTATCAAAGTGCTTTGAAAATTGGTTCAAACGCATGCAAAAATGTATTGTTTTTCATGGAGAATAATTTAAAAAGGAATAAAACCGCCTTATGTTGATAAATAATTGTTAGTGGTCTCAAATCCTGAAATACAAAAGGCAGCCCACGTATAATGAATCTTCATCAAATTACAGCTGAATTAATGTGTAAATTTCAGTTGCAAAACCTAGGTGATCGTCAAGTTGTTTTTCTTGCTATCTCTCAGCCGCGCCAAAAACCATTTTCTTAAATAGTATCGATAAATAATTGACGTCTTCAAAAGCAGTACGGTAAAATCAAGGTTCGTTCATTGCAAACCGATAATTAAAGATTTAATAAGTAATTTGAATAAAATTTTCTAGTGAGATTTCAAAATGTATATATTCACTCTTTTCAGAGCACAAGAAACGGATTTTCAGAAATTGAAGTTAACCATTACATATAATGAAAATAGTATGTATTTTAAAGTTCTAGGTGTGGCAGCAATCGTTACCTGGTATCTCAAGAACCTGATAAATCAATTAGACAGATTGTGTTAAAGTATAGTGATACTCTATTGTCACATTCAAAACCGGGCAAACCATTAATTTAAAATCGATTCAAGACCTTGTTGGTAATTACAGACATATCCACTGAAGCGTACAGTTATATCACTTCTGACTTCATGAATTTGTACCCACTTTACAATACGTTTCCTGAAATAGGGGGTACGGAGATAAACTCTAAATAACGATATGCTTATTGTCAATATATAATAGTTTTAAGGATTTCAGATTTTATTTCAGGTTTTCATACAATACGGGATTTTCTGACGTGTTTCAAAGCGTAGCTTTCAGCCCATTGTTAACTGACAACATTATACTATGCGCATTTGTTAATTCTAGTTTTAATAAAGGCATCCCCTTGGGAAACATTTTTGACTTATTTTACTTGCAAAATTACATTGTGGTCACTAAAGACAAGCATTCTGCTTCCATGATGAATTTTGGAACATAAACATTGCGAACTTCAACCAATATTGCGGCAAAGCAATGACTATTTCTATTATTATGGAAAATTATGCGCTACGTATCTGAATTAAAACTAATCAATATTTCAGTAAATTATTTCGCTCTATGGCTGTATTGATAAAGTAAAACCTTTTTCACATCAAACACTATAATCGGTTCAATTCGCAGCAGCTAGGACACAGCTTTTAAGGGTTGTTGCAAGTTTCAAAAGCTGCAAAAGTTACTATAGAAATTTGCAACGGACCGTAAGAAGCTGGTCAAGTGAACAAAACCGCATACGCTATAAAGCTTTAGGCGAAGCTTGCGGTGACGTTATGGCGATAGTGCAAGCTTGTGACCCCTTGCTTGAGAAGCACCACTGCCAACGGAATCTTGCTGACCAAAATTGTTTGCGGTCGTGTGCGTCTTGAGTGCAATAATATATGATTTGATCGCCTTAGGAAGGCTAATGTAATAAGAGAAATCTGCTTATATTGGTTGAAGAATTTGGTAAACTTGTTTTAGTGTTACAGAAGCTATTGTCGCTTTATGAATAGATGTACTGCATATTCTTCAATCATATTTATTGAAAAGATGTAGAAGCGGATAAAATGTAATTTAGATAAGTTCAAAGTATTGCTTTTTACCATAAATTGCAAACAACGCATTTCGTTTTGCGCACGGTGTTGGTAATTTTAATCGTGCAATTTTTGGTAATGAAAAGTAATTTTTTTCTTTATACTTGCATCACCTATGTACACGTGTAATTAATTTCAATTAAGGACCACGACGAATTTACGTGTAAAATATTTTTAATTAAAAAAAAAATTTTTAATGCAGTGCTTTCGGCACTAGCCACATCTGTAATACTTTGTCGAGTACAAATTAAAAAATTTCCAATAAACCATAGCAATTAAAACAATAATAGCAGATATAACTTATTTGTAAAACAAAATTTTAAAGTTATGGATGAAATATTCAGATATTTTAAGGTGCATATTTTTTTGAGGCGGCTTCGTGGCGCAGTTGGTATGCGTGTGCCTACTCTGCCCAAGGTCCCGTATTTGAATCACGACACGGTCCGCTTGAAAAATATTAGACGAGCATTTTTTACAAAAACACGCCCTCGTTCGGATGAGAGGTAAAATGGAGGTCCCGTGTGTGTGTTGTCACGTACGTTAAAAATCCCTTCTTTGCTTGGAATAGTAAGAGTTCGGGAAAATTCAAAATTTCCCGGTAAAAAAACTCGCTTCCAGGCCAATGCAATAACTTCGGGTAGAGCATTCGAAAAATGCAAATGTAGTGCATGTTTCTTTCGTCTTTGATGAGTTAAAGAGAAGGCATAAAATATCCGTAAACCCGCTCATAAAATCAAAATTTAATCTATCAAAAATATTACCAAAATTAGATATATCTACTGTTTTTGTTCTAGTTGTTGCAGTCTGTTGGAAAAGTTTTATTTATACTGGAAAAAGGAGAACGGATAACGGCTAATGCAAAAAGTGTCCTGATTAGTAAATAACTTACACCCATTTATCTCATAAACTCCTATTAATATTTCTTTGGTGACCTGTAATTTTGACACATATCAAATTCCTTTTCATCATCATCAATAGGTCTTCAATCCTATAACTGGTTGGACGCGTATATCCATTGTTCCCTGTTTTGAGCTAACCTACACATTTTCATGAAATTCCCACAGCCTACATCTTTTACTATCTGTGTGCAATAGTAATCTAGGTTTACCGCTATCTCTCCTTTTTCCTTTCTCTGCTTCCATATATTACGCGCTATTTCCTCATGCCTTAGGATGTGTCCTTTCATCCTCTCTCTCCTATTTCTTACTGTTTTCCACATATTTCTTTCTTCCCCTATCATTTCAAGAAGCTCTATGTTCGTAACTTTGTCTGTCCATGATATCTTCATCATATGTCTGTAGCACTTCATCTCTAAAGCGTCTGCCTTTTTTATATCCGCTTTTCCCTTGTTTCTGTGTTTGTTGTCTTTGAACATAGTAGTTACTTTTACTTGTTAAATGCAGCACGGCTATTGGAATTTACTTCTCAACAGAATTTGTGACTCACTCCTTCCGTTCAACAAAAAGGGTATCCTATAACCATGACCTGCGGTCTCTTGCATTCCTAGTAAAACTGGAGTGCAAGTTTAATCCTTCCATTAAAGACTATCCGTTGTAATTAACATAGTAAGTACTTGTTCTTATGTATATAGAGATTGAGTTTTGCTCCTATGTTTAACCTATTGTTCATTGGATTTCAAAGAGTTTTTATTTGTGTAATATACGTGTACCCAAGTTCGTTACCTTTATCTATATTGACAAGAAATAAGTATTTCTGCAATCTTTAAAAAAGGACAAAATTATACAGTTCTATTGGATTTATACAGTTGCTTCGAAGGATCCAGATAATCAAATTGAATTCCAATTATGGTCACGGGTCGATAGTATGCGATCACATCATAAAATGCTTGCATCGTAATCAGAAAAATTCGAATCGACACAAGAAAGGAACTCAGGCCCGTGCCACCATATTTTTGAAGTCATTAATTGAGGAGGGAGTACCACCCTGAAAAGTAAGTTGGCAGGGTTATTTGGGATAGCGACATTGCGCCATTGCCCTTGAAAGAAACAGCCTTGAATCAAAGACATTCGTAGCCAACAGGATGGATAAAAAGTTATCCAGTGCAGAGATATTTGTGAATCAGTCCAACGGCCTTGCGTTAATTTTTGTTTATATCTTTTGTACTCTTCCCATCTTGTGTTATTTGACTTCCTAGGTAACAGAAATCTTTAACCCCTTGAAAGTTCTCGTTTCCTATTTAAATTCTGAATGTTGATTTATTTGTCCCTCCTTCACATACTAGTACTTTAGTTATATTTTTGTTAATTTTCATACCGTATCTCTCTGTTGAACTGTTTCCATTTTATTAAGAGCGGCTTCTACCTCTTCCTTGCTAGATGATAGTACCGCTATATCATCTGCAAGCATAAGCATATCAATCCCATGCATAATAATTCGAAATGTCTTTCTGCATTTGACAATATTCATTGCCTCTTCTATATATTTATAAGTTAAAAATTAATGGGGGTAGGGCACATCCCCTTCTCACCCCTTTCCTAATATTTACTTCTCTACGTTCCTACTCTGATTCTATTACCGAAGTCTTTCAGCAATTCGTTTGACTTTTCTCCAATTTTTTTGTGGATATCTTTATCTTTTAGTTTCTCAAAGTCAAAGTTTCCTTTCTCCGTTACTTCTTTTCAAATTTTTAAATTTAAGCGCGGCTTTCATAATTACTATGTTGTGGTCATTGTCGATATCTACTTCTGGGTAGCTTCTAGTCTTGTACTTGATTTCTAAACCGTTGTGGAATGTAATCCATTTGATATCTCCCTAAGTATCCTGGCATCTTCCGCATGTATCGTCTTCTAGCATAATATTGAAATAATGTGTTTGTGATGGTTAAATTGTTTTTATCGCAAAATTCTACCAACCTATTTCCCCTGGCTGCCTAAACCAAATAAACCTAGTACCAATCCTTTCCTACCCTTGCCTACCACTGCATTAAAATCTCACGTAATTATTAAATTTTCATGTCCTTTTACAAATCTAAGTACGTCTTCGAAATCTTTGTAGATTGCTTATACCTTCTCGTCACGGTAGCTAGAGGTGGACATGAATTATTACTGTATTTACCGGTTTAGATTTTAATCTAACCATGAGCACTTTTTCGTTCTTTTGTAAGTAGTGTTCTACACAGAGTCCCACTTTTTTCAGTATGACTATCCCCACACTTTTATTGTCTTGCTCTGAGACTGTATGAATTATCCTAAAGTCTTCGCTCCAAAATTTCCCACCTCTGGCCACCGAATTTCGCTAATCCCTACTAGGTCTAATGCGAACCTGTTCTTTTCAATTTTCAGATTCTCTGGCTTACTCGCTTGCTTCATGCTTCTGACATTCGACGCTCCGACTCGCAAAATGTTTCTTACTTTTGCTTTAAACTTGTCAATCAGATCCTCCGAAGTAGCCCCTCCCGAAGATCCAAATGGAGGAATATTTTAACTCCGGAATCTTTTACCCCAGAGAACGCAATCATTTTAAAACATTTTCAGTACTCTGTGTACTTGGGAGATAATGTAATGGTTTCCCGTTGCCTTCCGCATCGTAGAGTGTCATACCAACCCCCAAAGTCTCTGCCGCTCTAAGTACCGAATGAACTGCTGCCCTCTTTCGGGTTTCTCACTAAAGACCCCACTAATTTGGTTAAACCTATAATTCGGTTCTTTAACTCACTGAAACACGCAAGTCATTCTACCCGTTCTAATATATTAGAACCTCTTCAAGGTGCAGGTCTATTCAGAATGGAAATCCTTTTTAGTATTTAATTTTTATTTATAATTTCGTCATAACTTTGTTTTACTTAAAGTCTTTTCTGAAAATTTACCTAACTTGTTGAGAATTGTGTGATTGGTTTTCAGCAATCACGTGACCATCGTAAGCCAATGAGAGTTGAGTTTAGCACGAGTGAGGAAACAATACTTTTTTCCAAGAATGAAATACACTTTTACCGGTTAAAGTGGTGAAGTATCTGTAACAAGTGCTACTCCTTTATCTCTCTACCTCCCCTATATCTCTTCCACAGGTTGTGTTCAGCGAAATTTGTTAATAAACACGAATTTACCCTGAAGATTTTTTTGGCGAAGCCTTAGGTTTTATGATTGTAAATACTTGATACATGATAAGAAAGGTAGGGTCTATTAGTTTATATTTCAATTCTGTGTTAAACGTATTGAAGCATGGTGGAATGATGTGTTTATAATTACAAAGTTAAAGAACAAGAGAAAGGAGAAACCAATTAGTCAAGTAGAGAGTGGTGGGCGATTTGGAAACGCAGAGAACTGTTATTTACATTTGTTGACTGGAACGACGTTGAGTTTTGTTATCCCCTTGTCGCTCAATCCAGACACAGACCGGCATTGAAAAATCGTATATATGACGCACCATGAAGCTATTATTTTTTAGAGATTAACAGAAGAGTCAATTAGCTGTTATAAAGTACAAGCATTATTTTAAGTGGGATGACTACTCAAATTAACGATTACGTTTTGGCTATGTGAAGTACACTAGTTATTGCAACGTTACTTGCGTGTTAACCCATGTTTTAATCAACAATAACAGTTGTGTTTGATACTAACAAAAGCTTGATACAGCATAGAAAAAAAAATTCGAACTCTCAAAAAAATGATTCCATGATAAATTAACTTATGCAGCTGGTGGAAAGCAATAAGCCTTATTGAACGGCATTACGGCAATGCAAGCGAACAATGCCAGTGTTGCAGAAAAACTCGATATGTCCATTAAGAATGTAAAGAAAAATTTTAGTTGTATGACAAAATAAGTGTGTACTAGTGTGCCACTAATAATCAGTCAGGCGTGAAAGTAGAGTAACCAGAGCGACACGATTTATTATATATTAGTTTATTCAAAAACTGGGGGTACAAAACTTATTACTTAGACAAAACGAATCTATGAACCTTGTAGCATTTATAAATGAGCTCGAGGAAATTTTTGTAGAAGCGGGTGTACCAGTGGAAAATAAGTCACCTTGACGATAAAGTCTCTGTGATTGGCTGCATATAAAAAAACAATATTTTGTAAATGCTAAGCACTTTTTGTAGAAAGGTTTTGGGGCACTGAAAAACGCCGCGAAGTTTATTGTAATTTAAAATTTGAAGAACACAAATCTGAACCGAAGGCGGACTATTTTATGAAAAATGCTAGAGAATGTACGTATCTAGATGAGGAATTATCTGAGTATGATGTATTTAAATTAATTTCTTCACATTTTGATTTAAAAACTAAGCGAGGAGTTTTAACTGGCATTGCCGAACTATAGATAAGATTGAGGAGTTTTTTAAGACAGTTAGATGAAATAGACAACCAAACAAAGGAGTTTAATGGTAGGAATCAACGAGTGTAATTCTTCCGCACTCGGAAGAAAAACCTTTGGTCAAGGTTTTGGGGGAACTGAGTGCAAGATATGGAAAATCGAACTGAAAATTACCGGAATAAGGCGGACGATAGACATTAAGCGGAAAATATGGATCGAGTGTGTGGTGGAAGGAAGAGAGAAAATGACTCGCCTAATTAGTTATTTAAAAAATAAACAAATCAGTAGGGTTGATAGAAAAGAATAGGATAATGTAATGGGAGATTAGCAAGTAGACATGTTATTTACTTAGAATAATGACGAGTTGTTACTGGAAAGTGATGAGGAAAACTAGCAGTCGAAAAATATATTGCCAGTTAGTATGTGGGAAATGTTGTCACATCTATTTAGTCATGTGTATCCCAGAACTTCTTTCAGGAGAATCAAAAGGAATATCCACCAATATATATATATATATATATATATATATATATATATATATATATATATTCTCTGTTAATAATGCTGTTATCGTCAGTGCTGTACGCAATTACGCAAAAAAGATTAATCAAGCGTGGCTCGAATTTCGGATGATTGTATTTTTGAGTTTGGATGCATGGTGGTGCCATCATTAAATCAAAACGTTATACTGTGTTGCGATCGGCTAGCTTACCATAAACTAAAAATATGTTTTGATTTATTACGTTTAACAGATCGTATTCAATGATATTGGATGTGGCCAAGTTTCGATCAAGAATTGTCGCAAATAGCGGTGGTTCGTGTTGCTAAAATCAGCGTATCAAATGGTAGTGTCAAAACGTTAAGCGGTTCCGTAGAAAGAATTGAGACTACAGTGGATAAAATAAAGACTCTCCTTGGGAAATCTGAAATATAATGGGACTTTGAAAAAGGAAAATTATTGGAAACGGTTTTAGAATTTTCGAAGATGTTCTCCAATGAGCGCGATCAAATCAAGAACTATGTTCGCAAAATTAAAACTAAGGACGAAACTCCATTTTTCATCAAACCTTGCCCTATTCCGCACGTGTATTATCTGGAGGTGAAAAATCACAGAACAAATGGTTCAGTAGGGGATTGTTAAAAAACAACGAACCAAATTTGTTAGCCCTTTGTCGTAATTGAGAAAGAGGATGACAGCCTTAGGGTGTGAGTTGAGGCACAGTTTCTAGATCGATAAATGGAAAAAGAGCGCGTAATCCCCTCCGAGTTGTTGTATAGATTTCCCCCTTGTGCTTTTCTCAGTTAGATTTGTGTATGTCTTCTGCTCTCTAAATCCCATCAACAATATACAGATTTCATATTTACCGACGTTGCCTATGTGTTTCAAATGCTGCCCTTTAGCATGGCAACTTCTGTGGTCAGTCTTATTAAAGTCATAAAATTCAGTATTAAAAGCAGAGGTTGGAGAATTTATTATTCGCTATGTGGACGATTTGTTGATAATATTTGGTGATGCTGAGCAGCACCTAGACATATTTGAATTGTCCTGGAACAATTAGCTAAAGCGGGAGCTACGCTTAAATTAAAAAAATGTCCGTTAGCACGTAAAGAAATAATGTTTGTAGGTCATATTTTGACAACTATTGGTATAATTATGACTCACGAGAGAATACAAACAATTTTAGATTTTGAACGCGCCAGAGATCTTCACACGTTGAGGTTTTTGAGGTTGATGAATTACGACGCCCGTTTCATTGAAAACTATTCGATTTAACATTGGGACATTTGAAAAATTTGAAAAAATTAAAAAACCTTTTTGTAAAATTATAATGCTGTTTCATCCAGATTCGAATATGGGATTTCACAAACGAGCTGATGCCTCGCGTTATGCAATAGGCTCATATCTGTATCAGATTAAGGATAGAAAAATATTTGTTATTGCTTTTTATTCGAGAATGCTTCAGGAGCTGAATCAAACTATTATGTAAACGAAAACAACAGCTCTCGGCATTCTTGCATCCTTACAAAATTGGTATTTATTACTGCTGTGCCAGGATAATAGTAATCGATCACAAAGCACTGTCATTTTTAGCCACCTGTTTTCTAAATTCCAGATTGTTGAGGTGAAGCCTCTACTACTTACAGCAATTTTCTCTGAAAATAAAATACTGTGCCGGCTCTTCGAATTTTATAACTGATACACTATTCCGATAGCCTACTAGGCAATTGCATTTAATAGACAAGCCCAATTCTTATGTGGTTGAAATAAGTAAGATTTTCAAAAATAAATAGAATATTTAAAATCAACTAAAGCCAATGATGATGTGTGTAATAAAACCAAGCATGAATTACATCACGGAAATCTCTCGGTTCGAACCTTTCGATAGTATGTTCTGCATGAAGATATTATTTTTAGGTGGGGAAATGGAAAGGTGTTTGGGTTTCGGTTATATATACCCAAAAACCGAAATACTGTTTGCAATTAGCTGGACGTAAATTGTTGTGAAAGCTTTTAAAAAATTTCTTTGTAGCTACGAGTTGTTGAAAAGGCTTGTACAATCGATTTGTTAATAAAGAACGGTTGTTGTTCAAATAGTGTTCGTTACAATAATTATAAAATCCATTTCACTCGTTTATCATACTTATATCTTTTTTTTAATCCAAACTGATCGTCAGATAAGCTCTCCTCTATTTTATTCTGCTTCTTTTAAATTCTATAATAGTTAATCTTTTTGAACAGTAGCGCAAAATAGATTTTAGGAACTAACAGTCCTAAAAGTTTTGCATTTCTTTGATCCTTCTTCTTTTGAGAACGCAACTAATGTACTCTGCGGGTAGTTTTCCTTTTTCATACATCCTGTTTATCAGCTTATGAGTGTCTCATCCTTGTATATATTTAACTCGTGACAATTCATCAATTCTTACAGATTACTTGGCTCTAATTTTCTGCGATAAGATTATGGCAATGTTTGACCCTTTTTCCTGTTGTTTGACAAGCCCAAAATTCATTTTGTATGGAACCTTAAATTTGAAACATTTGCAAACAATAAACATCAAATGAAAAGAATGCTTTATAATAAAACACCTTTAGGAGTTTCAGTACACAGATGAAATTGTGGAAAATATACGCATACAACTCCAAATCCCTCTTTTTGTATAAAGTAATTAAACAATTTTCAACAAAGTTTAACCACTTTTTATTGAACCGAACAAGCCAATAATTGAACCAAAGCCTACACTGGTAATTAACAGTCATTCCCAATCCGCTAACAAATATACAGCCCTCTCACTTCCTATCTCGTCAACCTGTCACCATTTTACAATATCCACCCTGAAGTGTGGTGCGTGTTTTGAAGTGAACTCTAATGAACACAACTGTTTATTCGAATTACATAGTTTTGTACGTTTCATATTGTAATTCTGATTTTCATACAAATCTGGATTTAGTTAAACGTCAACATTGAAATTTCATAACTTCTATTTAAATGACTACGTTATGCGAAATTTTAGTTTAATAAATGCATATTCATCAAGAAAATTTTGGCGTAATTTACTTCTACAATTCGTTATTCATCATTAAGTAGGAAAATTTTGATGCCGGGTTAAATGTCATATACCCTTTTCAAAGCTGACGTGAAAAATTTGAAATTGTTTGGTTAATAAAAGAGATTTTTTTATTATCCGTAATTCTCTGTATGCCACTAGTTAACATGTACGAGTATCAATTAAATATTTAAGTGAATAATATCTTTATTAGACGCAGAAGTTTCTTCTATAAATAATATTTTATCGTAGTCCCTAAAGTCAAGCTTTTAAGATTATTTGCAATGGCAACGGCTGCTCTGAGTTATGATAATAAAAAATCTTCATTTTGCATTTAGTTTACTTCAAAAAAGAGTTAGAGGATCATGAGCTCCGTAAAATTTACAGAAAAAAGAATGATTCTAGTACTTATTGTAATACAGACAAAGAAAATTTACATACTTAGTAGCCATCATAGAAGTATTACTTTCAGGTGTCTTTATCAATTTAAAAATCACAAATAAATCGATTAAAGCACCAAAGAAACATACCATAATTCTCTGCACAATTTCCCACGGATTAGATAAAAGGAAAAATTGATAGGTCAGCGATGTCGCACGGATATAACCTATCAATTTTTCCTTTTATCTAACCTAAGTCCACACAAGTCCAACTAAACTAACCTAACTCCGGACAACACTAGCTAACCTAACTCCTGATAAGTCCACATCCAACCTAGGTAGGAGGCAATTTCACCCTTTAAGGCAATTTCACCCTATGGGGTAATTTCACCCTATGGGGTAATTTCACCCTATGGGGCAATTTCACCCTATGGGACAATTTCACCCTAACCTAACATCCTACATATATCCGACATATATCCGGACATATGTCGATGCGCATCCCTGCCGACCTAGGTCGGATAACAAAACAGTTCCTAAACAAGAGAATGTAAGCGATATGGCGGTGTCCGACATATTCGGTTATTTTCGGCAATATACGCCCCCACTCTGTAGGATACATAAGGGGACAATTTTTTTCGTATTCAATTTAGTATTCGACAGTAGCTAGAATGGTAAACATGAGCGTCTCCAAGATGATTAACGTTTCTCAACTTCTTGGGAATAAAGTGAAACCGACAAATGAGTGATTTGGATTATAGCTGTTGGCAGAAAATATGTGCAACAATAATCTGGTGACAGATATTGGTAATATTTGTTATGTCGAAGGCAAACAGATGCTGACTGGCGGACTACACACACCAATTACAGAACCATTTTGTGACAATATAATGTTGGTTAAAATTTGCGACCTATCTGACGCCGAACAAACATCTGCAAACAAAAGCATGTTTATCCTAAAAAAAGAAATTTGTGGTGCATTTAACAGCTATCTACGAAGAAAGTTTGACCGATTTGTTTCCGCTAGGCATGGTGTTAAAGCTAAGCTTCCGTTTTCTCTGGAAAGCACTAACAAGATGGGCCAGAGAGTAAAAGAAATTACCGGAAAAGAAGACCTCGAATGCATTAATAAAAAATTCCAAAATCCCATGTGTTCCATACAAAGTGGAACTAGCAGATGTTAAGTTGGAAATTTTGGAGGAACTACCAGATATATTAGACGAACTCGAAAAAGATTATTACTATCTTTTTGACATGGATGTAACCCAAGATTTTGCTGGCATATTTAACAAGATGGAGATGTGTAGTTATTACCTACAAACCATAACTTTTGCTATAAGGGCGAATACGAAGAAAAGTGTAATATTATAGTTGACAACAATAAAACTGTGGGAATTGATTGTTTAACATGGCTAACAACCAATGCAAGAATTAAGATATACAACAAATTTTTGTGCCAGATAACAAGTCCTGGTGTTAATAAACAACTTGGCAATCATATACTAGATTTTTTACGTTGTCCAGATGTACGTTTAAGGGAAACATTTGCGTATACTTTGACCAAAGAACATGGTATTAGCGATTGGAAGCGACAATATACAACTGTACAATTGTAAGCTATGTTAGTACTGAACGGGTGTATATTCTCTTAGAAGACTGTTTAACATTATTGGAAGATAGTAAGTTATACTTCCTAAAGGCGCCAATGTACTCGGTACCACTTGCCAAAAGTGGAGTAAGCTATCGGACAAGCTACAAAATAGCTGCTGTTTAGTGTATAATAACCTACTACAGTACGTGTATTGGGGGAATGACAATACAAAGAAATTGACGGGCTTGCAAATTAAGTTGTCCAAAAAACCTGAGGAAAGGGAAAAATTGATAAAGTATGTGCTTTCGGCTTTTAGTTTTAACTATTTACCTGTAAATTCTTTGGAGATAGAAGAGGAAGAAGATAGCCAAGATAAAATAAAAATCTTACACAAGTGCTACATTAAAACAGGTAGTACATATTTTACACAATCTGCAACACCATATTCTACAATCAAAAAAAAATAGTCATTTCGGAATTGGGGTTGATAGATACGCCTAACATTCGTCCAGAGGTTGTACGACATCGTGTAAATATAGGCAGTAAACTCTATCCGTTTACGCTAAAGGAAATTGCCCCATTATGCACGCCATACGCTGTAAGTGGAAGAAAAAGACAACTAGAATTAGAGAAAATGGATGCAAAAAGGCGAAAATTGGACTACATGGAAAACACTGCGACAATACGCGAACAATACAAAGATGTGTTAAACAAAGAACATATTATTAGAGAAAATGAGGAAGAATTAAAAGATTATTTTATGTGCCGATGGACTGACTTAGATACATCTGGTTTCTACAAGCTGTATGCGTTTGTGGTTAGTAAAAAAGACTCTTTTAGTTATGTAGACGTCCTTACGGAAAAGGATGGAACTAAATCCGTATACTTTTTAAAAGGTTATTTTAAAAACGTATTTACCGAAATGGCAGATAACATAGACGAACTAAGGAATGCGGGTTTCGTAACCTTGGCGTACACCACACGCAAAAGAGTTCCGTTAAACATTATATATTTGCCTAGTAAAGAACCTTTCGTATCATTTAAAACCGAGGGTCTTACAACCTCTAACAATCATATATTTCCAAAAGTGGTGGACATGCAACTAGGCAACAGCGAGTGGGAGAATAAGGATTTTCTCCAATAGCGACAAGAAGAAGTCGATCAAGCTAAAACGATACGTATGCAGGATACAGTAGGAGAGCCGCGATTAAAAGATTGTCACAAGCTGCAAGAATTACACGAAGGAATGGATCTGGTTGTCGGTGGAATCAAAAACTTTATATATAGAGGCAAACTTCGGTACATTTTACAATTCGAAAACCTAGACGGTCTCTATGTATCAAACTATTGGCTAGAAAAGGAGATAAAGGACTTGGGTGTCGATTTCAATTTTAAGCTGCGAATAAAATTAGATGAAATTAAAACCACTCCAAATGAACATAAAGAAAGGCCTGTTTTCTGTGTATAACTTTTTATTAAAATTAAGTTTAAATGACTCCATGCTTGGTATTAATTTTTTTTAAATTTTGTTATGTATTAACAAAATTCTAATATTAATTGATGCCAAACAAGGTATATTTATCTTGTGGGTGGAAATGGCTAGTCGAAGAAAACTATTTGGTTCAGAATGTTAGCGGTAAAAAAATCTTAAAATGAGGGTAGCTTTCTTGGGGGTGATGCCATCTAAAAAATTCATAAAGATTCTGGTAGCTGAAAAAAATCTAATATCAATTGGTACCAAACAAGGTACATTTAACTTAAAGGAGACAAAAATAATCTTATACATGTTTACCCGAGGGTATGTGTGTAAGATGGATAGGAGTAGTTGGATTTAAAATCTGTTTACAGATTCGGATTCTGCATAAAATTCTAGACTAATTTGATGAGTCGCATGTCTAAAAAATTTATAAGGACGGTCAGAAATCGCTACCAGTAAAAAATCTTAAAATGAGAGTAGCTCTCTGGGGTATGATGCCATCTAAAAAATTCCTAGAGATTCAGGTAGCTGAGAAAAATCTAATATATTGAGACCAAACAAGTCCCTCTTCCTCAAATCCTCCTTGTGGGAATTTACACGTAAATGAGTGAGGAAATTAGGGATTCTGGAGGAAACTGAGGCTCCATAAACCGTGGCCTACATCTACTTTTATATATATATATATATATATATATATATATATATATATATATATATATATATATATTGTGATATATGATATTTGAACCTTGACGCACTGCAGTACCACTCAGATATAGACTTCTAGTTCGTAATATGATTGATAAAGGAAATGGTGAGGGCAGTTACTTGTTAAAGATATGTAAAATGATATTTCAGAGAAATTGGAGTTTTAAGATTTCAAATTGGGTGTTGGTGATTTCGTAAAGAAAATTTGAAAAGTATGTTCCAATGAAGTGAACTGCTGTTGCTTGTATATCATAAAATTTTGTTTCAATATTTAAAAGGAAACTTCACTGCCATGTGAATATGTATGTAAAGCTAAGATTTGAAGTCACTTAGTACGTTTTCATTAAATTTAAGTTGGGTATAAGATGTTAAACTTTCACTTTCATTTGAATATGTATGTAAAGCCTAAAAAAGTAAAGTCAATTAGCATGTTTTTATTAGATTTAAGTTAGTTATAAGATGTAGAAATTTTATTTACTCTTTAGTATATTGTTGTAAGTCTATTATACCATTGAATTTCACTTCTTGCAACTTTGTAGGCATCCAACTTATCCAAAAAGAAATTATTTAGCACATGTTGTTAGGATTAAAATATTAAAACATCAATCAAAATTTATAAATTTTCGGTCAATGACATTTGTGTATTAGTTTACTCCAAATTAGAATTTGACAAGAGCAATAAGATCTGATAATAAAAAGATGGATCATAGAATGTTAGTTGGGGGAGAATTGTAAAGAGTAGACTGGTTTAATGTTTTGAGAGGGATCTCCATGGAGATAAGATAAATAAGAAGCAAACTGATTTTGAAAGCAAAGACTGTGAAAAAAAAAGAGTTTGACAAACTATAGAACTAAAAGTATAATTTTACGAATTGTATACTTTTTATTATTATTGTAATCTCCAACATAAAATTCAACGTATGTTAAAAATGTATCTGTAATATTCAAAGTATAAAGGAACTGTTGATATTAAAAAGTGATAAATGCAAGGGTCCTTGTCATTGTCTTACTATTGACCGTTTTTATTTCTGGGAGTGTTTTTGTGTAGACAGACGAGTTTCGAAGTGGTGCTATAAGAAACACTTGGATTGCTGAACCTTCGGTGTCGAGCACGGTGTTCATTTCACGGAGCTAAGATTCCTGACAAGACCAACGGCGATAAGTATAAGTGTATCTAAAGAATGTTTGGCGGACCTTAAACCCTAAAATAAAAAGCGTAAATTCAGTAATACAAAATTTTAAAACGTACTTATCTACAGGTATTAAGAACCCACATCTGGTTCGAGTCGTCGCTGTAGGCAGTGGAGCTTCATTGTTCAGCAGCAAGACGTTTCATTGGAATTCAGGTATTAGTTTATCAGTGTCATATTTTAAACACTTAACCCGTTATACTCGATTGAAATCTTAAATTATTAACTAATATAAACTGTTTGGCTGTGCGTATTTTTCAAGTAATTGTTTACACTGTCACTTTTAGAAATTGCTTATGTAGAATTAACTAGAGGTCATTTCAGTTCAGTTCAGAACCCACGCTGTATGCAGATATAGATTTATTCACAAAATTAACCTGAGATAAGAGTTTCATTGGTCGAGGCGCAGATTTAAAGACCCAATAGAGAAGTTAGCAAATTATTAATTAAAGAAAGGAAATTATAGGAAATTTGGATATATATATATATATATATATATATATATATATATATATATATATATATATATATATATATTGCCGTGGACTCGGGGATTCAGGTTTTTATGCTTCACCAGTGTCATTAAATCATTTTCAATATACACAACTTTCCAAGGAAAACTTGCTTACCCGTTTATTGCTGCTTCAAAAATTTTCAGCAGCTTCCCTGGCTAGCTCAGCTGTGCCTCTACCTTGGATATCTAGATATACAACCATTCTTCCATCACACTCGCACACCATTCAATAAAATCATCAAATAATACAACAATCTTTTATTTACCGCTATTTACAGACAAATTATTCACATGTATAAAAACAGTTTGGTACACTAATTACAAACTCAAATGTGATATGTTTTAAAGTCCTTGATTTTCTAATTGTTTGCAAACAAATTTAATAAAATATGAGTAGATGGGCCCCAGATAGTACCCTAAATTGACTGTACACTGGAGTATGGTGAGCTCATAATAACCCAGTGTATTTTGTATATGCCTTTTACTTTGCATAAACTAATACAAAATTGATAGACCCGTTTACCCTTTACAATCCAATTTATATTCAGAATAAAATTTTATAAGTTTTAAATACACACTTTTCAATATTTAACCCCAATAAATTGTCCAGTACATGTATCTTTTCCAATAAGTTTATATAACCATAAATAAACCCCAAAATTCACTCACACATCACCAAAATTTCACAAAAGTTTATCAGACAACAGAAATTTCAAATAAATTACCTGGAGAATGCTTCAGGCTTCCATTACCTCGAAGATGATCTCTAGAACCCCTCTGCTTTGTTACTGTTCGCAGTGATGCCCAGCGGATCCACAAACGATAACACCATTTGAGAGCCAAGCGCCTCAGTCTCCCAGTACCATTCCATATAGCTGCTCACCCCAGATATATCACGCTTCCATTTATTGATTTTAGTGCTTTTTATTGTAGTAGCAAGACCTCTATTAATTTAATATACACTACACGTATTTCGCGTTAATAAATAGAAGGCCGCTACTAATAAGGTACACGTGCTAGCACTATATTTACCGTATTATTAACACCTCTAATACTCACAAAAAAAGCTCTACTATAATGTTGGTCAGCATTTATCGTAGTAAAGTAGTATAGAAACGAAGACAAGACAAGAGAGCCCTCATAATTTCTATTCCGTATTTATATTGGTTCAAAATTCTACCCCCGGACACACTTCCCGTGAAAGCTTATTTTCAAATTTAGATTCTACAAATTTTGATACAACCGTCTAGAAAATTCCTGAAATTTACTCCGTCTACGTGCCGTACGTATCCGAAAGCGCTCCCACCTGTCGCGTTTGTCTACGTTTGGAAAACTGTCGGTTCTTAACCAATGATAATATTCTCTGTCGTCATAAAACCACGCCTGTACTATCTTTATCCCTGTCTGATGCATGTCTGCTGTCGCGTTCAAAACCCCACTTGAGTTATAGAAAATCGATATTGCTGACAGCTCATCTCCACTCCACGTGTATATAGTAGGTGCGTTTTCAAATATCAACGCTTTTATCTCTGTCTCTACCTGTAGTATATAACCGATCGTGCATTTCCCTTGCTTTTTAAGAACTTTGTTAGCTTGTTGTTCAAACCAAACTGACGGTTGAAAATATTTTCTATGAAGTCCTATCTTAATATGCTCATAATTTCGACGAATGTAAACTTTTTTAAAACGCAGGTGTTCGTTAATTATCGACCGTTTAGCATAACAATTATTGGAGTTTATTTTTCGTCGTATTAGATAAAACTGATGTTTGCTTGTTACAAAGAAAACTTTTGCCTTGGAATTATTGATTTTCTTACCCTAGTGGGTTTTCTTATGCTTTTACGTGTTGAATTAAAATAAATTAAAATTAATTATGCGTATTGTATTTGCTTTAAAACTGTTTTTCATTATGTACTTTTAACCTTTCAATTATCAATTATAACAATACGTCAATACTTGTACGTTCTCCCTAAATGAATTAAATAAATTTTGTGCGTAAATAATTTCTTTTCTCTATACAGGGTGGTTAAAATTTTTATTGTTTACCCCAAATTTAACCCTTTGAACCCACAACAATATATATATATATATATATATATATATATATTACCTTTTGAAGTATTAAGAACTGATTCTCATTTCATCTGCTTTTCCAAATGCTCAAATTATATATTATTTCACCCTTAGCACACACGAAAGCAAACAATTTTGATCAATAAAACTCCCTTTTAGCCTTGTTTTTCAAGGGGATCAGTCTCAAACAATATGCCTTGTTTGCACCATCACCATAATTCCATCGTAAGCTTAGAATAAAGCCACCAGCGAATGAGGTTGTCCAGTTTTGTACAGTTCTTTAGAATTTTCTATACCGACTTACAATTTGTGAGACTAAAGTTTTTGAAAGCTTTATTACCCCAACGACAATATATTAAAATAAACACTGTTAGTAGTGCTAGTTTTGCTTGATTTCCGTGTATCAATCACTGAGAAAAACAGTTCAGTAGGCTATTGATTGGTTGGGTATAAATTAGTTGTATACTAAGAAATTCGGTCAGCAGTAGGAGTCGTGGAGAAATCGTTGGATTCCTATTGTGAACGTCGATCTTTTCAAAATCGTTTTCACGTCTATATATACGTTAACATTAATAGAAGCTTATTTTCATAACAGTGACATCCATAAGATTATTGCACGTCAAGGAAACAACTTACTAGAAATAAATAATGCATAACCCAACGTAAGTATACGCTATATAGTACATCACATAGATGGGTTTTATATTGAAATCTCGTTAAACGTATAAACCCATAAAATATGCTTGCAATGCGAATAGACAATTCTGTTCATTAAATTCAATCAAAACACCAACGATACTTCACGGTTGATATCGTGAAATTGCGACAGGGTGACAAGATAGTAAGTGAGAAGTCGTATGTTTGTTGGTAGATTGGGAATGACTGTTAATTATCAGCTCCGCGTTGGTCCGATTATTAGCTTGTTCGGTTCAATGAAGAGTGGTTGAACTTTGTTACAAATTGTTTAATTATGTTAGGAAGTAATTTGGGATTGTATTTAAATACGTTTGTTGTACAGTTTTCTGCAGTGTAATTTAATTAGATAATACTGTTTGTTTCATAAGGCTTCTAGAAGTGAATGTTGTGCTAATTTTATTTTTAAAATACTTACACAAGAGGCGGTTCTAGGCAGTAAGAGCATTAGACATAGCTAAGAACGCTTCATCATGCGAGGCGCCAAAAATTACTGATAGCACAATTTTTTACACAAAACTGCAATACAATCGCTATTTTTCTACGAATTAGTTTTAACCGCCTATACAAATACGCACATTATTCCTGCTGCCTGGAGACTAGTTGAAAAAGAATGCATGTCTTGCGGCGCAAAAACTTATATTAGGAGACCATCATCACCATGAGGTCTTCAATTCTGGAACTGGTTGGACGCAACTTCCATTTTTCCCATTCAGCGCTAACCTACAGATTTCTCTGAAATTCCCAAAGTCTACATTTTTCCCTATCTGTGTGCAATAGTCTAATCTTGCTCCATCTACTTCTCCGTTTTCTTTTCTCTGCTTGCATCAACCTAGCTCTCTCTCTCTCTCTCTCTCTCTCTCTCTCTCTCTCTCTCTCTCTCTCACGAATCGTCGAAAATCTTTAATAATGAAGAGTCGACTTTCCTTGATCGAGGCCTAAAATTTGGAGTAGATCATTTAAAAACTCCATTGGAAGACATTATTGCTGGAATCGAAAAATCCATTTCAAAATTAAATGACAATTCAAAAAACTTTATTAGAAAAGCATGCAAAATTCAACTTTCGGACAACTTACGCACTTGCGCAAGGAATGCCTCAGAACAAACAAGGAAAGATCATCTGATTATTAAAGATTTACGACAAAAGGATTGTTATTATTTAAAGGCTGACAAGGGGAATAGGTTGGTTATTCTGGATGAACTAGACTATGTTGATAGAGTAGAAACTTTGCTGTCTGAGGGTGCTTACAGACCAATAGTAAAAAAAAATTAAAAAACGTAAAAATGAGGTTCCTTTAAATAAAATGATTAAATCAACAGAGTCAGTTTTGAAAGAATGTCCAAAATTAATTTCGCCCACACTAAAATTAAAATTGACAATTTCAAATCCTGAAATGCCAAAACTTTACTGTTTACCAAAAATTCACAAAAATAATAAATCGATGAGACCAATGGTTTCTGGTATCAACTCACCGACTTACTATTTATCACGATGGCTGTCAAATAAATTTAAGAATTTAAAGTTTAACAGTTTGTCTGTACAAAACTCTTTAGAGTTCATTAATAAAATAAAAAATATCACATTAGAAGAGAACGAAATCTTAATTTCATTTGATGTCAGTTCATTATTCCCTAGTGTTCCAATACCACCTACTTTAACATATTTAAAGGATGTTCTTATAGATAGTGATATTGATGATGATAAAGTTGAGGACTATATCAAGCTTGTTTTGCATTGCATGTCCCAGAACTGTTTTCAATTCAACAACAAGTTGTACGAACAACATGAAGGCACAGCAATGGGAAATAGCCTATCACCTTCCATAGCAAATTTATTTGTCTCGCTTTGAGACCGAGTTAAAAGAAAACTCCAAATACTTCCCAAGAATATGGTTAAGGTACGTGGATGATATTTTTGCAGTTTTTGACACTTCTAAATCAAATGTTGATGATTTTCTTAAAGAAATGAATTCAAAATTTCAAAGCATAAAATTTACGTATGAACTAGAGAATAATGGACAATTACCCTTTTTAGATACATTAGTAATTAGAAATGGTAATAAATTAGAATTTGACATTTATAGAAAAGAAACCAATGTAAATCGCTTTATTTTGTCTTCCTCTAATCATAGCATACAACATAAGTTCGCTTCATTTAACTTTTTAATTAATAGATTATTGAATTTTCCTTTAAATAAAAACAGATTTAATAAGGAATTTGCTCTTATTAAGCAAATAGCGAATTACAATGGTTTCTCTTCTGATATTATAGATAATATTCTTAGAAAGTGTAAAAATAGAATCAACATCCGTAAATCAACGACTCTGCAATTAACCACCTCTAACGATAATGTTAAATATGTTAAACTTCCGTTTCACAAAACCACAAAGGGTCTTGATAAAATATTCAAACAGTGTAATTTCAAAATTGCTTTCACTAATACTAATAAAATTAAAGATTTGCTAGATAATCTAAAAGACAAGGTGGAAAAATTGCAAAAGTCGGGGATTTATGAAATTAGTTGTGCAGGGCCAGGGTGTTTTCAAAAATATATTGGTCAGACCAATAGGAATATAACAACAAGATTTAAAGAACACATTGCTCACTTCAAATATGGTAAATATGAAAGGTCTCAGGTCGCCAAACATATATTTGAAACCAGCCGCCCCGTTAAACTAGAAAATGTTAAATTGTTAAAAGCGGTACCAACGTTTTCCTCCTTAAATGCCTATGAATCAATTAAAATTGTTAAACATAAAGGACCCCTCTTAAACACCGATAAAGGGCCAATAGAGCCATCTGCTTTGCTTTCCCTATTTGTCGACAACCAATGAGAAAGCAAGATTAAATTGGTTCCGCTTCAGTAGATTTAGAATTAGTATAAATTAAGTAGATTTAAGTTATAATGTCACGATTCACTTGTTTGTTGTTGAGAACACCAGCCTGCGGGTGAGGAGAATATCCTCGATAGTGTTTAAAGCAACAATATAGTAAATTGTATGTTGGGAAGGTTCACTCCAGCCTTAGTGGTGAGGAGAATATCCTCTTAAGTGTTCCAGAACAACAGCTAATTATTATTTAATTACAGATTTCCTACTGATGATGACCACATAGTAGTCGAAAAACGTATCTGGTATTTTAAATATTTTTTGTGGTAAGGGTTTTTCATTTTACTCTTTGTTCTTAACGTTCTTTATCCATAATATATTCATCATACGTCTGTAGCACCACATTTCAAAGGCTTCTATTTTCTTTCTGTTCGCTTCTCCTACTGTCCACGTTTCAGAGCCGCAGAGTGCTGTGCTCCACACATATGCTTTTAACAACATTTTACTTGTTTCTATATTTGTCATCGTCGAACATACGTAGCAACTGCTTTTTCTTGTTAAATGCAGCACGGTCTTGTGTTAACCTTTATTAATCTTTTGCACCTTTCCTCTCTTGCGCTACTTGACTTGCTAGGTAGCGCACATCCTATACCTCCTATAAATTCTCGTTTACCATCCTTTATGCTGGTTTTTAACTTATTTTTTCCTCCTTTACATATTTTAGTTTTATTTTTGTTGATTTTCATCCCGTATCTCTCTATTACAACTATTTCCACTTCATTAAGAGCAGCTTCTAACTTTTCCTTGCTAGATGCTATCACCGTTGTACCATCTGCAAATCTAAACATATCAATCGCTTGTTCCTACATAATAATTCCAAATATCTTTCTCCATCTGACAGTATTTATTGCCTCTCCGATATGCAGGTTGAAAATAAACGGGCTTAGCGGATATCCCCGTCTCACCCCTTTCCTAATACTTACTTCTATGCGTTTCTGCTGTAATTCTAATACCAGGCGGCTCCGTGGCGTAGTGGTATGTGTGTGACTACTACGCCCAAGGTCCCGGGTTCGAATCCCGACACGGTCCGCTTGAAAAATGTTAGGCGAGCATTTTTCACAAAAATACACCCTCGTTCGGATGAGAGGTAAAATGGAGGTCCCGTGTGTGAGTGTTGTCACGCACGTTAAAGATCCCTACCTTGCTTGGAACAGCAAGGGTTCGGCAAAGTTCCAAATTTTCCAGGTAAAAAAAACTCGCTTCCTGGCCAATGTAGTACCTTCGGGTGGAGCATTGGAAAATCAAATGTAATGTAATTCTAATACCACTGTTTGCTCTTTGTATAAGCTATGTACTAATCGTCCCTGCCTATAACTCATTCCAATCTTTTTGAGTATTTCCAACATTCTTTTTTCATTTTAAATTGTCGAATGCTTTTTCCAGATATACAAATCCTATATACACGCTTTCTCCTTTTTCTATTGTTTTCTAAAAATATACCCTATTTCACCGATATTCAATGGTAAGCGAAGGGTATTTAGTAACCCGACGGCTACCAAATTATCCCACCACTTGGACATTTGCCAAGTAAATAGGTTTCCATTTACTTATTTGGCATAATTAGGATTTGAGAATATTGCAAAACCAACACCTGTAGTTGTTTACGATAATCATCAGGTTCAAATACTTTTTTCATCATTAAGTTTTCCGTCCTGGAACTGCTTGGACGCGTGTTCCCATTGTTTTTTATTTTGAGCTAACTTACACATTTGTCTGAAATTCTTACAGCAAACATCTTACACTATATGTGTGGGTAATCGCCCAATCTAGGTCTACCACCTACCTCTCTTTTCTCCTTTCTCTGCTTCTAGTATATTCCGCACTCTTCCCTCATATCGTAGTATGCGCCGTATCATTATATCTCTCATATTTTTTTACAGTTTTCCACATATTGCTCTCTGTTGCTACCATTTCTAGTACCTCTTTGTTCTTAGTTTTGTCTGACGGTAATATCTTCGTCATACGTCTGTTGCACCACATTTCAAAGTCTTCTATCTTTTTCCTGTCCACATTTCACATCCGTACAGTGCTGTGCTCCACAAATTTTCCTTGTTCCTATATTTGTTGTCTTCGAACGTAGTAGTTGCTCTTTCTTGCTAAATGCAAAACGCCCTTGTGTGAATCTTTCTTTTATATCCTTTGCACTTTTCCATCCTGCGTTATCTGCTTTCCTATGTAGCAGAAATAGTTAACCTTTTGTAAGATTATGTTTATTACTTGTATTTTTGTTTTCGACTTTTTCTTCTTTAGTACTTCAGTTTTATTTTTGTTAATTTTTATACCGTATCTCGCTAGTAATACTTTTCGCATTTCATTTCTTCTATGCTAGATGATAGGTGCTTTCCTTTCACCGCCTTACTAAGATATTCTTAACTAACCTAAGTTGTACTTAGTTATTTCGTATGTTCTTTTCACGTGCCTAGTAGTTCAAATAACTCAGATTTTTTCTTCCCCTCCTTACCGATCGTAAGTGTACCGACAAACTGTCTTACATTTAAGTAAAATGGATTGTTTGTGAGGTGATCTTTAAACTTATCTAAAGTAAACCAAGGATTTTAAATTACACTTGTATATAATAACAAAAAGCACCAAGTTGTTTACAGCTGCAAAGGTGAGGTTAATTTGATGAGTTCAGTATTTTGCCGGAAGTACGTTCTATTCAAACAAGTTAGTATAACTTAGGTTAGCTAAGTTACTTCACTTTCATGCAAAATAATCCTTTTTACTAAGTTGTGAAAGGAAAGCGCCTAATAATACCACTGCATCATCTGGGAATCTGAGCATATTAATCGTTTGCCCCTGCATAATAATTCCAAATGTCTTTTTGCATTTGACAGTATTCATTACCTCTTCGATATACAAGTTAAAAATTAATGGAGATATTTCCCTTTCCTAATATTTACTTCTCTACGTTACTTCTCTAATTTTATTACCACTGTTTACTCCTTGTATAAGCTATGTACTATGCGTCGATCCTTATAACTCATTGCAATCTTTTTGAGTATTTCGAACATTCCTTTCCATTTTACATTGTGGGATGCTATTTCCAGATCTACAAATCCTATATAACGCTTTCTCCTTTTTCTACTGCTTTCTCCATAATCACCCTTAAAACTAAAATTGCCTTCCGCGTTCCCAGGTATCTCCTAAACCTAAATAGATCTTCTTATAATATTTCTTCGGCCTATTTTTCCATCCGTCTTTATACAAATTCTAGATGAAATTTTTGAAGCGAGTGCTGTCAAACTTATTGTTCACAAATTTAAATATCTCTCAGCACCTCTTTTTTGGGTATAGGGACTATGGTGTTAAGTTTGAAATACTTGGGTATTTCGGTTGTCTTGTATGTAATATAGTTTAAAAGTAGGAAGAGACGTTCTGCTACTGCTTGTACAGTGGCTTTTAGAGTCTCTGCTTGCACCTTATCTAAACCCGGTGCCGTATTATTTTTTACATTTTTTAATATTAGCTCAAACTTATCTCTAAGTATAAGATATCCAAGCCATCTTTTTCAATGTGTGATTCTTGTTCTAGTACTTCAACTCCAGTCCTACATATAAATTCCCTCTATATGTTTGCCAAATAACCACTTTGTCTACATTTTCTATAAGAATGGCTCCTCCAGCGCCCCTTATATGTTTGCTATACGGTTTTATATTTCATTCTAATTAGTTTGTATGCTTCGTCTATCTTCTCTTCTATCTTAGCTTGTACCTATTTAAACTTTTCTTCAATCCAATGTTATTTAGCTTTCCCGCATTTGCAAATAATTTCCTATTTTGTGAGTTTGCATCTCTATTTTCTTGCTTCGTCTGGTCTCTTTTGTATTTTCCCCTTTCTTGTATTAAATTCAGAATGTTCTTGTTATCCATGGTTTCTTAAATTCTTTTTCTTTATGCACCACGATACCTCTGGCCACCATGTGCAAGTTAGATTTAGTGTTATTTTTATCTGATTCTACTTCCTTATTCCTTTTATTCCTTATTGAGCGTGTCGATCGCATCCTTTTAAGCAGGGCCCTACCGGAGATCGAATGAAGAACTATTTTAACTCCAGAATCTTTTATCGTCGAGAATGACATTATTTTAAAAACCGTTTCTGGTACGCTGTGTGATAGGGAGGTAATGTGGTAGTTTCCTGTTACCTTCCACATCGCACTAGTATGTGTTAGAGTGTCATACCAACTCTATGGTCTCTGTAACTCTAAAGACCTCACTACTTTGGTGAAACATATAGTTAGGTACTTTAGCTCACTGAAACACACAAGTTATTCTACCCGTTCTAGTATTCTAGAACTCCTGCAAGGTGTAAGTCTATTTAGAGCGGTATCAGGAGATATAACAAAGTAACAAAGATATAATTGTGTAACAATAAAGTCAACCTTTGTATAGCTGGGTACAGTTGAAGCAAGTTAAAAAGTGTAATACAGCAACACTGTTCCGCTTTGATACGATTTGACATTTAAGAAAATACCCCTTGTTAGTACAATGACAATATAGCTATTTTGCAAAATATACAATTAACAAGTAAATTGGCCTAGTCTTTACATAACGGCATTCTAACAGACATAACCTATTAATGTTATTTTGACAAGAATCAAATTCCTTTTAGTAATTCATTTTTATACGTAGCCTCATTTAACTTTAAGTTTAATTTAAGAGCCTTTTCTAAACATTTAAGTAACTTTCTGTGGGAAGTTGTGTGGTTGGTTGTCATCGAAAATGCTATACCTTTGGAAACACTGGAAGCAAAGGATGCAGAGAGTTTGCAAACATTGGGAGACAAATTTTCCGGCGGTTTGCAAAAACTGGAGTCCAAGTTTTCTGAAGATTTACTAGAAAGCTCGCATGAGCTAGAAGAGAGATTTACTGAAAAGCTTTTAAAGAATTTCCGAAAGGAAGAAAAAGTACTGGAGATAGAAAAATGGATTAATTCCCTAACGGTACAAGCACCAGCGCCAGTGATACAACAGTACGACTGAGAATTTAGGAATGTCAATGAAAACGAACTGCCGATAAAAACTAGGGAACCTTAACGTTAAGGCTATAAATATGGTACGGCGACTCCCCCCTGCAGCAAGTCTACCATGCTCAGGTAAAAAACCGTTACCAGAAGGTCAACAAAAATTCAGAAGAGTTCGAAGCAGATATTGCTAACCTATTTGACCTATTCAACCGCATAGGACAGTTTCAACAGCTGAAAGTACGGACTTTTATCAATAGAATATGCAATGGAAAAGTTCCGCAAGCATTACAACTGGTCCGGCCTAAGGCCCTGGATCATGCGCTATCTCATGCTTTAAAATTTGAAACGGCAAAACAAGCATCGCATCGTAGTAGTGGCAAGATGCTGTGTAGAAGAAAAAGGTCAAGAAGACAAAGAAGAAATGATTCGGCTGGTTCTGCGTAACAAGCGGCCAAAGGGGAAACAACTGAAATGCTGTAATTGCAGAGAACTTGGGCATATATAACGATAGTGCAAGCAAGTCAAAAGAAAACAAAAGAAGCCAAAAAACGTAAAGGAAATTGACGATGGGTGGTAAAATTTAACAGAGAACATTATCTGTATCGCGCAAGCTACGTGTGAGGACAGTATTTAAGTATATGGACAGTATAGCGGTAAAATTATTAAGTTTTTAGTCGATACTGGTTCTACCGGGACAATTATCAACCCTACTATAGTGCACAAATATGATAAAGTGACGTCTGTGACGACACGTCTATGGACAGTTGCCAACGAAGTCATTCGGACGAACAGAATTTCAAACGTAAATATCGGTATTGATAGCAAAAAAATACGACTAACAAGTGATAATAGCGGACATCACCGAGGAAGTCATCTTGGGAATGGACATCTTGAAAAAGGACGGTTTTCGTTCAGACATGAAAGAGGATGTCCTGTAAGTAGGGAACGAAAACATACCATTTTGTAAGACAAACGATGAATCTGTGCGGGTTTGTTTGACGAACGACGTTCTTCTGCCGGGAAGGACAGAAAGCGTGGTGATGGGGCGATTCGATGGTACTTTATGGGAGAGGTTTGTGCGTGCTGTCTGTGATGAATCTCTTAGGAAGGGCGCACTTTTTTTATCACATTGACTACTTTTTTTATTTCTGTTCTTCTGTTTGAAATTTTATTTGTTTCATCGCTATAAACATTTTGTGAAAATTTTATTAAAATCGATCAATATATACGCAGATTAAAATAGAAAGGTTCTGCAAAATCTTAAATTTCCACCTCTGTTAAGCCGGCAGGACCAAATCGGCAGAATCGATTCAGACCTATTGCATTATTTAGTTTCTATTTTGTGCTAATTTGTGCCATTAATAAAAATTTTGTGGGGCGTGCCGTTTTGAAAAAAATTGTGGCATGGCTAGCTTAATATTAAGCTACCAGGACTACATGCAAAAAAAGGAAAAACAAAAAAAAGGTATAAATACAATGGTCAGAAATTGTACTAATTTGTGCAGTCTAAAACAAACAGCTAAATAGATTCATTCCGCTTGAAACAATGACGAATTACATTTACCACGATTAAGTTCAAGAGTAAAGTACCCGTTTGTACGAGCAGAATCAATCAGTACTGCTACATTCTAAGCACACTAATTTGTGCTTCTCAAATGTTCACTCACAAAATTTGTACCCCACCCCTTTTCTGAAAAACCACCCGCGAAACCTACTCGGCACAAGAATAATGTATCCGTTTCCACGAGCAGAATCAATCGGTACTGCTACACTTGAAGCATCATAATTTGTGCCTCTCAAATATTCATTCACAGATTTTGTACCCGACCCCTTCCCTGAAGAACCACCCGCGAAACCTATTCGACACAAGAGTAAAGTATCCGTTTCCATGAGCAGAGTCAATCGGTACTGCTACATTCGAAGCACACTAATTTGTGCTTTTCAAAAGTTGTTCACTCACAAATTTTGTACCTCACCACTTCTCTGAAAACCACCTACGAAACCTACTCGGCACAAGAGTAAAGTATCCGTTTCCACAAGCAAAATCAATCGGTACCGCTACATTCGAAGCACACTAAGCGTTGCCTGTGATACAAATTGAAGAAAATAAAATTGCACAGAGCATACATTTTTTTACGAAGTTGTTGAGAAAAGAACGTTATGTGAAACAGGTACGTAATTTACATATTTCAACTAACAGTTCAATGCAAATGTATATTATCTCATTCCATTAAAGTATCTCTTCCGTTTTTTTCCAGGAGATATTATTGTATTTGAAGTATTCACGACAAGTGCAGCTATCAGTAACATACAAGTACAACTGACTGATGTTAGTAAATCTTGTATAAATCCCTTTAACAAAAGCACGTACAAATTAATGGTGTTGGTTCATATAAGAAACCTGTGGCAACCAGAAACATACAAATGGGATATTATACAGGAGTATACTTCAGATTTGGAACGTGGGTAGAATATAATGATCTAGAAAGAAAAGAAATATGCATTAAAGAAAAAACAAGGATTATACCTGCATTATTAATTTACACGAAAGAAAAATAAATCTTCTGTTCACTATGCGATACATTATGTATATATCATTACATTATATACATATACATTTACAATGTATACACTATCTGCATTTCACTTACAATTCTTTACCACAACTCTTTTTAAGTTCGTCATTACAACTTTGTAAAGTTTATTACAAAGTTTGTTGAAAGATTTATGGTTTGTTCTGTTCTCTATACAAATAGCCTTTAAAACTTCATTCTGTTAAAAAAAAAGCACACACACACACACACACACACACACACACACACACACACACACAATATATATATATATATATATATATATATATATATTAGATAGTTAATTACACAAGGTAAGTTGATAAATACTATAGTATTAAAGTGAATATATTGCTATGTTATTTCCCCTATATTAAGCCCCACGACTTGGGCAGATAATAAAATGTCGTGTTATCTTACTGTAGGAAAAATGAAACCTTTGTTATTCTAGCCCCACGATTTGGGCGTACATAAAATGCTATGTTATTTTCTTTATATTAATCAAGCACTTGTAAAAATGTTAATTTATAGATCTCTTTGCCTCAACTAGCTGATTCAATTAAATAAAGCAATTCTACAATACACAGTATAATGATTAAATATTTACAACCTTTTTAAATATCTTCCCCTTTTTCAGAATATTTACAATTTGTCAGATTTTGAGAAAATGAAGCCAGCAAAACGAGATTTTTTTGTATTTAGAGACCTTTTGAAACGTTTCAAGATGCCTATTGCCTTTCATAAATTTATCAAAGAAACCCCGGTTTTGTCGCTTCTTACATTTTTGAATTATTATTGAATTAAAACAGTTTACAGAAATAAATCATATCAAAATATCTAACCTGGTTCAGTAGCTTCTCTGCATCCCCAAGAGTTTTCGTGTCCAGTCTGAATGTTTTGAGTCGAATTTGAAAGTCGACATCCAACCAAAATACTATCCAAATCGTTATTAATAAGTTTATTCCAATAAAAGGTTTCCATCACAGTAATAGAATATTTACCATGTCAGTGATTACCAAATTAATTTAACAGGCGCAATCTCTAGAGTCTTCCTGACTCGTATCCGAAACCGTATTCAAAATCGTATCCAAAGTCGTATCTAGACTCATATCCAAAAGTCGTATCCAAAACTCGTACCCAAGAGCGTACCCAAGATCGTACCCAAGAGCCGTCTGTAATAGAACGGCTTGCTTACACAATTTTTACACTCTTATAAAAATGATTTTCACTTTACTTTTATTTAACTGTTTGCGTGAATAATTTAGCCTGCGTAAATGATGATATATTTAACGCACTTGTTGAATATTTATCTAGCCAATTCATATAGGTTTTCCGATGATTTAATTTTTCATGCATTTCATTACATTTTTAAATCTTATATTTGCTCGTAATTACTCTTGGATGTGCGTTTAATCGCTTGTACTGTTATATACAGTGTGCTCTCACCTAACAATATTTATAATGACCTATTTACTCTTCTAATATCTGTAATTATGTGCTTTTGTTATTTGGAAGTTTCTTTTGTTTATTCTACGACCCCTATGACTTAACCTATCCCTAAATTAACCCTATGATTACAGCAATATATATATATATATATATATATATATATATATAACTTTCAAAGTTAAATAAGAATATCACATTATTTTTGTTAAAGCTTTATTTATCACACTATTAATTTATATTTATGAATTTTATTTATATCAACGATTCTATTTTAAAAAACCTCACATTAGTAAGTATTTGATTATTGTATGCCCTAATAACGTTTCACAATTTTTAGTATTCTTGATAAAGGTTTAAAAATAAAAAACCGAAAGCTTGAATTTATAATAAAGAGTTTTATTCATTAACCAGCAGACCTAATAACCTGTTATTATAAATACTTTATTTTATAATCTGCAAGGTCGTTACACCACATAATTATATATATATATATATATATATATATATATATATATATATATATATATATATATATATATACATATACCTTACGCCTTTCATATACTTACTTATAAGTTTGTTACAAAACTGTACGGTCTGTCAAACGATGTGTTTCGAATGTAGAAGTACCGATTGATTTTGCTCGTGGAAACGGATACTTTACTCTTGTGCCGAGTAGGTTTCGGAGGTGGTTTTTCAGAGAAGGGGTGAGGTACAAAATCCGTTAGTGAACATTTGAAAAGCACAAATTAGTGTGCTTCGAATGTAGCAGTACCGATTGATTTTGCTCGTGGAAACGGATACGTTACTCTTTTGCGGAGTAGGTTTCGGATGTGGTTTTTCAGAGGAGTAAGGTACAAAATCTGTGAGTGAACAATTGAAAAGCACAAATTAGAGTGCTTTGAATGTAGCAGTACCGATTGATTCTGCTCGTGGAAACTGATACTTTACTCTTGTGTTGATAAGGTTTCGTGGGTGGTTTTTCAGACAAGGGGTTTGGTACAAAATCTGTGAATGAATATTTGAGAGACACAAATTATTATGCTTCAAGTGTCGCAGCACCGATTGATTCTGCTCGTGGAAACGGATACTTTATTCTTGTGCCGAGGAAGTTTTTCAGAAAAGAGGTGGAGGACAAATTTCGCGAGTGAACATTTGAGAAGTACAAATTAATGTGCTTCGAATGTAGCAGTACTGAATGATTCTGCTCGTGCAAACGGGTACTTTACTCTTGAACCTAATCTTGGTAAATGTAATTCGTCGTTGTTTCAAGCGGAATGAATCTATTTAGCTGTTTGTTTTGGACGGTACAAATTAGCACAAATTCTGGCCATTGAATTTATACCTTTTCTTTGTTTTTCCTTTATTGCAAGTGGTCCTGCTAGCTTAATATTAAGCTAGCAGCGTCACGGTTTTTTTCAAAACGGCACGTAGCACAAATTAATGGCACAAAGTAGCACAAAATAAGCACTAAATAATGCAATAGGTCTGAATCGTTTTCCGATTTGGTCCTGCCAGCTTAACAGAGCTTAAATTTTCAGGTATGAATGAATAGTTATCTGGCAGAAATGAATTGAAGTAGTAATAATTACAGTTACTTTCACTACTGTGTACCCACGCATTATATCATTATTATTCTCGTGATTCAGATATTCCTTTAAGCAATCTATACTTTAATAATAATTACGTTATACGGACACAGGTGTGGTTTTGATGACAATGACTAGGCGGCTGCTTACGTATATGTAATAGATACTCATTACACTCACAAGTCGTAAACCAATAACAGTCCTAGCATTAAAATCAGAAGTTTATAGCAATAGGCATTAGAAACGACGGTTTATAGAAAAGGATGTCGTTCCCAATTTAAATACTAATAAACAGTCTTTAATAAGAATACTTGTCCATCAGATCTTTCCGTATTTACAACCTGCTTAAGAAACAAATGCCGGTGAAAGCACGTGTGTGGCGATTAAATCAAAGATAGCTCTAAATAACTATTGGATTTATGGAAATTTTAAGCCAGCTTCGACGGCCTTTTTTATATACTCGTAATAAAGCGGCATTCTTCGGTTACCTAACTCTATAATTTATTATTGAAGAAGGTAACGTTAGTATTCAATTATTTTAAAACATTGGTTAATGGTTCCTGCTTGTTGCACAACAATTTAGAAGTGTAATAAACATGAATTTATTATGAAAAGTTTAAAGACTTCTAGATAAATTTCATGGCAATTATAATCCAATAACCAATAAAAATACACAAGAATGTTAATTGTAATATGTTTACTAGATAATACATAATATTGAGAAAATAAAAATAACTAAAATAGGATGTTTGATTTACTATAGTTGGCAAAACTTGTTGAAACGGTTTAATAAGTACATTGATGTCAAAATTCCTCGTTATACAATGAATAGTGTTTCTCAAAAAAAAACAACTTTCGCGTTATGACCTGGTAACGAAACTTATAGTCCATAAAAAATAAATTTGTATATGATGCAACGGAAACAACAGCAAAAGTAGACAGAAAAACGATAGCAGCCTCTTGGAATGCTGTGCTTCAGATGTATGAGGATGATAGCATGGACAGACAAAGTTAATAACAAATAGGTTTTAGAAATAGTATGGGAACAAGGATTTCTGTGGAAAAAAAATACGAGAAATAGAAGGGCAGAATGCGTTGCAACCAAACCTTTTTCAGGGGTTGAATGTTACCGGTGCTATGCTCTAGACTTTACTCTAAGCGGTAGAAAGCAATGGTCCAGGGGTGGGAATTGATATTAAAAAAAATTAACAAAATATTGAGCGCCACTACATTCAGAAAAAAGGGGAATGCAGAACCTAAAAGTTGACTACAACGATGAGATACCTGAAATAAATTACAAGATTAAAAATATAACATATGAGGCAGCAGTTTGCTCCTTCAATATATTTCAAAATAACATGATATTGTAAGTACCTTTATATCTTGTAGCATTAACCTTTATGAAAGTATTTTATATACTCACAGATTGTATACCTTTTTGTTTAAATAAAAGTGTTCTAGGTTTCTTTGAAAAGTATAATGTAGTATAATATGCTTTAACAAATTTATATGTTATAGTAAAAATGGAACGTATTTATAATTCAGGTATTTAAAAATGTTTTGGTAATAGTAACTTAACTTTCTTTAAATATATAGAAAATGAAAATATAACTCTCTTGATTTTAAGTTTCACGTTAATACTAAACCTTAACGTTTGATTCTAATAAAATGCAACAATTATTATTTTATGTAGAAATCGGATCCGTTAACTACTCACAATTAGAATGTATAGATTTTAAGTACATTAATATAGTAAATAAATTGAGCAACGTTTCATAATCGGATGACAAAAGAAGCAAAAATATATTTAGTCAAAAATTAAATCAGCTGTACGATTTATACAAGTTATTTATTAATATAATTTGAAGTATGGAATGTTGATAAACAAATAAGCTTCAATATAAACTCACTAGAGTATTATAATGTCTCTTTTTAATCATAATAAGAGGTGAACAATATAAAATTTTATTTGATAGTTGTGATAGCAATTTATAATTAATTAAACTAGAACTAGGGTTATGTTTAAATGTATTGATCAAAATTGTCAAATTATTAAATTCACTTAAATTTTATGAAATATTTATAGCCGTATTAGATTTTATAATACCATTATTGGAATGTAAACAAAACGAAGTTGACAAGTGACATCTTTCGAACAAAATTATAAAGAGTACGCACCTTGACAATCCAGTTCAACACCTGTTATACCAACCAGATTTATGTATCGATTACGTGCTGCTTATGAAGCAAAGTATGGCTGATCGGACTTTGACCATGCATCTTCACAGATAATTAATCCATTTATTTAATTCAAACAAAGTAAAATCTTGCAATCTTGTACCAAGCAATTATACTGCATTAAAATTACCAGCATCCAAGATAGATGTAAATAAATATCACGGCGATTCTTCAAAAACCAGACTAACAATCATGTGTGTGCATCTTAAACGAATTGTAATATTGGATTCTGAACTAAGGTACCGAAAAGCGCATTGTTAATTCCCTAAGGAATCATCACGTAGATCATTCTCGACGCTTCACTCACCTCTTTCACTATCCCGATCCTAAGGTCAGAGGACGCTACACGAGCCATGTTAGTTTGATAAGAAGCGACCTTAGACTGCTCTTGCGATTAAGAACAAGTTGTCTTTTACTACGGCACATTCGTAACTTCGTATATTTACGGCAGATGGCTGCACATATTACCAAATATTTCATAAAGATGTAAATTAGGAATGTATTTATTTATCTACATTATAAATGTAATAATGAATTTTTATTAAATCAAATAAGAATATAAATTGAATGTTGCAAACAACAACTGAATCAATTGTCGAGAATTATTACGTTATAATGTATTAATTATAGCTGATTAAATATACCAAATGCTTAATAGATAGTGTAGAGTGTGTTGCATATAATTGGGGGTATGTATGACTACATAATAAAAGTAATTATTGGGGTTATTTTGCAAACGTAGCATTTAAAAATGCTACAACGTTCTTAGGCATTTTTGGTGGAATAGTATGGGATATATTACAAGCAGATATAGGAAAAAGGAAGTAGAGGTAAACCTAAATCAGAGAGGGATAGATGCAGGCTGTGCAAATTTCAGGGAAATCTGTAGGTTAGTTCAGAATAGGAAACAATGATGGTACGCGTCTAACCAGTTCCAGGACTGAAGACCTAGTGGTAATGCAACGGAAACATCAATGACATATACACTTTGTTCACTGAATTTTGCTACACAGTAATTTTATTTGTAGTTAGACAACGGATTTGCACCGTTAATTTAGAACATTATTCTAAAAAGGAAATTTTAGAGAAATTTTTATTACTAAAACCCTAATAACAATGTGAATAAATGGCCAAAGTTGATACTCAAAATTGATTTTTAAATTATCGTATGGCATGGATAATTAATTATCAACGGCTGTAATCACAAATTCATAATAGGAATCAATAGTTTTCAAATAGATAGGTTTTAAAAATTTTAGGAAGTTTATGGTACGAATAACAATTATTACTTCTATGGTGACTTCCAACTCAGGGAAATCAGTATTGTAACAAAAGCGCCGAAGAGTCTAGAACCGAAAGGAACAAAGCCATTAAACCAACAATGGATTGATTGACAGGGTGCACTTAAAAACTAATATAAAACATACAAAACCGAATTATCTAAAAGATCCTCGAAATGTCTGATTAACATATAGAATTTGGTCAATTACTATACTAATTTGTACTACCCGGCTGCGGGGAGATATTTAATTAAAGTATAAATTCACGAGAGTTTTATGAATTATTGAATAAAGCATTAAACTAAATAACTGCTTGTGTAGATAATTTACATAGTCGAACTTAGTAGTAACTATAATTCAATCATCGTGATAAAAAATTTAGTGTTAGTAAATTGTAATAATTATCATCAGCAATTTAAGGTTTCTTTGTATTTACGGGTAATCAGGCTTATATTCATCCATTAAAGTACATCGAAGAAAAGCGCGTAACAATATTGAAACCAAGAAATAATACAGTTAGTTTCAGAACGAGCAATAAATATTATTAGAAAGTTTACTAAAATAAGCACAAAACAAACATAACATATCTGATGTTTAAAAATTGAAATTAAGCGATCAAAATAAAAGTTATGTACGACAGAAAGACAGAATCCAAAAATCACATTCAAAATACGCAAAACGTATATTAGCAAACTTAGTTGAAAACCGCAAAAAGGAAAACAGATTTCAATATTGGTAATTACGAATTCGAATACAAAAATGTAAGCATGACTAATTACTGTAATTAGTTTGTGTAAACAGGCCAATGGAAATAGGTATTTTTAACTTAAAGAATTTTTTAGAATAATTAATGAGTAAAATTAAAAGCTTCAGGTAACCTCAGACAAGATAAAATATATTATTTGTTACAGGTAAAATTAATTTTAAGTTGCCCTGAAGGAGCTGAACCCCTGTAACAATATAAGGGTGCACCGGCTAACTGCAGTGGTGAGGGAGTGGGTTCCTATGGATAAATAAAAAAGGAGAATAAAGAAAAATAAATAAAGACAAAAATAATAAATAACAAGCCTTAAATGCAAAAATACTACATTACAATAACACTTACCCTTGAAGTTTTTACGTTTGTTAAAATCAAGAGGCGCCAACCGTCTGTCACGGCAATTCTTTTGATGTTATTTCTATTCGGAAGACGGTTTTTCCGCATAAAACTCCATTGTTTTGGTTATAATAAAATAAAATTGTAGACTAAAATACTTCTTCCAAATAAGATACCATCACTGGAGTAGCTGAATATTTTTTTACAAATCACTGACATTACCTCCTAAATAAATTAAAATAAAAATCGTCCTAAACTTAAACTCTATTAACAAAAAATGATTTCAATACACCTACAAATATACTTTCCTAAAAAACAAATTCTTAACCTTAAATCTGACCAGGTATTACTAAATTAATCCTAAAGAAAAAAGCATTAAATTTAAGCCATTGACGAAACTATTGATCGCTCCAAGTTTTTCATGCTTTCATATTTAAAAATATTCATAAATCCCCAATTATTGGAAATTTTGTTCATAACAAACAAAAAAAAACCAGTTAAATCTCTTCTTTTTCTGCATCTTTTCGTTGTACATTTAAAAATTACTAAGCGGCTATAGGCTAACCTAAATTTCACAAATAAATCTGGTAGTTTAAATCATTAGTTAGTTCAACCATAATTATTTTCACTTAATTAATGTCTCATTATCAAAAAACATACAATTGACATTTAGAAAATCATTACATTGTTTTCAAAACGTTACATAAAGGCACATAATAGTACCCACTTTTTTTAATTCCAGGATTTCTTACAACCATCAGTATTTTTCATTTCATTATTTTTTATGTATCCAAATACAGCAACTCCCTGGCTCTAAACACGTCCTAAAGCTCCAGTTGAATGGAGGGACGGGCGACTTACCAAGTCCTGTCCCTTTGTTTCTAAACAATAATCCCAAATCATATCCGTGCGCGTGCGTTTATGAAACTACTATGCAACTTTCAGATGTATTTTATTTTTTCAGGTCAATCGCTGCTCATTCCTTTTGGGAACGCAATCACATTTTCTGTATATTCAACTTCACTTTTCACTTCACATTATTTCACTTCTTCAAATGATATTAATGAACCGCCGGTTCACAACTATTTTATTTCACGTCTCAGAGGAGTGCAATTATTGTCCTTTAATTTCCTATCTACTTTGTATGTCGTCAATGGTTTTTATATTATTGCACAATGTTGCTATTGAGTTTATAACAAATGACATGCGAGTGGTTTGTGTTATCATGTAATTTACGTAGGTGTATACTTTATTTCTTTGTTTGAAGCCATATGAATGCATACATTGTATGAAAAGTTTAAGTCTTCTCTGTAAAACTACCTTATGTATTCTCTTTTCACGGCGTCTGGTTTGTTACACTGTACTAAAATATAATTGTGGTTTCTCTTTGTATTTGTAACTATGCAACTTTAAATTTAATTTTTTTAACGGACATTTCTAAAGCTCATATTTGGGATGCATATTCCAATAAATTCACTATATTTCATAAAAAATAACATTATTTCACTATCAGGGTTTACAGTTATATTTCTTTTACATTTTGGTGGTTTAAAATAATTTACATTCCTCGATTTGAGTTCCAATATGTATTTAACAGAAATAAAACGATTATAATGTAGTTCTAAATTTATGATATAAATGAAAATACAGATTTGATTAAATGTCTTGTTTTTGAGCGTATAAAAAATTTAAATTATACAGGGTGCTTCAATAACAAATTTGTTCATTCGAGTTTAAATTTTATTTCTTTCACTCTAATTTATTGTTAGCGTAACGCAACGCGAGTTAAGGTTCGGCCTTTGGAGTGCTGTTTTTAAAAAACGTTTCCAAACTTCTTAACAATTTATTTATCTTAAACAGAAATTATTATGGAATTTTGAAAAACTGTATAAAATAACTTTAAATCGAAATTAGTTAATTAATTGAACTAGGGCGAGTAGTCTAGGTAAACAATAATGCAAAAGCTGTAGTACTCAGACTGTCCCAATTGAGTAGCTTGAACAACGAAGTATGGACTCCGAAGACTGACTGCCGGGCCTTGAGCTCCCGGGCTTTTTATAATATTTTTACCCCCTCACATGGTTGTGAGAACTTGCAGATCTCATGTCTGCTTTACTCTTAATTCTACATTTTATTACATTGTAACACTCTTATTTCTAGGTAATTACATATCTTAACCGTCTGTGACCTGCCACCTGCAGTATCACTGTCGTCTCGGATACAAAGTTGCATATCCGTTCTCATGAACTGTTAATAACCTGTCTGGTTTATCCTTGTATTACATTGTTGCAATTGACTTATGATTTATTTAACAATTTCTAATAATTCCTATTAGATTTTATTAGTTAATAATATATATATATATATATATATATATATATATATATATAGGTCAATTGGGGATACATAACTCGCGTTACATATTACAATGTGGTTTAATTACCAAAATACAGTCAATGACTTAGTGAAACTCTCACATATCAGATTACAAATGATCTCACCTGACATAGAAATCAAATGTAATGCAATGTTCATTTGCAAGATTGTTGAGTATATACGATAACGATAATAACGTATTAAACCATATAAAGGCACATATTTTTCACGTGATACAGGTAGGCTTATTATGAGAATTGTGATAAAACGGCACACCTTTAACATGGCGATTGGGAAGAAAACACGAGGGTTATATACCCGCCCAAACAAGGATATTAATTATTCGCGAGTTAGAGACGAGAACACATGTGAAAGTTATTACATACTTGAAGATGAAATTTTGTATCAGGTACTTCTTTATTTTTTCCGCTATTCATTTCTTAGGTGATTTGATTTACAACTGTTATCTACAATATGACTCGGTTCTTACCAAGTTATTGCGCTTGACGTAATATTTGGGCATTGGAATTTATGCCGGTTTCCGGAAATTTTTCCACAGGTCTAGATATATTCCATTTCAATTTTATAGAAATCCGAATCTTTTGGAATTTTTAAAATCGGTCCAGCCCTTAACCAATTACAACCCCCAAAGTTTTAACCTACAAGGGATATAAATCAAAGTTTAACTTTGTACAAATTTGTTAATAAAAATACGCATACGTTTGTTCACTTGGATAAAGGGGTAAAGATTTAGAAGAAGAAGGATGAGGGAAACACTTACAACTATTACATGCATAATATATACAAAAATTAAACCGTCTTAAACCTATTTCTTTATACCTCGATGCATAGGTCGGCGTGCTGTCGGTGATGATAACGCTTGTCATCTTCGTATAGGTAAAAACTCACAACTTTATGCTCTTGGCAACCTAATTTCAACTACTTTTCCAAGGTCACGATGACGCTATAGTTTAAAAAACTAGTTTTATTTTAAAATTAGATAGATAATATAATTAAAAACATTTAATCAGCGAAGCATGCACCCAATAAAACTTAATTCTAGTACCAAGTTTTGCTCATAAAACATCCTTTCTGTACGTTTGTTTGGAGTAGTTTTAATTTTATCTAGTTTTATCCGCACTTTAAATTTCAATCCGGTCCCCAAGTCTTCTATCTCCTATTCTAACCAATAATTAGATACATCGAAACCGTCGACATTTTCAAATTGCAAAATGTTTCTATGCGTAGAAACTTTGATAACAAAATCCATTCCTTCTTATAATTCTTGCAGCTTGTGGCAATCTTTTAGTCGTGACTCTCCAACTATGTTCTGCATACGCATCTTGTTGACTTGCTCGTTTTCTTTTTGTTGGTATTGAAGTCGGCCGTGATTCTCCCACACACAGTTGTGCAGTTGTATGACCACTTCTGGAAATGTATGACACATAAAAATTGTAAAACCCTCGGTTTTAAATGATTCAAAAGGCTCTTTACTAGGCAAATATACAATGCTTAGAGAAACCACTTTACGTGTGGTGTACGCCAAGGTAATAAACCCCCACCTTTTGTAGCTCGTCTATGTCATCTGCCGCTTTGATAAATACGTTCTTAGAAAAACCTTTTAAATAGTATACTAACTTAATACCATTCTTTTCCCACGTAACTAAAGGGGCTTTCTTACTAACCACAAATGCAAATACCTCGTAAAACCCAGATGTAACGAAGTCGGTCCACTGACATATAAAATAATCTTGTAAACCTTCCTCATTTCTGCTAATAAGATGTTCTTTGTCTAACACATCTTTGTATTGTTCTCGTATCGCCGCAATTTTTTCCATGTAGTCGTAAACCTTCCTCATTTCTGCTAATAAGATGTTCTTTGTCCAACACATCTTTGTATTGTTCTCGTATCGCCGCAGTTTTTTCCATGTAGTCCATATTTCGCTCTTTTGCATCCATTTCCCCTAATTCCAAGTCTCTTTATTTTCCACTTACAAGGTATGGCGCACATAATGGGGCGATTTCCTTTAGCTGAAAAAGTGTATAAAAAGGGGGTGGTTTATGTATATCTAGTGGCAGCCAAAACTCGAGTTGCGCCTACACCTGGGTTGACTGTTCCCCGGTTGGAGTTACTTGCAGCCACAATTGCTGTTAGAAGATACAATAACATTAAAAAAAATTCGGGCAGTATCTTTGAATTGTATTTCTGGAGCGACTCGTCTGCGGGTGTGGTATCGGTGCAGCGAACAGAACAATGGAGCACTTTTGTTTGGAATAGAATCTCAGAAAAACGGACATTAGAGGGGATAGTAATCGGCCGCACACGATGGGAGTGTTAAATTCAGCTGATTTACCTATCGTCTCAAAGGTGCGCCTAAAGAGAAATAGTAGAATCACGATGGTGGAAGAGGCCATCATGGTTGTACAAAGTTCCAAAACATTTGCCAATAAGTAATCTTACTAGAGAAGAAAACGAAGTTATTCTGAAACGAAGAAAAAAACTTTAGTCACTTTTCTCTTACCGATGGATTCCGATGGTTGAAGAATGACGTATATCTCGAAATATTGGCAAACGTTAATAATGATTGCGTGGTTGTTCCGGTACACTTTTAATTCTAGAAATTTGTTCAAAAGAGACCACGGAGAACGTACAGCTAAGAAAGTCTACCGTGCTAAAAATTTTGTGCTCAAAGTCATCCAAGTGGAAGCGTTTTCTGGCGATAATGAAAAGAAATTAGTAGGTTTGAGCATTTTTTATTATGAGCACGGTTAAGGAGGCTTAAATCAAAGTTGAGCATAAGATATGATAGTCTCCCCTTCAGATATCCTGCGTTGTTGCCTCCCAAGCATTTCATTGTGGAAGAATTAATTTTAAAGACACAAAAGGGATTGTCATGTTGGCGTTCAACAATTTTATAAGAATGGTATTTGATCCTGAGAGATCGTATAAGTGTGAAATCTGCTAGATCTAAATGCGTAACATGTAATAGACACGAGGAAAACTGTTAGAGGCCATTGCCTCGTGATCGAGTTCGAGATGCTGTTACTTTTGAAGTTGTAGAAGTAAACATGGTCCGTGCCTAATTTTTGAAAGATAGAAAAAGGCATTCACTTGTGCTATTTATTGAACAGTTCATTTGAAACTTTGTACGTCTCTTTCAACTTCTTACTTTATACAAGTACTGCGAAGGTTTGTTGCTCCACACGGTAGGCCCAAGTCCATTTATAGTGATAATGGTACGAATTTCATAGACAGTGAAAACGCGTAACCACTGTTAGATTGGAATGAAATTTCGAAGTACGCGTTAGCCCAGCGCATGGCGATTTAATCCTCCATCAGCGTCATGGTGGGAAGGTTGTTAAGATCTAATAAGTATACTCAAAGGTGCTAGGGTTTGCTTCTTTATTCTATGAAGAACTGTTAACTGTACTTTCCGACTGGGAGGCTGTGATCAACGCAGGGCTATTGATGTATGTATCAAGTGGCGTAAATGAATTGGCTTTGTTTCACACCTAGCGTGTTTATACAAGATCACGCGGGATTTGGAATGCTCGATTGTGACCACATCGAAAGGTCGAGGTTGTGTCGTAGAGTATGTCATATGTATAAGTTACGGGAGCATTTATGGCAAGGTTTTTTCGATCAGAGTATTTCGATTATTTGAAATTGTGGTACGATAAGAATTATAAAAAAAAGGTTGCTCTGGAAGAAATTGTGTTAATTGGTGATGACAACCGAAAACGTATAGACTGTCTTCTTGGTCGCATAGTAGAAATGTTGTCCAGTCAAGATCAGACAATTCGGTACTTAGAAGGAAATTATAAAATGAAGCGTGAGCGACAGCCTCACGACGTGATACAAACAATAGGCGAGGAGCAAATACAGGATGTAACCAATGACAATGTCAAAGCGCTTATAATTGAAGATTGATCACTTGAACCAAGGTCAAACATATGTGACGATGGAGTAACGTACTTTTCGTTTATTTTAGTCGAAGTGGTTGTGTTCCGTCATAATAGACAATGAAAAAATAACTTGAACCAGTTCGTGTGTGTGCGAGTAAATACTACCCCCAGCATCACTTTGTGACAGATCAGTGAATGGTAGAAACGTCCGAGTAGTGCGGTCGTAAACAAAACGCAATCTCCTGCATGGAGTGTTACCACCGTAATTTCATCACATCAACAATAACAAAGGTTAGCACTTATTGCTCGCCGATTGTCTATCTGATTTATAATGTTCAACTTGTTGATATGTACCCATCTGAGCGATAGCGTGTAATCAAATTACAAAACGAGTTGTGTTGTTGATTTGCAATTTCTTAAAGCCTTCCTGTCTTATTCTGGTCAAGATTATTCACATAACGGGAAACATCGTCACTTCAAACAGATTTCTACCTTCAATTAACAACACGTCAATCAACGTTTCTAGATTCTATTGTTAACCCTTTTAATTAAAGTTGACGTATTTTGAAAATATTTATTTATATAGAAAAGGTATATACAGAAATACTTCGTATTTTAAATTGGCACAGACGTACTTATCGCATTCTGTTACCAGTGCACCTTGCACATCTGCAACAGGTACATTTTCAAACAAGTTTCACCTCTTTGCTACCATAAGTTGGTTTATTACTCATCGGTACATTATCTAAGGATTATAAGTTGTTATTCTTTTGCTTTCTATTCCATTTTTTATACTTAAAACTCTATTTATAACTTTGGGTTGAACATTTTGTACCCCTTTTCCAGTTCTAGAAACCGCTATATTGTAGTTCGCATTTTAGTAAATATTTAAAGGTTTCAACTCGCGAATGTTTTTATACCCAGCGATTAATTATTTTTCGCATCACATCATTTTAATCATTAACGATGCCGCCTAAGAAAAGTGATGGTATATCGTTTAATCTTTCAAAAACACGTCTTTTTGAAATAAACGATCTTGCTATGTTATTCAAAATGATCCAATCAGGATTGCTCTATTTAGAATTCAAGCGAAATTCATTTCGCAGCTATACAACGATATTACTAAAATTCTTATAGATATTTTATGCTCGTGTACTATTGAAAACGAACAACAAGATTACATGCAAATGCGCAAAGATATTGATGACGCGTATTATAATATTTTTAATCATGCTACAATCATTACAACCACCAAGTGGTTGAAATTAAACAAGAAACGTCAAATGGATTCGGCGCGAAATTAGGGCCGCTGAGCTTACCCACCTTTGATGGCGATTTCAAATATTTTTCAGGATACATTGACTTATTTGACAGTCTTGTACATAATAATCCTTCCCTCTCTGGCATTGAAAAGTTGAATTATCTTTTAAATTCGACTTCCGGAGAATCAAAGCGCGTAATATCAACCATCCCACTTTCAAGTACTAATTATAATATTGTTACGAGGCACTTAAAAATCGCTATACTAATCTACGTTTGTTAGCAACATTGCACTGGAAATCCATTAAGGATTTTCCTTGTCTCAAGTCTGAAGAGCCTAAGGAACTCCGAGCACTTGTTGATAGTTTTTTGGAAAATTTAGCAGTCATCAATAACTAAAAATTTCCCATTGACCAGTGGAATTTCATTTTAGTCGACTTACTTTTGGAAAAACTCCACCCTTATACACGTAAACGATTTGAACTACGATCAGACCCTAAGAAAGTCCCCGATTTTGAAGATTTGAAAAAATTTTTAGTTCACCAATGCGCGGCGTTGGAGACATATTCTTCAATTGCCCCCATTCTTTTCTTCAACAGTCCGAACTTCTACGGCCAAATTAGCGCCCCAAAAATCTTCTGCGTTTTCATATTAACCGAGGGTTTCTGCAAATGTTGTATCAGTACATACAGCAAATAACCCAAGCGTTAATAGAAATTCATATTTAAACACGTGTCCTACGTGTAAGGAAAATCATTTAATTTATTTTTGTCAGTCATTTTTGATCGTTTCGGTATGGCGAAACAATTACAGTTATGCATCAATTGCCTGCGTACTAATCACTCGTTCAAAAATTGCAAATCAAAGCAAACATGTCGAAATTGTGGTAAACCTTATCACACTACTTCATTTTGAAGCCCAAGCTACTTCTAGCCATTCACCCGAACATCCAGATACGCAAATCGATAAAAATAAAAACGCAAACAGGATGCAACCGGCATCTGCTGTTCCTGCAAATGCCTTATCTTCGCAGATAAACTTTGATCTTGGGGTAACTGTTTTGCTATCGACTGCTGTTGTGAAAGTCCAAAATAGTTGCGGTAATTTTAAACCGGTCCGTTGACTGTTGGATCCCGGATCCCAAACGAGCTTCATTCGTGATTATTGTGTGAGCAAATTTGGACTTCCACGAAAACGCTCACAAGGTCCAATTTTTGGCTTGGGTCAAGCTACCTCGGCCATAAATCGCGGCTCCACTAGCTGCACAATACGGTCAATTTCTGATCCAGAAAACTTTTTAGAAATCGCAGCATTTATTCCGTCCTCTATTTCGAGTAACCTTCCTTGTGTTGAAGTTTCTAACCAATGGAAACACCTGAACGGTTTGCATTTGGCAGACCCGAACTGGTACAAATTTGCAGCAATTGATTTTCTTATTGGGGCCGACGTGTATCCTTTTATTATAAATGTCGGTGTTATTGAAGGTAAACTCCTTCAACCCGCTGCGATTAATACCGTTTTCGGTTGGACTGTCATAGAAGTGCACCCTCATGCTGTCCAAGCATTTTCACTTCGATGGAAAGTCCTGTTGACCAACCTCTTCATCGTTTTTGGGAAATAGAAAATCTTCCAACAAAGCCTCAAACTTCACCTGAAGAACAAAAGGCCGTTAACATTTTTAAGAATACATTTTCTCGAGACCATACTGGTCGTTTTACGGTATTGCTACCCTTCAATGAAGTTCTACCTACATTCATTCGTTCGTTTGACAATGCTCGAAGAAGATTCTTTTTCGTTAGAACGTAAACCAAATACTCAATCGGAGCTACGCATGCAGTATAATAATTTTATGCAGGGCCATATAGATTCTGGTCACATGACACTCTTAAAATCCGCACCTGTCGGAAACAATCATTATTTCATACCTCATCATGCTGTTTTTAAGGATGAAGGTAATACAAAAAAAAATTCGTGCTGTTTTTGATGCCTCAGCTAAGGCTAAAAACCATCTGTCACTTAATGATACTCAACTTGCTGGACCCAGTCTCCAGAACGATATTTCGGCAATTTTACTTAAATTTCGTATTCATCCTATTGTATTTATATGTTGACGTTCGCCAAATGTATCGTCAGATTTTTGTAAAAAAAGAACAGCGTAAATTTCAGTTAATTTTGTGGCGTTTCTCTACTGAGGAATCCATTCAAGGTTATCAATTAAATACGGTTACCTACGGTGTAAAGTCATCGCCGTATTTAGCAATCCAAACCCTGCATCAATTAGCTATCGACAAAAATGAAGCGTTTCCATTAGCAGCTGAAGCTATACGATCAAACCTATACATAGATGATTTTGCCTGTGGCGGTGAGGCAGCATGAGCCGCCTTGAATATTCGTAATCAACTTATCGAGCTTTTGAAATTTGCCAGTTTGAGCTTCGCAAGTGGAGTTCAAAATCTGCCTTTGTCTTGGAAGGTATTCCTCCTGATTTTTGTCAGTCTAATTCGTTCAATTTCAATTCTGAAATTCTTCCATATTAAGATATTAGGCCTTCAGTGGTCTCCTATCAAAGACGTTTTTTTATATCGGGTTAAGCCGTTAGACCCAATTTGCACGAAGCGCAATATACTTTCTCAAGTTGCCAGAATTTATGACTTTTTAGGGTTCTTAGCTCCCTTAACTTTTTTTACCAAACGCCTAATTCAATACTTGTGGATGTTAGGCTTGGATTGGGATGAGAATCCCCCAGCTGATGTTTCATCTCAATGGCGACAATATCAAGAAGAACTGCCTTTGTTGTCGTCTCTAAAAATACCTTGTTGTTTGCCCCCTTCCGGTCGCTACATTTGTCAACTACATGGCTTTTGCGATGCCAGCGAGCTGGGGTATGCAGCACACTTTATCGGCGAAGAAGTGACTGTTCAATTCATAGCAGCCAAAACTATGGTTGCCCCTATTAAGCGCATCTTAATTCCACGTTTGGAATTATGTGTCGCGGTTTTATTATCTAATTTATTTTCGTTTATTATTGAGTCTTATCACAATTTAATTGATATCTCTGACAACTTCGCGTGGAGTGACTCCACTACAGCTCTTACGTGGATATGTTTTCCGCCATTTCGTTGGAAGACATTTGTGGTCAATAGGATCAGTCACATTCAAGAAGTTATTGCACCAAGCCGATGGTTTTATATTAATTCTTGTGGCAAACCAGTAGACCCAGCCTCTATAGAGCTGCTACCAAGTGTGGTTCTTTCATGTTCGATTTGATGGGCGGGGCCTGAGTGGCTCCGGTATCTTAATGAATCATGGCCGCCCTAACCAGTCGTTTCTATCTCTGCAGCGGTAATAATTTCAGAAAAAAAATGTTAACCTTCATTGTTCAAACAGAATCCAATATAGTCGATTCTTTGTTAACTCGTTTTTCTTCTTTGCTTAAAATCCAACACATTTTGGTTTATGTTTTTCGATTTTTCAAATTTAAAGCACAGCGTACAACCGTAACCATTAACAGAACTTGAACTACACCATGCCCTAATGGTTATTGTCAGGCACGTTCAAGCTGCCACTTTCTCTAAAGAAATAGACGCTCTCAAGGCCCATGCTAAAATACCTAAGGTTTTCCGAAAGCTGTCGCCATTTCTTGATTCGCAAACAACGTTGAGGGTGGGCGGGCGTTTAAAACATTCTTCGCACCCATATCCCAAAAAATTTCCTGCATTACTGCCGCGTAAGCATAGGTTAACCGAACTCATTGTATATTTTACACATGAAGAATACTATCATTCCAACGTCAAGACAACAGCTTACCTCATTCAACAGAATTTTTGGATCGTATCTATCAAAACCGCCATTAGGAGTTATTTGTCTTCTTGCTGCAAATGTTTTCTTAGTAAGCCAGCCCCGATAAACCCTCCCATGAGTAATTTATCTGCGGTACGAATCAACCAAGTAAAGGCATACAGCATTGTTTTATAAGGGCAAGTCGTCTCAAAAAGGCCTAAATTCTTAAGGCCTATATTTGTATTTTTGTCTGTTTTGCGACCAAGGCAGCTCATATCGAGCTCGTTTCAGATCTTTCAGAGGACGCGTTTCTCGAAGCTTTGCGACGTTATATAGCTCGCCGAGGAAGATGTTCACAAATATTTTAGCTATTGCGGCACTAATTTGTAGGTGCCAATCGACAGCTCGCCAATAATATGCAGGACGCAATCACCGGCAAAAATATGATTTGGTCAGTTAACCCTCCTAGTACTTCACACTTCGGCAGTTTGTGAGAGAGCGGAGTCAAATCAATTAAAACACATTTAGCCCGAGTAATCGGCGACCAAATCCTCACCTTTGAGGAACTTTATACAATTTTAACTCAAATTGAGTCCCTACTAAATTCACGACCGCTCTGCCCTTTAAATTCAGGCCCTAACGATTTTATGTCTTTACTCATTAATTACCGGTCATTTCTTAACCACTGAGCCTCTTACTGCAGCTCCAGATGAAGATTTTTCTCAGGTTACTTTACCTCTAAAAAGTAGGTGGAGATTACTTCAAAAACTCCATCGAGATTTTTGGACTCGTTGGAGTCACGAGTATTTACACACTCTTCAACAACGTGCAAAATGGCATCACACAAATGATGTTCACCCCATTGTAAAGAACACCTTAGTCCTCATTAAAGATGATCTACTCCCTCCCTTGCAATGGAAGCTATGCCGCATTGTAAAGACCTTTCCAGGGTCTGATGACGTGCGAGTTGCAAAAGTTATAACTTTCAAGGGTACATTTAAGCGTCCACTGGTAAAGTTGGCACCGTTGCCATTAGTATAACGCGTTTTCATTTATTTTTTTTGTTATTTTTACATTATGTATACAATTAGTTTTATTTTGTTTGTTTTATTGTCGTTTACCCCAGTCATAATACCGCCTCACTTATATTCTAGGTCAAATCCCTTGCGATTTCCTTATCTCATCCTTTTCTTTTCCTAAATTCATCGAATTTGGTGGACGGTATGTTCCGTCATAACAGACGATGAAAAAATAACTTGAACAAGTTCGTGTGTGTGCGAGTAAATACTACCCATAGCATCACTTTGTGACAGACCAGTGAATGGTAGGGACGTCCGAGTAGTGCGGTCGTAAACAAAACGCGATCTCCAGCGTGGAGTGTTACCACCGCAATTACATCACATCAACAATAACAAAGGTTAGTACTTATTGCTCACCGATTGTCTATCTGATTTATAATATTCAACTTGTTGATATGTACTGACTTTAACTATTTACTTAAATCTTTGTCCAGTTCTTGACTGGTGGTCCTTTTAGCCTCCTTAATCAACTAACCAGGTTGGGTATGCAAACCGCCCAATCAGTTTCGCTGATATTGGATTTAACATGGATTGTAAGAAGAGCGGGTATATCATTTATTTTTTCGGGTGATGTTCGGATTCAAAGTTTGTAAATAATTAATTTGGGATAGGTTGTGTCGGAATTACAAATGACAGTACTGTAAAAACTATTGAAATAGACGGATTACAATTATTGCTTCTGATTATTTGCATTTATCATTAGAATTGCTTTTTTAATCAGTAACCAACAGCTGTGACTGAAGTGAACAAAGAGTTCATTCTTTGTATATAAATCGAACCAGTGCTGTCAACGGCAATAAGCGGGTAGCACATAGCCAGCACTGCATAAGTGTGAAAGTACTAACTGCTCATTTTTATCCAAAAAGAACTATAAACTCATGATTAACTGTGTCTGCACTTGCGCCACCACCAACTTTATTCTGAAATTAATTCCAATTTAATTGGTTTTATAGTTTTAATTCTAGCCATTGGTCATTTTAATTTTAAAGCGCAGTGCAGTTTTTATAATTTTCGATCCACGTTATGGAGTCTACTTCGTGCTAGCTGTCAAGTTTACATAAAACGGTCTTAAAACTAGTAAAAACGATTTAAAAGGTGTAGGATAATTTAGACGGTTTTGGCATTGTTTACACAACTTCTGTCAAACTATTGTTTGGCAAACGAAGTAAAATTCATATTTTTTTAAAGCTCTGAGAGTAAAACCTTCCAAAAAATCTCAACTAGTAAATAACATTAAATGGTGTCTCGATATCCTACAATATGACTTCCGTGACATGGATCTTACAATAAGTCGTGGATACTATTCGAGGAAGCTGCTTATACATATCAAAATCATCAAATAAGTAGTGACATTACGTTCTCTTTTAAGACAGATTTATATTAGTATAAAATAGAATAAGGGTTTCATTGTAATACTGATATATACTCGAAAACTTCCGTTTCTTAAGCTCATATTAGTATACGTGGGCACGTAGAGAGTATTTTATTTTTTAGTTGCTGTTTGATTCAAACGCCAAATCTCCACAATGCATTCTCAGTCAGGATTCAAATAACATATGGCACGACAAACTAACGTGTTGATATGAATGGAATGAATAATGTCTAGTAGAAGAAGATTAATCAGAAACCTTAGAAGGCAAAGCAGTTTGTAAGAAAGAATCGTTCATCAACTGGAATAGTAATTAAGTCGTTGAATAACTTGGTTAATGCAGGTGACTTACATATCTGTTGGTTTCGGTTTCTCATAAAGGAACCAAAATGTTTAACTATCGTAAAATGTCTAAGAAAACCACTAACCTTCAAGATTCAATGAATATTCTAAAGTGCATTGCCAGAATAAGATAAGATAGAATTCCAGTTTATTGTATATTTCTATTTAGAAGTGTATTTAATGATACTTCTGACGCCGCCGCCGCCTATTTGCTCAGAGTAGACAAGAGTGATGACATCCTTGAGGTTTCTCCAAAATTACAATTATTTAATCTATTATTGCGTAGTTGTAAACTAACATCTATCGATTAACAGCGCTCATAACGATTGTGCTTATCCTAAACGGATAGAAAAGTAGGCCAAATATTTAAGAGGTCTGTTTATCATAATTAATGAAAGAAAATCAGGCCGACTGAAACAGGCTCAATTCATAAAAACATTTATTGCGAAATATTTAAGAATAATAAACGCTCTCTATTGTACGTGTATTTGAAAATTTCGTATTTTAATCAACACACCAAGATAAAATTGCTTAATTTCCTACCAGAGAAACTCGACACCCGGAATCCCTCATCACATAATCCGGAGATGTCAACCAAGTCTAGTCGCATTCCGTCAGAGATTAGATCTCTACATCGGTGCTGTTTGACAGGTCTTGTCAAACATATCGTAGAGCGTTGCACTTTTATCCCGTCTGCAAACACTCGGCTTTGTATGTTGGATCAAGTTTTCACGTCATACTTACTTGCAATCTTTTATACCGTTAGCTTCAGGGATATTTAATACTCAAACAACAAAGCCCAAATTCTTCGGTATTAAACCTTTCTGCTAGTGCAAAACATGCGAAATTAGAGAGCAATACGTATATCCAATGCATTACTAATTTACTCCACTATAAATTTAGAATATGATAGTCGGGACAGCGGTAAAGTTGCATATAAGAAAATAAACTATTAGTAGAAAATAAATGGAACTTAGTTTGTTTGAAAAATTGGATTTCACTGTATTTATGGAAACGACGAGCCTTCATCAGGACGAGGGTTCACAAGTGTGTTAGTTTGGGAGCAATTTCGTAAATTTTTCTCAAACTAACACATAGACCGGGCGCTAAAGGTAAGTGAGTATGCAAAATGTGAGAACCGAATTTCACCAACCGATTTGAGTTAAGAAAAGGCCAAAGATTAATAATGTGAATCTTGCCAGTCAATTTTTCGGTCCATTTTTTGTTTATCCCATCTACTCTTATTTGTAAAGAGAATGTATTGAGTACATGCTATAAAATCATTTTAATGATTATTTCCCATTCTGAACAGACCTGCACCTTGACGACGTTCTAAAATACTAGAACAGGTAGAATGGCTTGCGCGTTGCAATGAGCTAAAGAGCCGAACTATAGGTTTAACCAAATTAGTGGGGTCTTTAGTGAGGAACCGGACTAAGACAGGTCCCCGAAAGAGGGCAGCAGCTTTTTCGGTACTTAGAGTGGCAGAGACCATAAGGGTCGGTATGACATTCTGCGACACACTACTGCGAAGTGGAAGGCATTACCTGTGATTTTTCCAATGCTCCACCCGAAGGTACTACATTGGCCAGGAAGCGAGTTTTTTTTACTTGAAAAATTTGGAATTTTGCCGAACTCTTGCTGTTTCAAGCAAGGTAGAGATATTTAACGTGCGTGAAACACCCACACACGGGACCTCCATTTTATTTGTCATCCGAACGAGGGTGTATTTTTGTGAAAAATGCTCGCCTAACATATTTCAAGCGAACCGTGTCGGGATTCGAACCCGGGACCTTGGGTGGAAGTGGAAGGCAACGGAAAACCACCACATTACCTCCCAAGTACACTGCGTACAGAAATTGTTAAACATGATGGCATCCTCTGGGGTAAAAAATTTCGGAGACTACTTCGGGGGATGTGATCCGAAAGAATAGAAAAAGATCCGTAAACATTCTGCGAGTCGGAACGTGGATGTCAAAAGTATGAAACAAGTAGGTAAGCTAGAGAACCTGAAACTCGAAATGGATAGGTTAGCACTAGACATACAAGGAATTAGCAAAGTCCGCTGGCTAGATGCGGGGGATTTTTGGAGTGGAGACTTCAGGGTAATTCATACAGGATCAGAGGAAGGAAACTCGGGTGTGGGGATAGTTATGCGAAAAACTTAGGACGCCGTGTAGAAAACTACTTACAAAAGAACGAAAGAATACTCATGGTTAGATTTGAATCTAAACTTGTAAATACAGTAATAATACAAGTATACATACCCAGCTCTAGCTACAGTGAGGAAGGGATAGAGGCGATCTACAAAGACATCGAAGACATACTAAGATACGTAAAACGACATGAAAATTTAATAATTACGGGGGATTTTAATGCAGTGGTATGTGAGGGTAGGGAAGGAGCGATAGTAGGTTTATTTGGTTTAGGCACGAGAAATGACAGGGGAAATAGGCTGGTAAAATTTTGCGACAAGAACAACTTAACTATCACAAATACATTATTTCAACTTCATGCTAGAAGACGATACACGTGGAAGATGCCAGGAGATATATTAAGATATCAAATAGATTACATTATGGTTAGACAACGGTTTAGAAATCAAGTAAAAGACTGTAGAAGCTACCCGGAAGCAGATGTAGACACTGACCACAACATCGTAATTATGAAGGCCTCACTTAAAATTAAAATTCTGAAAAAGAGGAACGGAAAAAGGCATTTAGCTAAAAAATAAAAATATCCACAAAGGATTTGAAAAATAGTCAAATGAATTACTGAAAGATATCGGGAAAATTTATGATACTAAGGAAGTAGAAACAGAATGGAATAACATTAAATCCAGCTTAGACATGGCGGCCAGAAATATTCTGGGGTATACACAAAAAGAAAATAAGAAACCATGGATAACAAAGGATATCCTGAATTTAATAGAAGAAAGACGACAAAACGAAAATAGATCAGACGAAACAGGAAAACAGATACAAAGCCATAAAACGGGAAATTATTCGGAAATGCAAGAAAGCTAAAGAACAGTGGATTGATGAAAAGTGCAACGAGGTACAAACTAAGATGGAAATAGACAGACGAAGCATACAAATTAATTAGAAGGAATTTTAGGGATATCAAACCATAGCAAAAATAAAAGGGATGCGGAAGGAAACGTCATTATTGAAAATATAGAGAAAGTAGCTAGATGGCAGGAATATATAGGGAATTTATATGCAGGAGAGGAACTAACTGCATTAGAACAGGAATCAGACATTGAAAATGATAACCCGGGATATCCTATACTTAGAGATGAGTTTGAATTAGCATTAAAGAGTCTGAAAAATGGTAAGGCGCCGGGTACAGATAAGGTGCAAGCAGAAACTTTAAAAGCCGCTGGACAAGCAGTAACAGAACGTCTCTTCCTACTTGTAAGCTATATGTATGAGACAGGCGAAACACCCAAAGATTTCAAACGTAGCATCATAGTAACTATACCAAAAAAAGAGGCGCCGATAGATGTGAAAATTTTCGAACAATAAGCTTGACAGCACACGTTACAAAAATATTAACTAAAATTGTACAAAGGCGAATGGAAAAGCAAGCAGAAGAAATACTGCGAGAAGATCAATTTGGGTTTAGGCGAAACAGGGGGACATGGGAAGCAATCTCAGCTCTGAGGGTGATAATGGAGAAAACAATAGAGAAGGGGGAAAGCGTATATACAGGATTTGTAGATCTGGAAAAAGCATTCGACAATGTAAAATGGAAAAAAATGTTCGAAATACTCAAAAAGATTGGAATGAGTTTTAGGGATATACGGATAGTACATTGCTTATACAAAGAGCAAACAGCAGTAATATAATTAGAGCAAAAACGTAGAGAAGTAAATATTAGAAAAGGGATAAGACAGGGATGTGCCCTATCCCCATTAATTTTTAACATATACATCGAAGAGTCAATAAATACTGTCAAATGCAAAAAGATATTTGGAATTATTATGCTAAGACAAAAGATTGATATATTTAGATTTGCAGATGATATAGCGGTATTAGCGTCTAGCAAGGAAGAGTTAGAAGCTGCTCTTAATGAAATGGAAACAGTTGTAACAGAGAGATACTTTACGAAAATTAACAAAAAATAAAACTAAAGTACTAGTATGCAAAGGAGGGGAAAATAAATTAAAAACAAGAATACAAATAGGTAACGAGTACTTACAAGAGGTTTAAAATTTCTGCTACCTAGGAAGAAGAATCAGACAGAAAAATGGTAAAAGCCTTTTCAAATGTTGTGCTTCAGATGTATGAGGATGATAGCATGGACAGACAAAGTTATTGACAACGAGGTTATAGAAATAGTAGAGGAGTAAAGATATCTGTGGAAAACAAAAAAAAAGAGAAATAGAAAAGCAGGATACGTTCTAAGGCATTTTTAGGGAATAGTGTGGGGTATATTACAAGCAAAAATAGGAAAAAAAGAGGTAGAGGTAGACCTAGATCACATTATTGCACGTAGATAGTGAAAGATGCAAACTGGAAATTTCCAGCAAATGTGTAGGTTAGGTAAGAATAGGAAACAATGAGGGTATGCGTCTAACCAGTACCAGGACTGAACACCTAATGATGATGATGATGGTGATGATGATGTACTGTATTTCTTAAAATTAGTCAGTGAGTACATTTACACAGATGTAGCTATTGCTGTTATTATTACCGTCGTAATAACTATCGTTCCCAGGAGTTGTAAATTTCCACCCTATAAAGCTAGACTACTAACTTCTGACTAAAGTATACTTTTAATCAGTTGCCTATCAAATATTTAAAAAATACCCTAAGCAAATGTAGCAAAGTTCACAGTTATTATTATCGGCTTGGTTGTTTTTGTCAATAGTTACAAAAGAAAAGATGCCTCTTTGTATAATACCAATTGTAATTGCATTTTGGAAGTTAGTAATACATTTTTGATATACTTTCACATTAATATATTGGAGAGTTGTATTTAATTGATAATGCTCCTGAACGTCAACTTCTTGACCTTGAACCAGTTCTAAGAGCCACAAGATCTAGAAGCATTTGGATGAATGCAGAAATGTGTATTTGTGGGATCAAATAGTACTAAATTATTTTGATGATTCAAACTGGCTAGAAAATTTTCGAACGAAAACATTCACGTTTGTATGGCTTTGCCATCAGTTACACAATCACCTAGTACCACATTCAAATCATCCAAAACTTGCATACCGTTATCGACTGAAGAAAGAGTGCTATTACCTTAATGTATGACAAGTTGTGAATATGATATGGTGGGAAATTGTTTTGGAGTGCATAAAAGTACGGTTTGAATATGTGTTCATGAAGTTATTGATTATATTAACAGGAAATTAATTCAGACTTGTTTAAATATGCCAAATAATGTAGAATGTTTAATATTGCATATCATTTTGATAAACAAATAAATACACCTCAAATGAGAGACGCAGTTGATGGTACAAAAATACCAATATTACCACCATCGGATGAGTATCGTGATTTTGTTAACAGAAAAGGATGGCCATCCATGATATTACAGGCTGTCGTGGATTACACATACAGGTTTAGAAACAGTAATTGCCATGCACCAGGTTCGTCACATGATGCCGCAGTGTTTCACATTTCTGGTTTATATAGAAATTATTCTGAAAGATTAGCACCAGGTCGTGCTACATTTAACAAGAAAAGGCAACTACTGTGTTCAAAGACAACAAACATAGAAACAATGAAAAGATTGGTTAAAATATGTGTGGAGCACAGCACTGTACGGCTGTGAAGCATGGAGAGCAGGAGAAGCGGACAGGAAAAAGGTAGAAACCTTTGATATATGGTGCTACAGACGTACGATGAAGATCATATGGACAGGCAAAGTTAAGAACAAAGAGGTACTAGAAATAGTAGGGAAAGAAAGAAGTACTTAGAAAACAGTAAAAAATAGGAGAGATAGGATGATAGGCCACATACTGAGGCATGAGGAAATAGAGCGGAATATATTAGAAGGAGAGATAAGAAAACAGAGAGGTAGAGGTAGACCTAGGTTATACTATTACACACAGATAATAAAAGACGTAGGATGTGGGAATTTCAGGGAAAGATGCAGGTTAGCTCAAATAGAAATCAATATGGCGGTACGCGTCCAAGCAATTCCAAGATGGAAACCTAATCACGAAAAAAATAACTGTACTTAAACCTGATGATTATTATAAGCAACTACAAGTATTGGTTTCGCATTACTCTCAACTAATGTTAATTGTGCGAAAGGATTTACTGGAAAACTATTAATTCGGCTAATGTCTAAGTGTTGGAGAATACTTCGCAGCTACAGGTTGCTTAACCCCCTATGCATACTACTGAACCTTGGTGAAATAAGGCAGATGATTAGGAGAAGAGGAACCGAGCTTTACCTATGCTGTGGAAATTTCAGGGAACGGTATAGGCTAGCTCAGAATAGAAATAAGTGAAGGTACACATTCAACCAGTTTCAAGACGGAAAACCTAATGACGAAAAAATAATTGCACTTAAATCTGATGATTATTATAAACAACTACAGGTGTCAGTTTTAAAATATTTTTAAATAATGTTGACTGTGCGAAAGGATATATTGCAAAACTATTAATTCGGCAAATATTCAAGTGTTGGAGGATCTTGGTAGCCGCAGTCACATACTACTGAATATCGTGGAAATAGGGTATATATTTGTAAACAATAGAAGGAGAACCGAACTGCATCGAACAAGAAAGAGCAGCGGCTATGTTCGAAGACAACACATAGAAACAAAGAGAAAAGTGTTGAAAGTAAATGTCTGGAGCACAACACAGTACGTCTATGAAATAGGGACAGTAGAAGTAGACAGAAAAACGGTAAAAACCTTTTGGAATGTTGTGCTTCAGATGTATGAGGATGATAGCATGGACAAACAAAGTTAATAACAAAGAGATTATAGAAATAGGAGGGGAATAAAGATATCTGTGGAAAACAAATAAAAAACTGGAGAAATAGAAGTGCACGTTCTAAGGCATTTTGGGGAATAGTGCGGGATATATTACAAGCAGAGAAAGGAAAAAAGATGTAGAGATAAACCTAGATCAGACTATTGCACGCAGATAGTGAAAGATGAAGATTGTGAAAGTTTCATGGACATGTACAGGTTAGCTCAGAATAGAAGACAATGAAGGTACGCGTTTAACCAGTTTCAGGACTGAAGACCTAATGATGATGACACTATTTTTAAATTATTCAATTAATAGTTTTGTGTTAAAAGTATTTAAATATACAATCATTGTTATTTAATATTCAAGTTATTATTTAGTGTTGTAGAAAGAGTTTCCGTTGAACTACATCATCATGTTAATAGATAGAGAGCGTTTCAATGTAGTTTACTATTGTAGTATAAAATTTTTGTTTTGTACAAAATGATGGTTTTAGATAGTGATGTGTTTTTGAAGATTTTTAACCGCAATCGCGAAGCGTCAATATAAAACGATACACTATTAAAATCAAGAATTTAATGTTGAAGGGGGTGGGGGGGCAGCTAGTAGATTGAATTAGAAAAATGTACAAACTATTTACTTGAAGAGAATTCCTGTCATACAAGTCAAGTAGGGCAACACATAAATCGCGAAAAAGAAATATATTGAAAGGATTAGATCGCCCAAGACCAACTTTCGAGTTGGGTGCAAATACTACCACAGTTACTTAAATTTGATAGTAATAAAGTGAATGCTAGAAAATACATGTCTAGAACTTTCATCTTACCACATTGTGTGCTTAAAACTTAATAAACCAACTAACGTACTATCAGTATGCCGGTCTATAAATACCCAGTAATTTTTTTTCATTAGCTCATCATCATTAGGCCTTCAGTCCTAGAACTGGTTAGACGCGTACCATCATTGTTCCCTATTCTGAACTAACCTACAGATTTCCCTGAAATATGCACAGTTTGCATCTATAACTGTCTGATCTAGGTCTACATCTACCTCTTTTTTCCGATCTCTGTTTGTAATATATCACATACTATTCCCCAAAACTGCCTTAGAACGTATTCCGCCCTACTATTTCTCTTTTTCCCCAGATATCCTTGTTCCCCTACTATTTCTGTAACTTATTTGTTATTATCTTTGTCTGTCCATGCTATCGTCCTCATACATCTGAAGCACATCATTTCAAAAGGCTGCTACCGTTTTTCTGTCTGCGTTTCAGACTTCCCGTATTTCATAGGCATACTGTGCTGTGCTCCACACATATGCTTTCAACAATTTTCTTCTTATTCTGTTTGTTGTCTTTCCTCATAAGCGATGTTCTTTCTTGTTAGATGCAGTTCGATCACTTTCTATTTCTCCGACCTTCAATGGTCGTGAAGGGAGGTAAGCAGTCTGTGGCTGCCAAGTTCTCCCAACACTTAACCATTTGGCGATTTAATATATTTTCCAATTTATCTTTTCGCACAGTCAACATTAGTTGCAAGTATTTCGCAGCCATTAGGTTTTCCGTCTCAAAACTGGTTGGATACGTACCTGCACTTATTTATATTCTGAGCTAGCCTACATAGTTCCCTGAAATTCTCACACAGCATGTGTATTCAGGTTAATCTTCTTTGGGAATTAAACCACTCTTAGTTTTCAAAATCAACTTTATTTACGTTTCGATCCATGACCTAGGATCGTTGTCAAAATAATAATAAAAACTTCAAGTTTGACATTTATGACATAAATTGAAGGTGACTCCGATACGCTTAACGTGAAATCAGCCGATTAACTTTCATTGGCGAACCTTATACAAATTCAACAACTTGGAATTGGAAAACATTTTTTAACATGTTTCTATTTATACAATTGAGAGGATGGTTATTAAAGAAGTGTGCGATTGCATTACTGAAAGGCTTAAGTAGTCGTTTTTTTATATTTATTTTGAGGGGGAAAATTCATTATGATTTAAGGTACCTCTTTGGTAGATTTTAACATGGTTCTGAGGCGTCTCTATGGCGGGTTTACACTTGTCAGATACCAATGTTGTTCTATGAAGATTGTATATGGATCTGAGGCGACCCTATGGTGGGTTTACACTTGTCAGATACCAATACTGTTCAACGGAGATTGTATATGGTTTTGAGGTAACCTTATTGTGGATTTATACTTGTCAGATACCAATGCTGTTTTACAAGGATTGTTAATATGCTTATTTTTATGTAATTAGTTATTTTATGTATAAATAGAAATCATGTATGTAGGCTGTATTTCATGTTAATATTGCAAGGAAAACCCAGGAAAAACTTGCAATGCTACCTAGATATTGTGGGCATTTGATTTTCATTTGTTATTTCTTTTGTTATTTCTTTTAGTATTGGAATCCATTGTTTACTGAAAGTCACGGATTCGTTTGCAACTCAGTTATTTTTATGTAGGGTTATATAAGCAGCTACTTTGATTTTGCGTTTTTGGTGGTTTTCTTCTTTCATTAGCTACAAATCTGAAAATGGTTTGCAGTAGACTTGAAGTATAAGTATTGTTATTGATAAATTATCAATTTTGATTTAGTAATATAAGTATTTTGGTAACTTGGTAATTTATTGCCATTGAGAAACCTGAATATACAGAGATTGTAGTAAACAGTAGATAGTGTGAACACAAAATTCTAAATAGTAACTTTGTCGGATTGAGAAGTTTCTGTTGCTTCGCTTAACTAATTCATAAGCATATTAGTTTTTATTAACATTAGATGCGTTTCTTTATATTGAATTTTCTAAACTGTATTGAAGGATTTATTAATGTCGTGGTTTTGAGTTGTCTAAATTAGGTTTCTACGATTATATCTTTAAGCCCAATTAAGTCCTATTGTATCTACTTTCATGATTTCGTGCTATGGTAACTAACCTCTGTATTTTCAAGCTGTGAGTGCTCAAATTAGGGGTGTCTAACAAAATTACAACCTTAGATCGGTATTCCCATAAGTACTTCAGCCCTATCCAAGCACTTCTATACTCATTCTCTGTTGTCTTGTTTACAGTAACGGTAATTATGTGAATTGCTGAATTTTGGGCGATGTACTCCATCGACCTCCTCTGAATGGAAACGTTACGCAGCAAACTAATTATTGGTTGTATGTTAGTTTTTGAGCGCTTATGATGAAAGACAACAAACATAGAAACAAGAAGAAAATTGTTGAAAGCATATATGTGGAGCACAGCAGTGTGCCTATGAAATACGGGCAGTAGGAAAAACAGACAGAAAAACGGTAGCAGCATTTTGAAATGTGCTTCAGATGTATGAGGATGATAACATGGACAGACAAACCTAGTAACAAATTGGTTGTAGAAATACTAGGGTAATACAGATATCTGTGGAAAAAATAGGAGAAATAGTATGGGATAGTATGGAATATAATACAAGAGAGATAGGAAAAAAGAGGTAGATGTAGACCTAGATCAGATAGTGATAGATGTTAACTGTGCAAATTTCAGAGAAATGTGAAGGTTAGTTCAGAATAGGAAACAATGAGGGTACGCGTCTAACCAGTTCCAGAAATGAAGACCTAATGATGGTGATGATGCTAGTTTTTGAACCATTACAAAGTACAATTGATAAACAAAAACACAGGTTCATATAAACTTTCATAATTTATAGTACAAAAAGATAAGTCTAATGTCTGACAGTGGAGTCTATTTTTGATACAAAATATCAATTTTATAAATCAACGACATCAATCTTACTCTGCTAGACAACTTCACCTCATTTTCAAAATATTTTTACATCATCATTAAACGTATAAATGGTTGCTACGTACCTAGACGTAGACGGAAGAAAAATAAATACCAGGCTAACTATCAAACGCGGAGAATGGGAGTATTCACCTAAATACTAAAAAAAACCAAAAAATAAAGCACATTGCCCACAATTATCTATTAACAAATAAAAATAAATAAAGGATTCTGTACAAACAAGCAAAAGAAATAAATTTAAAGTTACTATTTTACAGCAAACAATTATATTATATGGACAATTTAGGAATCTAGATACGAAGTGCGCATCTCGTATTTCCCACAAAATAAAATTAAAACAGTAGCAAATAAAACTGTGACAGCTTTGGTCAAGCGTTTTTAAATTTCCACCTAATAATTTTTGTAAAATAACTAATTAGTAGAAAAGAATTAAACATGTGAAAGCTTTTGTCGAACGTTTTTAAAATTTCATCTAATACTTTTTGTAAAATAAACTAGTCAGTAAAGCGAATAAACGTGTGCGTTCTTTTGACACGCATGTTTAAAAATAGTACATCGCACCTGTAGAGCGATAATATCAATTAGCGGCCACAAACAATGGTTCTACTATGTCATGTTTCTTATCACGCAACTACACCAAACGCTGATACGGAATATGCCATTAACACACACAAAAGAAAACGAATTGCATACCTGTAGGTGTCCGGATACTTAGCTTGCAAACCGTCGGGAGTGAGTCGGCATAGAAACGCCATGGTCGTCAGGATCCATTTACCCTGCTACTATAACTACAGCAGCGATTCACAAACAAAAGCAGCTAGTTCACGGCAACGAACAGGTGACCCTACACAAAAAAAACACATTTGGCCTCCAGCTAAAAAAGTTAAAAAGAAAATCTGATTAGGATGGGTACGCGCGGGGAAACTCACCAACACACGCAAGACACCTCCTAGTTATCAAAAAAAAAAAAGTGTATTGCCTTTGAATAACGGTGACGAATAATGTAGAAAATATTTCGACTGATAAGCTGCAGAATCAAATTCAACATTTGTTCAAATTACATAAATTCGGACTGCAAATCCTCGCTTATCGACGCGCGATTAAAACTGGAAAACACGGTTTTATCGGATAATTCAATACACTATTTAGACGAAGGTGTAGATGGAAAACACATAAAAAGCAATTATACGCGATCGTAATGTATACCAAGATAAAGGGTACCTAAAACAGGATATAAACTATTTAATTGTAGCATAAACTTGTCGTTTCAACACAACTAGATTTAAGTTGAGAAATTATTAGAGAGCGTATTTATGATTGATTATGTTAAAGGATTTAACAGTAGCAACGGAATTTATTCGACCGGGTATTGAATTAACCAGGGAAATTTTAAAAGCGAAATTGGAACGTAACATGGTATTATACAAATATGTCGCTCTACTAACTACAGCATTTATCAGGAGTTGTCAGCGTCGTTATTGATTTAAATAGAATATTTTTAATTTATTTCATTTTCGACCTGTCTGTTGAATTTATATAACTTGTGTGTAAATATCGTATATCTATCTCAGGCCATTTTAGGAAGGCTTTTATAGTGATCTAAACTGAATCAGTGCACAGAACTGGTTCTCTGCCCATCTATCTCATTTATTTGACACTATCCTAGCTGAAGTTATTAAAAAGAAATATACAAGGCGATACAAAATTTCAAAAGTACAGATTTTTAAATGGGAAACATATTTTATTACAAAAAATAATTTTCGGTAAAAAAGATGTTATGTATGTAACTCTTATTGTTTCAATATAATTCGTTTTCGAATTTTGTACTTGTATAATTTTCCTTGGTGAAACTTTTATTTTGTGTTATGTAATGCCTTAATAAACGCTGGTTCACAATTTAATTATCCTTTTTATTATATAAAACATAAACAGTGACAGGAATGTTCTTATACTAGTTTTTCAACTTGACATTATATTATTTTAGCAACCATCAAAAAGTCACTACCTACTATATAATTAAGTGGACTGTAGTTTCCCTCATTAAACATTATTAAACATTAAAGACTAACAAGAACGCTAGTAGCTTGGCTTGGCGTAGTCAGGCACACAAGTTAATAAGAACTTAAAATTAGAATGAAAATAAGCCAATGACAGTCAAACATGCTGTCCAAACAAATTATTCCTCAACATTCTCCCCCCCTTGAGGCTTCGTCCTCAACAGTGGAAGTTTTATTTTGAACAGGCAATGGGGAAAGTTTTGTAGTGGGTCGGATAAACTCTCCCTTATTTGTTTTTATTGTAACTACCCGTACCTTATTGTCTCGTCCAGATTTAATATTTGTTACTCTGGCAAGGCACCATTCTAAAGGAGGCAGATTGTCCTCTTTCACTAATACTAAGTCGCCAACCTTTAGATTGGGTTCCATTAACCTTCATTTTGGACGGTGTTGCAATTGATTTAAGTAGTCTGTAGACCATTATTTCCAAAATATCTGCCTTAATTTTGAACAATGCTGCCACATATTTATACTGTTGTTCGGAATAGAAGAAACGTCCCTTTCAGGAAATGCAGTCAACGCTTGACCTATTAGAAAATGTCCCGGTGTTAGGCATTCAAAATCCGATACTGATTCAGAAATGTCTTGTAGGGGCCTGGAATTTAGAATAGCCTCAATTTGGGCTAGAACTGTAGTTAGAAATTCAAAGGTTAAAGTTGACCGACCTACTATTCGTCTTAAATGGTATTTGGTGCTTTTAATACCAGCTTCCCATAGACTTCCCCAATGTGGGCTATTTGTCGCATTATCGCTGCTGATCGAGATCGGATTGCCTCGACGAGCCACGAACCTTTTTAGTGTAAGTATGAACGTCTCAGTTGCGAGACTTGACACTAACTCAATGTGTATGGCCTTTGTTGCCATGCACACAAATAATGCAACATATGCCTTAGAAATAATTGACTTGCGCAATCTTGTTGCCCTTACCATAATCGGCCCACCAAAATCTACTCCGACATGTAGAAAAGGACGAATAAATTGGGTTCGTTCTAAGGGTAAGTTTCCCATAAGCTGCTTGGCAACTACTGCCTTAAACCTGTGACATTTTACGCACCTTAGTACAATTGCCTTAATGCGTCTCAAAGCACGAATAGGCCACACTCGCTGGCGTAAACTGTATAGCACTGCACGAGGGCCTGCATGGCCTAAGTATTTATGTTCATGTTCAATTAACAAATCAGTAACATGATTAGCTGCTGGAAGAATGATTGAATGTTGTGCATTAAAAGGTAACATTGCATTTCCCAATCGCCCGCCAACCCTTAGTAGACCTTCGGAATCTAAAAACGGATTTAATGTTAGAATTGAACTACTTTTAGATAATTTCTTATTTTCCTTTAAATAAAATATTTCCTTTGAACAATGCTCCTTCTGAACTTGTAAAAATATGTGTGTTGCAGCTCGATCTAGTTCGTCCACTCTCAAGGGACCAGCAACCTTTGTGGTATTGTGTTGTGAGTTGTTAATGAATCGAAATATAAAAGCAAAGGTTCTTTGCATTCGAACAAATGATGAAAATCTGAGAAATATTGAACAAATGTTTTCAATATTTGTCTGAATATAAGCTACCCGCCGTTCCTCGGGCAGAGAAACTATTTCCTTATTTACAGTATCCTTCTGAGGATTCCAATTAGAATCAAGCAGAAAGCCTGGACCTTCCCACCAAGACCTTTTATGTATTAACTTTGTTGAGTCAAGACCGCGCGAAATACAGTCTGCGGGATTTAAACCTGAAGGAATATGTAACCATATTGCATGATGAGCAATTTCACAAATCTCTGCCACTCTATTAGCCACAAACGTTGTCCAATGTGATGGTGGTGACTGCAGCCATGCCAAAACGATTTGTGAGTCTGTGAACATGACAATCTTGTCAAAATTATACTTTATACATGATGTAAACTTGTCGCATAAACGAGCTAACAATAAAAAACCACACAACTCTAGACGTGGCAACGAAATTGTTCTTAGTGGAGCCACTCTAGATTTTGCACCAACAAGACGACAAGAAACCATATTGTTTTCATAAATGGCCCTCATGTATATGCAAGCTCCGTATGCATAAAAAGACGCATCTGAAAACCTATTAATTGCATTGCAACTATATTACCTGGAATAAAAATCCAACGAGGGATGCTGACCTTTCGTAAATTAGGTAATAGTTTATAGAATTTTAGCCAGTCATCTAGTACTCCTGACGGCACAATTTCGTCCCATTCCACCTTTATCGACCACAATTTTTGCATAATCATTTTTGCAATAATTATCACAGGAGCAACAAGTCCCATGGGATCAAAGATTTGTGCAATAAATCCCAGAATTTCTCGTTTTGTGAAAGATTCCTTCTCCGTTAACTCGGGAATTGACATTTGAAACATGTCAGAGATAGGATTCCACTCAATTCCTAAAATCTTTGAAATTCCTTCTGATAGTACAAATGGAAATAACGATTGAATATTAGAGTTCCATTTGTGTAGCATAAACCCGGCGGATTCTAATAATTCCTTTAATTCAAGCTGAAGCTGTAAAAGATCTTCAGCAGTGTTTGCACCGCTCAATATGTCATCAACATAGGTTTGCTTAAGCAACGTTTCTGCAGCCAACGGAAACCTTGTTTTATTTTGATTGGCTAGTTCTACCAACGTTCGAGTGGCTAGAAACGGGGCACAATTAGTTCCATACGTTACATACTCCCTGTATGTTTGTTGTGGTTTGTTTAGCATTCTTCTTAATCTTCTTTGGGAATGAAACCACTCATAGTTTTTAAAATCTATTTTATTTACGTTTCGATCTATGACCTAGGATCGTTGTCAAAATAATAAAAACTTCAAGTTTGACGTTTATGACATAAATTGAAGGTTACTTTGATTTATTGATGTTTGAAATATTTGGTTTGAGTACACTAAGCAAAAAATTTTAAAGTTTAAAGAATGATTGCCTTCAATTTGTGTTGCGACCTGGGATCGACTTTCCTATGGTAGCCAATACGCTTAACGTGAAATCAGCTGATTAATTTTATTGGTGAATTTTATATAAATTCAATAATTTGGAAAACATTTTTTAACATGTTTCTATTTATACAATTGAGAGATTTCTGATTTCATGTCTTATTTTTACCGAGATTCAGTGAAGGGGGTTAAGCAACCTGTGGCTACCAAGATCCCCCAACATTTATAATTTGCCGAAATAATGGTTTTCTAGTTAATATGCTTATTGTTATGTAATTAGTTATTGTATGTATAAATAGAAATCATGTATGTATGCTGTATTTCATGTTAATATCGCAAGGAAAATCCAGGAAAACTTGCAATGCTACCTAGATATTGTGGGCATTTGATCTTCATTTGTTATTTCTTTTGTTATTTCTTTATTATTAACTAGAAAACCATTATTTCGGCAAATTATAAATGTTGGGGGATCTTGGTAGCCACAGGTTGCTTAACCCCCTTCACTGAATCTCGGTAAAAATAAGACATGAAATCAGAAATCTCTCAATTGTATAAATAGAAACATGTTAAAAAATGTTTTCCAAATTATTGAATTTATATAAAATTCACCAATAAAAATTAATTAGCTGATTTCACGTTAAGCGTATTGGCTACCATAGGAAAGTCGATCCCAGGTCGCAACACAAATTGAAGGCAATCATTCTTTTAAACTTTAAAATTTTTTGCTTAGTGTACTCAAACCAAATATTTCAAACATCAATAAATCAAAGTAACCTTCAATTTATGTCATAAACGTCAAACTTGAAGTTTTTATTATTTTGACAACGATCCTAGGTCATAGATCGAAACGTAAATAAAATAGATTTTAAAAACTATGAGTGGTTTCATTCCCAAAGAAGGTTAAGAAGAAACCATACGTTACAGTTTGGAGCTCAATATGTTTCAATGGACAAGAAGGATCATCTCGCCAAACAATATTTTGTAGAATGGTATATTGACGATTAATTCTAATACACCTGTACATTTTTTGTATGTCACTTGTAAGAATATACCTAAATGTTCTACACCTACACACTATGTCAAATAGCTCTGGTTGCACAGGAGTGCCCCTAAGCATGATGTCGTTTAGACTTAAACCTGATGTAGTCTTCATTGACCCATCAAAGACGACTCTGTATTTAGTCGTGAGTTTATCTTCACGTACTACGCAATGGTGCGGAAAATAGTACCTGTTTATAATTGTGGAGTTAATCTCCTGAGTGATATCCTTAGCATGACCAAGTTTTAGGTATTCATCGATAAATGCCTTGTATTCGCTCTGTAACTTGGGATCCTTACTAAACCTTTTCTCCAACGAATGAAACCTTTGAGTAGCCCTTGTCAACGAGTTTCCTAAGAATGATACATCATAACCAGGTTTGAGAGACAATCTAACTTCAAAGGCACCAGATTCTAATCTCTTAGTTGTAGCTAAATAAATTTCTTCACAAACCTTGTTTTCAGGAGACACGTGCCTTTTCTGATAAACTTCTTCCATCATCCAAAACTGTGGGATTAACTCATCTAAATTAATACCCTGTGAAAACAATACTACACTAGTAGGGTAGCTAAGCCGGTTTGGCAACAGAGATCCACAGCAAGATATGTATACGCCGGTTCGAGAACAATATGAACAGCTAAGCCGCTTTGGGAAACAAAACGTGCAGCAAGATATGTATACGCCGTTTTGAGAACAAAATTGTTTTTGTGTGTAAATTTGTTGCGTCGGGGGGTCGTTAGGTCTTTGGGGTGTGCGTTCGGCGGGGTCGTTAAATTTTTGTCGTGGGGTGGTGCGCGTGCGCTGGGGTGGAGATATTTTCTTAAGAAATTTTTTTAGCAGCGTTCCCGACGTTAAATATTAAATTTTAAAAAAATGTTGTGTGTGTAGAAAATGGAGTTCACGTGTTGGTTCGTATTTTTCTGGGGTAGGTTAAGCTAAAAATTAAAACGCCGCTGTGAAGAATTTTTTAATATTAGGCAAACGCGTTCAAGTGGTAAAGAGTGTTTTAGCTCTCCTCATAAGCTGCGTTTTGTACGAAGTAGCAAATAAAATTGAGAAAATATACGAAATGTTATATGATGGAGGTCAAATTTTAAACGTTTGCAGGTAAAATCTTGTAAAAAAGAAGTCGTTCACATCTCGCAATTTCAATGTCGCGATAAAATACTAAGAATTTGCATGCAGTCGAATATAACAACGTGTTTTTATCTGGCAATATATATGTAAATCACGCCGACATTCGACTTTTAATATAATGTATTTAATTAACATAAGGTGTGTTTGCAAAAACATTTCAAGACAGGTATTTCGTATAATTCCTTTTGGTTACATCATCCCAAAATAATTTATACAAGTACACTGAACTTGCAGTCGGATCTAACATATAATCTTTTAATTATACCCGTATGAATTTAAAATATATGCAAATTATACCACCTTTCATCACGATTTATTTGACTCTCAAATTATTTGATTTGATCTTATATCAAGGCTTATGTATTAACTTTTACAACTCAAGGTGTAGCATCACTCTCAAACTATAGAACTTAATAAAAATAGCTTTCCTTAGCACCAATATCATTTAGAAAATATGTGTTTCATTAAAATATACTTATTTATTAAATATTTCCTACCAAAATTTATTTAAAAAATTTAAAAGTTCTTTATTTTCATTTTCATATAGGTAAAATCACCACTTTGCTATGCTCTCGGCTACCTAGTTCCGGCTACTTTTCCAAGGTCGTTGTGACGTCATAGCCTTTTATAAATATAGAGCAATGTAATACTATTCTAAAATTCTAAAAAGAGTCTTTCTTACTAACCACAAATACATACAGCTTGTAGAACGCGGATGTATCCAAGTCAGTCCATCGGCACATAAAATAATCTTTTAATCCTTTCCTCTTTCTCTAATAAGATGTTCTTTGTCTAACACATCTTTGTATTGTTCGCGTATTGTCGCAGTGTCTTCTATTTAGTCCAACTTTTGCCTTTTGCATGCATTTCCTCTAATTCCAGCTGTCTTTTCTTCCACTTACAGCGTATGGCGTGCATAATTGGGCAATTTCCTGCAGCGTCAACGGAGAGTTTACTGTCAATATTTACGCGTTGTCGTACAACCTCTGGGCGAATGTTAGGCGTACTTATCAACCCCGATACCGAAATGATTATTTCTTTTGGAATTGTAGAATATGGTGTTACAGATTGTGTAAAATATGTTACCTGCTTTAATGTAGCACTTGTGTAAGATTTTATTTTATCTTGGCTGTCTTCCTACTCTACTATCTCCAAATAATTTACAGGTAAATAGTTAAAACTAAAAGCTGAAAGCACATACTTTTCAATTTTTCCCTTTTCTCTGGTTTTTCTGGCAACTTAATTTGCAAGCCCGTCAATTTCTTTGTATTGCCGTTCCCCCAATACATGTACTGTAGCAGGTTATTATACACTAAACAGCAGCTATTTTGAAGCTTGTCCGATAACTTACTCCACATTTTAGCGATACCGAGTACATTGGCACCTTTAGGAAGTATAACTTACTATCTTCCAATAAGGTTAAACAGTCTTTTAAGGGATTATACACCCGTTCCGCACTGACATAGCTTCCAATTGTACAGTTTTATATTGTCGCTTCCAATTGCGTAATACCGTGTTCTTTGGTCAAAGTAGACGCGAATGTTGCTCTTAAACGTGCATCTGGACAACGTAAAAATCTAGTATATAATTTCCAAGTTGTTTATTAACACCAGGATTTGTTATCTGACACACAAATTTGTTGTATATCTTAAGTCTTGCATTGGTTGTTAGCCATGTTAAACAATCGAATTTATATTAAAATTAAGTTTAAATGGCTCCATGCTTGGCATTAAATATTTTTAAATTTTGTTATGTATAATGCCAGAATAAAAATTTTAGAATAGTATTACATTGTTCTTTATTTATAAAAGGCTATGACGTCACAACGACCTTGGAAAAGTAGCCGAAACTAGGTAGCCGAGAGCATAGCGAAGTGGTGATTTTACCTATATGAAGAATTTTGTTATGTTAAGTAAAAACGTGCAAGTGGTAAAGAATTTTTTAGCTTTCCTCAAAAGCTGTATTGTGTATGAAGTAGCGAATAACATTTAAAAATATACGAAATGTGATATAATGGATCTAATTATAAAGTCTGCATGTAAAATCTTGTAAAACATGTTGTTCACGATTTCATTACCAAGATAAAATAACAAGAATTCGCAGTCGAATATAACCTCGTGTTTTTTTATTGAAATTATAGCTCTCTGGTCATATATATGCAAATCATTCAACTTTTAATATAATGGATTTAATTAACATATGGTGTGTTTGCAAAAACATGTTAAGACTATTTCCTTCTTGGTATGCAAATTATACCACCTTTCATAACGATTTATTTGACTCTCAAAGAAAAAATTAATTTGATCTTATATCAAGAGGTGTTCTTGTTTACATTTAGCAATTTCAATATATATTTAATATGTGTGTATATGTAAAAACATGTTAAGACAGGTCACTCGTTATTTTATTCATGATTGCATCACCAAAATAATTTATACAACCACACTAAACTCGTACCCGGATCTATATAACCTTTAAATGTATGCAAATAATGTCGTTATTTAAAACGTGGTGAAGAATTTGGATGGGGATGTACTCATTCTCAAATGCGGAATGGTACTCCATAAGGCGTTCTGAACGGAGGCTTTGCACGCATTAGGTGATTGAATACTTCGGAGATTTTAGGTTAAGCAAAAACATGGCACGTGTTGAAGAATCTCCGAGAATTTCAAAAATTATTTTGTATTAAATATATAATATTAAAAGAAACACACAATATTTTAATGTTTTATTTACAAAACTTACATTCTTTAATTGTCCCTATCTTTTGTAGGTGGCGGTAGCAGATTCTTATTTGAATAAAATATAGATAAGACTTCCACATTAAGAAAAATGTATCTTAGTTAAATGTACGGGGATTTTATTAATTATAGTTTAGTAAAGTGCATGGTAGTTAATGACCTTGAGGTTGTGATATTTATAACAACATACCGATATATGTAAATTATATATGGAAACTGCATAACTTCAAATCATTTTAGCATAATTGTTAATTACCAAAATTCATAATTTCTACTTCCGTTAAAAACACATTAAGTAAGTAAGTATATACATATCGATAATACAATGGAAAAATTCTTCTACAACACATTAAACAGCTTATTTATATTTGCTACCTTAAACAACTATGCGGAGTGCATATAAATGTCAGAGGAAGATTTCTTATCGTTCCCTTCCAATCTTAAAATTTATATCGTCAATAAAATAATAAACAGATTACTAATAATAGGTCGTCAATGGAACTAAAACAACATATACAAAATGTGTACAAATGAAAAGACCACTTATTAATTAATCATGACTGTAAATTCCTTTAAAGATTTGATATTTATAGGTAGTAACAATGTTGGTGCTATATATATAAACGACTTTTTATGAGCATAGTTTAAATTAAAATAACACCGAAATTTATGTAAATTTAGTAGTTCTGGTTTATAGTTGGTTGATCTTTGGAGAATAAATTTTATGAAACTTAGGTTTAAGAAATTAATCATTTTACAGGTGGGATTAAATAAAAATGTACTACTTTGATGATAAAAACCTATGCAATGCATTTTATGTTTACACAACTATAACATACTTTAAAATTTAATACCTCGGTAGTAGAATATAATTTTTTAATTGTATTATTGTAACATAAAGTTTGCATAAAAATGCAAAATACATATCCGTTAAGAGGAATTTTTCAATATGATACTTACAGATTCGTTAGTAAGTTTTACAATTAAACTTATTTCAAGACATTTTTTGAAACACATCTTACTAGTCTCAAGGAATATGTATGTATGTAGGTATAAAATATACAAATAAAAACACTACTTAATGTAAACATTATTCTTTATTAAAATGAATAATTGGTTATATGTACAAACCAGTTTTGAGTACAATTACATCTGTGGTTGCGCAATTGAATGACGAATGTCGTGTGGTATGGTAGAAACACTTGTGTGAATTGGTGTAATACTTTAATTTATGTAGAGAGTACACCCTAAATCTTCTAGGTTAATAACATTTAGGTGTGGAAATTCATTGTAAATTGCCATCATCTCAAGATATACCGTGAAAGTTTCTGCTTAACCATACCTTTTGGTATTTGAAGCGAGCTGATAGACAGTTCCAAGAATATGGTGGTTTCAGCACATATGTTATTGCAACTCCATTCGATAGGGATAGTTGTAAAACAGCCATTTCTTTAAACACAAAGTTATTATGTGCAATTTTAAACCTTTGAACGTCGACAACTAATAAATTTTAATTTTAGACTTCACTCACAATACTGGTTGCAGGATTGTAGCGGACCAAACGATCGTGTAGAATGAGGCAGTACGCTGTAGTGTGAGCTTTAAGCGCTTCTTTCATTTGAAATTCTAATCGTACGTCAACCGCTCCCACTTTCACTATTTCGTTTTGATGGGAACAATCGATGACTACAAGTGGAGCGTGCGTTTGAAATTCATTGGGTGTTAATATCGGCTCGCTGATACCCCCGTAGTACGATTGTTGAAACTGTGCATACATCTCATATAGTATAGAATAGCGATTGGTATCGAAATCAATGTTAAGATTATCGTAAGGATACATAGATGAACCCAGATGTAATTTCATATTGGTCAACTTACAGTGGTCGAACTGACTGCGCCCCTTTTGCGCGATGTATCGGTTTGAAAGCAGACAATAACAAAACGCGGTTTCTCCACTTGAGAAGCCGTCTTCACGGCCCACGTATGCGTGTGTGTTGTATGTAATTCTGGATATTCGTGTAGTTCCCAACTGCGAAAGCTTATGTCCATGGTGGCATTGCGTTGAATATGTTTGAGTAGTTTTAAGCGCTCTGCATCTGCAACGGTTATATGTGGAATCCGCCATGATATATGTGTAATAGTAATTTTGATTGACTCTTTGGTATCAGAATTCGATATAGCTGCATCGTCAGCACTACTTCTAATAAGAATAAGCTCCTGTTTGATATTCAAAAGAATTTTTCGGTAATCCTCCGCAAATCCTAAAACCATGCGCAAGGGAATGCATACGTTGAAATGACCATTAGCATCAACGAGATCAAGCTTATCGATGGGGGACCAACCGGCGTTCCTAAAGCGACGACTTTCGCTATAATCGTAGGATAGGAAATTTTTAATAGTCGTAGTTATACCTGGATTACGAACGCGGTCAATAGTCTTTCCACCAAGTTCATAACGAATTTCATCAAATAAAAATAAAACTCCGTTGTTGACAAAATCGGCTGTAGGCGAAACGCCACCATCTGACTTATTCATTGTACCCTCAATATAAATTACGCTGTCCCATGGTAGTGTATAGACATCTTCGTTTTCTATTGGAATCCGTATAACATCGTTCTTCTCATACGTGGTATTGGAGTACGGAGTATGCATATGTTTGTCGGCATTGACGATGGTTGTATCAAATATAGCACGTTGCGTAACATTTAAAATATTACTATCCATTTTAGCTATGTAGCACTTTGAGTCCTAATGTTTGCAGAAATTTAACGTTTTCCGGTGTTAATCGGTGCACTGGTGTCTTGTAACTGGTAAAGGTGCTGACAATGCGTCTATTAATAGGTTTTGGTGGTTTATGCTCATAGCGCAAAACCATTGTTTAAAGACGCTTTAGATAAAGTCTAATCGTGATGGTTTCCCGACGAAAAGTGATGAGATTACCGTTTTGATCAACTATTTTAACAATGATGCGATCGATGATTCTTGTATTAAGTGGCATATAGGTGACGTTTACGGGTTTTCAATAATCTTGTACCCTGCAGCAACTGCAGGAAAGAATTGATGCAAAATGTGTACAGGTTTGCTATTCCGATACGATCCGACCACAAGATTACATTCAATACATATTGAATTGATTGGAAAGACTTGTGCCGGATGGTCCGAAATAGCAGTAGTGAGAGCTGGTAGTTTACGTTTCTCAAAACCCAGCAACGAAGCAAGTGAATTTGGTTGTGTAAAATCCACTATACCTGATGCTTTGATTTCTGTATGTAAACTGTTATTATTGGCTCGAATATCAATAAGATAACGTTTGGATGAAGTGCGTTCACGAGGATCGTTCAGATTACGTCGTACGAACTTATTAATATCTGCCACTTCATAAGTTCCTTCTGGTAAAGTAAGCACGATGTCATCAATGTAAAATTTATTGTTCGCTTCCGTTACATTGGGAATTGAAAAATATGTATCAAAGTTTGTAAGACCAATAACGTATTCATGGTCATCATCGAGAACAATTGGTGGGTTGATGATTGCGGTGAGCGTAGATTCAGTTCCAGTTAAAGTAAATGTGTACATGTTCGGTGGTTGACGATAAACTAACAACTAGTCGTATTCGTAGTTGGGATGGGTAATAAAAGCAAATTCCTGAAACACTTGCAATATATGGTTTTAATTAAACACTTTTATACAAAACAGTTAAAAATACACTAAAATCAAATAATATATAACGTTGTTAGAAACTTAACGGAGGACTATTTTGCAGTAAAAATTTCAATACGAAGTGTCCACAGGTAACAGTGTTAAGCGGTTGAAATTGTTCATAATTATAATAGAGAGTGCATGGTCCTGATGAGGTTAAGTATTTGACAAGTTCCCTCGGAGGTCGTAGATTACCAATGCTATCATAATAGACTGCCCTTGAACCATCTTTTTTGTACGCGGTCCAATGAGTTCCCACACCACGTGTAGTATCATGATTAAGAATACCACATTCTCGCCAACGAATTGTGTTTGGAAGTGAATTGCGCATGAATATTCCACGAAAGTGGGATATTGGTAAACGTTTTATGTATTTGTTCAAGTCAACATTGGTCAACGCTCGCATAGGTAGGTTTAACGAATGCGTTGAGTTTTTTTTTCGTTGTCTTTGTTTACGCAAACCTTGCCCGTGTGTAAGAAAAGGCTTTAGGTACAGTCCATGTCCACGGCGATAAGGTTTCAAATAGAGACCCTTTCCAAGTGTCACTGCCTCTTGTGCCATATTATGTCGTTTTGCTTCATCTAATTGTTGTTGTCCAAGTTTAGCATCGTTGACAGCTTTTGCAATCCCAGCTGCTCCACCCGACAACGCTCCAATTGCGGAAAGGGCTGCAAAAATAGGTATCAAAGGTAGGAAACCACCAGTTTTGGGTACAGGGATTACACGTGGGATGCCACGAATTTCATCTGTTATATCTTTAATCGGTGCCACTGCAAGTTTAGCAGTTTTAATAAGATCGGTCGGACGAACGTTTTTAATGCGTTCCCAAATGGTGCGAATTAAACGCTTGAATGGTATACCACTTCCTGTACGTAGACGCTGACCACGTCGTTTTCCTTTACACCTTATCGTTTTCTTGCGACAACCCATACCAAATTTAACTTTGGCATTCATTGCAGAACCAACAGCAAACGCAGCAAGTTTTTCACCTAACGAAGCGTCGGGTGCAGTACGACGTTTTGTGCTGTTTCGGCAAGACGTCGATCAGCTTGGTGTCGGGTTGTTAAGTCTGTAGAAAGATCGTAGGCGATGTCGTGTAGTTTGCAGGCTTCGTCTAAGGGATTACGACCTATATCACCACGCTCGAGGCGTTTCTGAAGCTTAGTACCCGGTCCACAGAAGCGATAGCCTGGTAAATGTAATTCTACCGGTAAACGATTGATAGCACTATTGAGTAACCCGTAGCCACGATAGGATTTCATTAATCTTGTCAGTCGAAAGGTTTAAAGGAGACTGGTCATGCGTGTAGAATTACTCGCTTAAATGCTTACCATACTGCAATTACGTTTTAGTATATGGATAGAATGCGTCTGGTAAAGCAACAATTGGCGTTGCCAATTACGGACCACAACTGCAGCAACAACACTAACGTGCAAAAGCATGGACTACTATTACCATCAACAATACGGTGTATCATTACAGGTCCATCGAATTGTGGTAAAACTAATGTAGTCATCGGTCTCTTGAAACATCCGAATGGTGTACGTTTGAAAACGTTTATCTCTACTCAAAATCCTTGTATCAACCAAAGTATCAGTACCTAGAGAGGTTATTACAACCAATAAAAGAAATAGGATATTTTGCGTTTAACAAATGGGATGCAATTGTTACTCCAGCGGAAGCAAAACCTAATTCGATATTTATTTTCGATGACGTGTCGTGCGATAAACAAAATGTAATGCGAGAATATTTTTCTTTAGGTCGACATAAGGCCATTGATTGTTTTACCTATGTCAGACCTATTCCAAAATACCTAAACAATTGATTAGAGACAATGCTAATGTCCTAGTGCTATTCAAACAAGACGAACTCAATTTAAAACACGTATACGCTGACCATGTAAACACGGATATGTCGTTTAACCGGTTTAAAGAATTGTGCGGCGTATGCTGGCGAGATCGGTATGGGTTCCTGGTGATCAATAAAGATGGCGATTTGCAGAACGGTCGCTACCGAAAAGGTTTTGACACCTATATATACTTATAAAGCACATAAATAGCACATCACTTCCTACCCGTTTCTAGACGATGGCAGACGACGTGAAAACCAAACGAGAACTCATAAAAGTACGAAAGGCAGTCAAAGGAAATTACAAGCGCTAAAAGCAGGTGTGGTTGAAAAGGAGCTTGCATTAAGTAAAGTCTATGCACCTATTACAAAACGTTTACAAACACTTCAGACCGGTCTGCTGAAAGATATTAAACAGGAGTCCAAGATCGAAAGCCAGCACTGGTTACCACAACAACATGACGTACAATCTACTCCTAAAAGACGCCCTAAATTTCTCGATCAGGTGCGCAGTTCACACCAATCGCCGCACCACCAATAGAGGAGGCATGGGAACACAATCCTCATAGCCCAGTCCAGTCTGTGGAGTCCACATTCGAAGAATCGGAGAGTAGCGGCAACACTCCAGAGACCCATACAGAGTACGAACGGTACCTAAACAGCGAAGAACATCAGACCTACTTACAACGATTCTTACCATCGGTAAGATACTATGTCGATAATCTGTTTTCCAACTTTACTGGTATTTATAACAATGACACGGAGCACTTGCGCAGGGATAAAGTACGTTATAATCCGGAGACAGGAAAATTAATGATTGGTGATTCGGACATTATCTTCGGGATTGGTGAAAAGGTGTGTAGAACGATTTTGCTACAACGGTAGCAAAGGGTTGTACGAGCAACTGTTCCTTCTCAATCCTTTGGGTAAATTCTCACTTAAAGAAATTAACGATTATGCGGACATTAAAAAGAAGTAATGCAATGTATAGCTTACGACAGCAAACTATAAACCCGAGTGGTCGTGGTCTACTCATGGATTATAACGAGAAGCCACTAGAGTATGTATACTTTGATGATCCCAACGAACTGTGCGAACGGCTCAAGCTTCTGGTCGCCTCGCAAGATGCAGGTAACACCGGTCACACCAACGAAATTACATCGATTATGGAAGAATTACGCGAATTGCGTATAATAGCGTAGATTGTGCGACTTGTTATTCATTATCACGATGGTTATCGACAAGTTTGGACATGCGTCTGACTGTGCTTCATATATTTCTTATGATGATTACTACGATTTTGACAACATGAGATTAGCGCGCGTCGCTACACCACAAGAAGATGATGATGCAGTCACGAAAGCGTACTTAGAATCGCGGTTAGCAACGCTACACCAGCAAGAGGGCGAACCAACGCTTGGAAGTGGTTCCACTATTCAGCAGTATATAGGCACGCTTGTGAAGGAGACAACAAACAGTATGATAACACAATTCTCGAGCGAGTATGTTACAAGATCAGACTTTAACCATTTTGAAGAGATGATGCGTAACCTTGTTCCAGCCACTGTGAACGCTAATGTTGCACAAATCGTAAGCAAACGGATAGATGATTCTATGAATAGCATATATAAGACATTAGACGCTGCTATTCAACAAGTGAAAGCACAATTTAGAATAGACATTGCACGAATTCAAGCAGATATTCAACAGTTGCAAGAGAAACTTAAAACGCACGCATATAGCCGTCAACCATACACACACACACACATATTAGCAATATGTCTGTAAAGGAGCAAATCGTCCACGAGTTACATAAGCCTGCTCGCATTAACTTTCCAAGAAGACATGTAATCACAAAAGGATTAAACGAGCTGTTTCAAGCCGATTTGGTGGAAATGATCCCATATGCAAAAATAAATAAAGGATTTAGATACATTCTAGTTGTTATCGATGTATTTTCTAAATACTTATGGGCCGTACCGGTTAAGCGCAAGACGGGTAAGGCTGTTTCAAACGCTTTTCAATCAATTTTCAACAAAGACCATCGTATTCCACGGTACATTCAAACGGATTTGGGAAAAGAATTTTATAATTCAACATTTAAGGCTTTAATGGAAAAATATGAGATTACACATTATAGTGTGTACAGCAATAAAAAGCTTGCGTAGTAGAACGCGTTAATCGTACCTTAAAGTCAAAAATGTGGAAACAATTTAGTTTGAATGGTTCGTATCTATGGCTGAATATACTATCCTCACTCGTGACTGCATATAACAACACCAAACATCGAACAATCGGCATGCGACCTGTAGATGTGACAAAACGCAATGAACGCAAACTTTTAATACAGTGTACAGTACGATCAAAACAGTTAACTTAAAGAGTAAAAAATTTTCTGTTGGGGATCATGTTCGCATTAGTAAACATAGAGGCCAATTTACCAAGGGATACACACCAAATTGGTCTAACGAAATTTTTACGGTGTACAAAGTGCATTTGACTAATCCTTTAACGTACCTATTGCGCGATAGTCGAGGACAACCAATATTAGGCGGCTTCTATGCAGAAGAACTTCAACGAACACACTATCCGGATGTATATTTAGTGGAAAAAGTATTGAAGAGAGTTAAAAATCAAGTATATGTGAAATGGTTAAATTTAGATTCTAGCCATAATAGTTGGATATCCAAAATCATATTTTGTAGATTTGCTGTTACGTGTTTGTTTACCATCATATGTCATTCATCAATAAAATTTTTTACTGTTATATGATTTATTATAGCGACACACACACACACACGCACACAAATTACATCTATGTACTACTAATTACTACACTAGTTCTACGTCAAGAAAGTTGTTTATAATTCCTCATGCCCGAAGCGCAAAACGTTGATGTAGGTTGATTTTCGCTGTTTTGGTTGAACTTGAGTATTTCGATGTCCGTGAATATGTGTAAATAATAAGCAGGTAAAACACATTACCTTCTCAGCTAACAATTTCTCCCCGTACTTGACCAACACTCGAGGTATATATATTCATTGTAAAAGGTATGCGACACGTACAATAGCATCCTCCATTATATCTAATAAGTGCTATCTATAGCGCATCAGCTAAGACTACCAAGATGACATGATTTACATACAAAAATAGTATTAAACTAAAACAATAACTTTAATAGCATATACACTTTTTTATAATCATCTATACTATTTGATGGCCATTTTCCCGAATCCGGACCACACGTCCATCCTGGTTGCTGTTTTGAGCCCTCCATTGCCAAATTCTTGAGGAGCCAGTTATATGTTGTTCTATGAGGGCCAACTACATTAGGTTGGTACTTATAATTTACCTTATACTTTAAAATTAACTTCAATACTTTTTCTAATACCATAGGTTGTGCGAAATATACAACATCTACAATCATATCGTCAATCGCTGTGGCCAGTGATTTATAGTTGCATTTATATTCATGATAGGAAATGCCTTCGTACTCAATACAGCTCGGTTGGTTAGTAATTCTTCAAGGAAATATACATCGCTCAAACTATAATTACTCTCTATTGCGTCTAGTACACCGCGCACCTGATGACATTTTAACTCTGTTTTGCCGTTGCAAGCATCAATGAAGTTTGATACAAATTGATCGCACCTACTCTGTTGATTAAACAGCATGTCCATTACATCAATGGATGTATCATTGGTCAGCGTTAGCCATTTGAAGGCTTTAAAGGGAACATGAACACCTACTCTGAACAGTATACGTTTGATTTTGTCTACATCATTCAATACTATGGCATGTTTCAGATGTTGGTGTAAAATGCGTTGTTCACTCTCGAACAAATCGTACAGTACATTGTCCATGTTAACTTGAAAACTTCGCACCACTATCGTTGTTGTTCCACTCACTGCGAGATCTATCCGAGTACCTAGCTTTTATGGCACATTCATCAAAATACCCCCACTAGTTTTTGTAACAGCATTAACAAATCAACAACCTCGAGATGATCTCTGGCAAGGCGACTCTGTTGAATTTGAGCAATATATTTAAGGAAAATCCAATTAGAGGTGTGTTGGTGGTGATAGATTGTTATTCAAATTATCTATGGAATATCCTTCACTTTTAACGAAGGATGCATGCCCGGTAAATTGCAAATTAATCAAAAGCATAACGTTAATCATTACTCTACATACAGCACAAAAAGCTGTCATAGCCATGCGAGAAATATGTTGCCTGATAAATACTCCCTTTATGATTGTTGTGGTTTTGACAATTTTGACAACGATCCTAGGTCATGGATCGAAACGTAAAGAAAGATGATTTTAAAAACTATGAGTGGTTTAATTCCCAACGAAGATTAAGAAAAAGGTTGCCTGATGTCGCTAAATCTATATATATACCAATGTTTAATACCTTGAAAGTAATAGGAAAATAAAATTTAAAGTTGTCAACCATGTTCGGGTGGTAATGTTGATTCGGTCATTGATACCTACTGCAAGTTAAAACAAGTCGTATACAATGATGAAAAGTTTTTTGAAACTAACTAAATGTGATCTTGAATACATGCTTTGTAAAAGCGATATAGTTCAGATTCTGCTACGATTCTTCAACAGACGGCGATAACAATAAAAACTCTGTTTAAATTAATTTTTAATTACGACTTAACATTGCGTAATTCTATTAAAATGATTTGAAATATAACGGTATTATTTTTATTGTTTAGCATCAATTTAATAACATTTGCTGATATAAGATGAAAATTGTGAATTTTGGTAATTGACAATTATGCTAAAATGTTTTGAAGTTACCTTGTTGTCATATGTTCCATTTAACAGAATTAAAACTCAGATATATTATAGACATTCTTGCAATTATTTACCATATGTGTATATATTTCTCTTGACAATAATTATTAATTTAAGAATAACTTATTGAATTAAAGTAGGTTATTTATAAGTACTAAATTCTACAATAATTAAAACGAGTTTGAAAATAAAAATGTATTGACAACGTAGCTATACTTGTAATTTATTCTGCCAGGATCAACAAAATATAATGCAAAATAGTTGTTTTAGGTATAAACCAGAACCATATAATTTTACATATGGGGATATGTTGTTATAATTATACTATAAATAGCACAATCGCCGAGGTCATTAACTACCATGCACTTTACTGAACGCGGTTGTTAAAGGGCGTTATATGAACGTTTTTGCAAAGAAATAAGTAATATTTATCTCAGTTTGCGAAATGTTGAAACGTTTAGATCCGCAAGTTATGCATATCTTTTAGAAAACATATTTGCTTTTATGGACAAATTTTTGCTTTACATTCCTTAACTTTAATAATTTCACTAATCATGTTTACAGAGTCTTTTAAATAATAATATCCTTTGAACATACTATCATCTGGAATACAAATTTTGTTATACCTATATCTAGTACTAATAATAATTAGTGTCTCTAGCACTGTAAAATTTAACTAGAATAAATAATTCACAATCTTTTATAGTGTTTAATTAAATCGGTCTTTTAACAACAAAAGAGGTATTTTGCACATTGCAAATTATTATTACCATGCTTGTAGCAATAAATATTACATAATAAATTGCTGGTTATTCACCTAACAATAAAATTTTACACTAAGAATATATAATTGGTGTATGCTGGGTTGCCTGCCATAGATATGCATATATTTTTTAGAATTCAATTAAATTTAAGTACACGTAGGTAAATGTGTGAAAGTTACTTTACATTTCAGTATTCAGCTGTATTGTAAATAGTTATTGATATTGTATTGAAAAACGACACCCAGTATTGTCAGCTGTGTAAAAAATGTTTTGTTTCGGCAGTGAATCAATCAAACTGTATGAAAATATATGAACTCATTAGCATGTAATTAAAATAAGCTGGTAAGTGAAACTAATATAAATAAAACATTCAAATTTTGTGTGTTTCTTTTAAAATTATATATTTAATACAAAAATATTTTTTAAAAATCTCGGGGATTCTTCAGCACGTGCACGTTTTTGCTTAACCTAAAATCTCCGAAGTATTCAATCACCTAATACGTGCAAAACCTCCGTTCAGAACGCCTTATGGAGTACCATTCCGCATTTGAGAATTAGTACATCTCCATCCAAATTCTTCACCACGTTTTAAATAACGACATTATTTGCATACATTTAAAGGTTATATAGATCCGGGTACGAGTTCAGAACGAGTGACCTGTCTTAACATGTTTTTTGCACACACGCCAATATTTTAAATTGAAACCATTATAAAATACGAGTCGAATAATTTCTCCTATTCTTTTGAAATTTAATACAAAATAATGGGGCAGAGCCCCGTTTAGGCACGTTTAGAAGCTCCTTCCCCACCATTCATCATTTTGAAAGTGATTATGTCATCCACCACATTTCCTATTTTTGCTTAACCTAAAATCTCTCTTTAATTAACTAAAGCAACGACAATAAAAACAATGACGAAGCTCTAAAGATCACCGCTAAATTTTTCACTACATGCACGTTTTTGCATAACCTATAAATTTTTTATCACGTTTGTGCAATTAAACGAGTTATATATATACAATGTCTAATACGTCATCTACATACAATCACCAAACCGCTAAAAGTAAAAGAATTTTTATTGCCACATAAATTAAATGTATAATTACATTTAAATATTTAAATATATTCAAATTCCTAAAATGTAAGCAAGAACACCTCTTGATATAAGATCAAATTAATTTTTTATTTGAGAGTCAAATAAATCGTTATGAAAGGTGGTATAATTTGCATACCAAGACGGAAATAGTCTTAACATGTTTTTGCAAACACACCTTATGTTAATTAAATCCATTATATTAAAAGTTGAATGATTTGCATATATATTACCAGAGAGCTATAATTTCAATAAAAACACGAGGTTATATTCGACTGCGAATTCTTGTTATTTTATCGTGACATTGAAATTGGTATAATTTGCATATATTTTAAATTCATACGGGTATAATTAAAAGATTATATGTTAGATCCGACTGCAAGTTCAGTGTACTTGTATAAATTATTTTGGGATGATGTAACCAAAAGGCAATATACGACATACTTGTCTTGAAATGTTTTTGCAAACACACCTTATGTTAATTAAATACATTATATTAAAAGTCGAATGTCGACGTGATTTACATATATATTGCCAGATAAAAACACGTTGTTATATTCGACTGCATGCAAATTCTTAGTATTTTATCGCGACATTGAAATTGCGAGATGTGAACGACTTCTTTTTTACAAGATTTTACCTGCAAACGTTTAAAATTTGACCTCCATCATATAACATTTCGTATATTTTCTCAATTTTATTTGCTACTTCGTACAAAACGCAGCTTATGAGGAGAGCTAAAACACTCTTTACCACTTGCACGCGTTTGCCTAATATTAAAAATTCTTCACAGCGGTGTTTTAATTTTTAGCTTAACCTACCCCAGAAAAATACGAACCAACACGTGAACTCCATTTTCTACACACAAACATTTTTTAAAAATTTAATATTTAATATTTAACGTCGGGAACGCTGCTAAAAAAATTTCTTAAGAAAATATCTCCACCCCAGCGCACGCGCACCACCCCACGACAAAAATTTAACGACCCCGCCGAACGCACACCCCAAAGACCTAACGACCCCCGACGCAACAAATTTACACACAAAGACAATTTTGTTCTCAAAGCGGCGTATACATATCTTGCTGCACGTTTTGTTTCCCAAAGCGGCTTAGCTGTTCATATTGTTCTCGAACCGGCGTATACATATCTTGCTGTGGATCTCTGTTGCCAAACCGGCTTAGCTACCCTACTTACACTTAAATTGGAGCAGTTGGTATGAGATACCGGAATGTTTCCACCTACAATCCAACCAAACACACTATTTTGCAAAATAGGAAGATTTTCTCCTAGCCTTATAAATCCGCATCGAATTATTTCAAAATACACGTTTGCTCCTAGCAATAAATCTATTTCCCCAGGAATAAAAAACCCTTGTCCGCCAAACGTAAATCGTCTGGAATTTTTAAATTGTTAATATTTATATGCATGTTTGGCAATGGACAAGTTATCCGTTTGAGCACGCCACATTTTGTAGATATTCTTGTTTTTGTGTTGTGCTGAAACTCAATTGTAACTGTAATAACTTCCGTTATACGAACATCGCTGTGTGCTATCCCTGACACTTGAATGTTACTAGAAGTTCTCATGAGATTTAATTTATTTGCCATCCTTGTTGTCATAAATGAGCCTTGAGACCCTGAGTCCAATAGTACCCTCGCCTCTATTGTAGAACCGTTATTAGCAACTAAATTCACCAAGGCAGTAGCTAAAAGTACCTGGTTGCCTGTATTGGCCATTGAACAAGGGGCATGGAGAACCATATTTTCTCCTGATGGGGTGATTGCTAATGACGTTGCCTTTACCATTGATAAATTGTTAGTTTTATTAATAGTGCCTTCATTGTTTTCTTGCTCGGATAAAGCTGGACCTTCAACATTTTCAATTCTACGACCCTTATCGTGCAACAACGTATGGTGTCTTTCCTTACAGACTCTACACCCTTCTGATTTACAATTATTTACACCGTGCTTTAAACCCAAGCAATTATAACAAAGGCGATTTTTAGCAACAAATTCCCTTTTTTGTATTAAATCATATTTCAAAAATTTGGTGCACCTGTAAATGGGATGATAACTTGAGTCACAACATATGTATTTCCCCTTGAAACCTGTTTGTACAGCATTTACCGAATGATAACTACCTTTAATAACCTTTGATTTGACTTCTGAGTTTACTAAAGCTTCGAGAGCTAAACATCGCGTTTCTAGAAATTCTAGAAACTCCTTAAAAGTTGGCAGATCATATGGATTCCTCTCCAATTCATATGCCTTATGTGTATTGAAATCTAATTTTGAAGCCAGAATGTAAATCAAAATTAGATCCCACTCCTTTACTGGAACTTCTAACGCTTGTAGTGCATTGTAATTTTGTTTGATTGATACAACAAAGTCCCTTAATGCAGCCGCGCTACTCTTGGTGAATTGAGTGTCCATTAAAACGCGTATATGGCAGTTTATGGTTACCAATTTATTGTCGTAACGTTTTTTCAATAAGTCTAGCGCTAAGTCATAATTCCCGTCAGTAATTTGTAGATCTTTTACTATTAGCAATGGTTCTTTTTGCAAAACTGACTTTAAATATAAGAATTTTTGAACCTTATTTAAACGCGAATCCGAATGTATCAATGAATTAAAAAGCTCTATGAAAGACCTGTAATCCTCGTATTTCCCAGAAAATGTAGGAATATTGAAACTTGGTAACCTTACCTGAAAGGAGGGGGTTGCTGAGGGTGCAACCGCGCCTGTTAATACCGTACCTGAGTGCTCCAATGCCACGCTACCGTTGTTTGCATTAACAAGATTTCTTTTTTGAATAACTGACTTAAGTTTACTATGCAGCGAAGTGTATTGCAATTCTACCATTACCCGGTCCTCCTCTTCAGAAGGTTCTTGCTCCTCTAGTTGATCTTGAATAAATTCATATTCTTCATACGACTTCACTAACATGGATTCCCTGATTATAAATTCGTTGATGTCAATACCATCGTTGTTCTCATTAGCCCTTACATAAGTTTCTATTCTTGTAATTTTTGATTTAATTCTACCTCGTTTTTGTATTATAGTGTCGTTGTTAACCATAGTCCCAGAAGTTTTTTATTTTATTTATGACAAATTCCTCCTGACCCAGAAAATTTCCTTATGGAAACGATAATCACACTTCTAATGTAATTAATGTTCTTGTAGATTCACTATCTCAATCTCCTTGCATGTAATAGCTTCTGTCCCTTTAAATTGCAGTGCTGTAGATTAAAATAATGAATGTTCCGTTGTCCTTTGACAATCTTTCCTTTGTTGAATAATTGTACCTTTTAGTTAGCTAAGAACTTGTAGAAACAACCTTTAATTATGTGTCCTTTAAAGCCTTTTGAAATCTTTGCCTTCGAGTTGCTTCCTTGAATAACTCCTGTCAAGTACCTTTCCTTTGTAAAACAGCCTTTGATAATTTGTACCGTAAGAGTTCCTTAAACCTGTGTATCCAAGTTGATTCCAACTGTCACTTGGTACAATTCCTGTCAACTGCCTTTCTATTGTAAAGATCCTTTATAATTAAATTGTGATAGAGATACGGTTCGAAGTCGACCATGTATAGTTTTCCTTGGTGAAACTTATTTTTTGTGTTATGTAATGCCTTAATAAACGCTGGTTCACAATTTAATTATCCTTTTTATTATATAAAACATAAACAGTGACAGGAATGTTCTTATACTAGTTTTTCAACTTGACATTATATTATTTTAGCAACCATCAAAAAGTCACTACCTACTATATAATTAAGTGAACTGTAGTTTCCTCATTAAACATTATTAAACATCAAATATTAACAAGAACGCTAGTAGCTTGGCTTGGCGTAGTCAGACACACAAGTTAATAAGAACTTAAAATTAGAATGAAAATAAGCCAATGACAGTCAAACATGCTGTCCAAACAAATTATTCCTCAACAGTACTTAAAGAGTAAATTAATCAATCATTTACATTTATAATAATAATCGTACACTAGGTTGCAGTTGCCGAGTTGACAAAGAAATTATTGAAATAAATGTCAAATCTACTCTATTTGATGGTTGTTGCTAAAACGCTGTACTGGTAATGGCTCAACAAGACTTTATAAATGAAAATTACCATAAAGTATAATGAGTTGCGGTGAAGTAGTAAGACTATTTGTTAGCTTGTAATATGTTTATCAAAAGTTTCTTGGAAAATAAGTATCAGGTACTAAAGGAGTTATAAAAGATGAGTTTATTCAGAGGCAACAAACCAATACCTGACTTTTTCAAGAATTTTTGATAAAAAAATTATTACTTTGTAATATTATTGCATCAAGATCTTCACAATATATTAAGCCTTCGTGAGCTGAAGTAGATTTGCAGCAATTAAGGTGAAACTACTACTATTAACGTTTACATGAATAGCGCCTCTGTTAACGTAGCAGCACAACCTACTTGCATCGCACTTTAAGAACTAAGGTAGCAGAGTTTTGCATTTACACTTTTAAGTAAACGAAAATAGTTATACACATTGGTTTTTTATGTAGAATTATCAAGAACAATAAAAGGATTCCTATTTAAAAAACTATATTCTTGAAAATATTATTTTCAGACATTAAAGTAATTTTCAATACCCTGTACAATTTTTTTATGCCAACTGAATTTTAAAATAGTGGTAAATCTTACTAACGAGTGTGCAAATTGTTAAAGTTCAGTTTTTATCACTGTGGTTTAATATTCAGAAATTACAAAAGAATACTTGTTGGTACAAAATAAGCATATTGTAACAACGACGCTATACGATATAAAATTATAAGAGATAAATCCACTAAACGAGCAATGAAGTGATTGACAACTACAAGGGATGTTTGAAGAACTTATACAGAGCGAACTCTAGAGGTGATTCTCGTAGAATCTAGAAAGTTTTTGAGACCGCTGGAATAATGTGGAAAATATTACAACGAAGATATTAACTGTACGAGACGGTAGGGAGTAATGTGAACTAAATTTCTGGGTCAATTCTTAAAACAAAGACGTTTAATGTATATACAAATAAAGAACATTTAGTACTTGTGTAGATAAATTGTTAATAATTACGGTGTAATCGTTATGTTGAGAAATAAACATGGGGAGTAATTATTGGCAGTAAGTAGCGGCAGTTGATATGTTAAAAAATCTATGTAAATATTTATGAATAATTAAACACGCATTGAACCAAATTAAGAACTGCAAATTGAAGTTCATTATAATATGATTGTTTAATGCAGGTATATTCAAATTCAACATAAAATTTAAAATGCAGTATTCTAACGGCGATCTATAAGAACAATGTAGCTAATGTCAACTTTCGGTAAAACTAAAAGTGGTATCGCTTTGGAAAATATTTTAATTTAAAAGAGCACTTCTAATCAGCCCGTAGGAACATTTTCAGATATGTTCAAATATTAAAGTTCTACATACAAGTGATCCACCATAAAAAAGAGCACCCAGTATGGAGAAAGTTCTCTGCTATCAAGTTTGACAATAAATAAGAAAGATGGGTAATTTATTTCATCAAATCAAAACTACTTACACAATCTCGTTAAACAAGAATTAAGTATCACACTTCTGAAATAATTAATGGTTCAGTAACATGTTAGTTGAAAAATTGTGTGTGCTTTCCAAGTGTAATCATTAACTGCATTAAAGAAGCCGATATAGCTTAATTTAAAAAACATGTGCTTCTGAAATTCAACCAAGTGACTAAAAGTATTATAAAAATTTCCGCTCAAAATACGAAAAAATATTATACTTCTCTTTATTCCAAGCATCAAAGGGTCGTTTTATATAAACGTGGAAGGCTCAGAAAAGCTTTGCAATCAGAAAATACTTCAAACTCCTGTGCTTTTTAAATGCGCTTTTTTTCCTTGCCGGTTCCAGGTTTCAAATGACTGCCTGCAAATGAAAGCTACGCTAATATTTCATCCATGTAGCGTAGATTTACCCGGCTTGAATGTTCCTCTATATTCAAGAGAAAAATTAATGCTCCCGCTTAAATTTATAGCATGTTTACTTTGGCATAAAGAAGACAATTATAAATTTACATACAAGTCAGTGCTTTTGACGTTTAACATGTCATACAGGTGTTTCTCATTCAAACAAATATTCCTCAAGTGTAACGTGTTAAGTTACTCTTTTAGTTGATGTGAGGTGTTGGATTTATGTGTTATTTTTATTTTGGATGATGTTCAGAAAGCAAGTACATTAACAACTCAGCTTTTATTTATAGGTGGTCACTTCTCGCAAACTGAATTAAGTTTCCATTTTTACTTGATTAACTGTTTTATTAACCCTTTGGTAAGCTACAGTATATGAGAAAAGTAATGTAACGAAAACTCTATTTGCAATAATAATAGTTCGTTATTTTCAACTCGTAGTACAAGCCTTTTTCAGAAACTCGAAGTTACAATACAATTTCTAAAAGCTCACCCAACTATTTATTTTCAGAGCTCTAATTGACAGTACAAGTATTATCCTCTTTACACTACAACGTTAATCTTCTTAATTAGCTTATATCGAAGCAATTTGATTAATTTATATTATCACTACAATAAATTTATATCGACTCTAAAATAATTTATCTCCCTTAAGGTACTTTATGTGTAACACTAACTTATATCACGTCACGACTTTCAAGGCTTTAATCGAAACTTAACTTCCAAACTAACGTCGTGATTTAATGTAACTGAAGCTGCAATTAGAACTGACTTGCCATAACTATGCCCGCAAATTTATACACATTTTAATTGTTCTGGATGACTCTAGTATTTACAAGAATTATACAAATCACCAACTAAAACTCTAAATACCATCTCGAATGTACCTATTGTGATCTTTAAATACAATGTCTTGTACCTGTCACTGTTTCGAAAAAATCAAAGCTCTGAAATACTTGAGTTAATATTCGCACCAAGCATCTACGATGACATTCAGACATTACGAAATTGCATAGAAAAACAGGATCAGTTAAATCACGCTTAACTTTGTTTACTACATATATGACTAAATTAACCTATCAAGGTGAGCAGAGAGGCAGTGTATGATATCATACTGTATTGGTAACCAGACTAACTAAAGCTGAATCGTTATTAAACGAATTTGAGGAAGTACAGGCTGATATTAACGATATAATCGATATAGTAACAGAAGATGAATTAACTGAGCGCGCTAACTTTGAATATTCTTGTTGTTCAATTAGTGCCGCAGCAGAGGATCTTCTAAATTCTCGAAATATCTCAGAATCAGCTCCTCCTTTTCCGTAGGGCAATCATAATTCACAAAATACCAGGATTCCTGCTCTAGTTCTTCCACCATTTGGTGAGTGTAATTTTGAATCATGGAGTTGGTTTTACGACTCATTCAAACTTGTAATAATTAAAAATACGGATTTTTTCAATAAACAATTTTCATTATCTCCGATTTACATATCTAGAAATGCGGAGAAGGTAAAAAGTGTTTTGCCAGTTTCTTCGGCAACGTTTGAACAGCACGGAAATTGTTATGTGAAAGGCTTTTTAATAAATCTTTACTGCTTCATAATCATACAAAAGCTATTTTTAATTTGCCACAATTAAAAAGGAAGCGCCTTCTAACTTTCGTCAATTAATAGGCAAATTGTTAGGAAACTTTAGATTTTAAAATCGTTGGGTTAACCAATTGAACATCGGGATACTTTACTTATTTACAAAGTATTAAATCGCTTAAATAGCAACTCTGTTCGTGAGCGGGAATCTCAAAAGCACACAAATCATTCTCTGTAATATTTAATCCACTTTCTAAAACAAAAAACAAATACTCTCGAAAAAATTAAATCCAACCCAGTCGCGAAGGAAACTATTCATGTTAGAATCAAAATCCTTGCTAAGCACTCAACTCACAAATTATCAAACTGTGGTGAGTTTCTTAAACTCGATGTTGCCACTCGGATACCTGAGATTAGAAACTAAATTTGCGCGCCAATTGTTTACACAGTGGTTATCACTGTACATTGCAAATATGGCAAATGTAAAAAATTTAGTCTTGAACATCATATGGTTCTACACTTTAAGGGGCCCATAGCAGCTCAAAACGACAACACTGCAACTGTCAAAACTTCTCAGAGCAACACTCGAGTTGCGTTTATCTAACATTGTATCGCAAGATAATCAGATTTTGCTATTAACCGTAATTCTTAGGATTTTTTATTCCTCTGGGCAACCGCACCACTGTAGAGCGCTTCTGGATTGTGCACCTCGGACTAATTTTATCACTTTTGAATTTGCAAATCCGTAGGGTTTTGCAAGGGAGCATGCTGACACGTCCGTGGTCGGTAGTAACCAAATACAATCATGTATCAAATACAAATTTGCAACAAGGTTTCAGCTTGTACAGTATCTGTTTCGGCTTTATGCGTGTAATATATTTTTTAACGAGACTTATTAATAGGTAGAATCCTTGGTTTATTACACTTAGTGTATTAATCGTTTGATTCAGTAATTCGTTTCTTAATATAAACTACTATGCAACCGTTTGCAGTATTATCCAGTTAGGAATCGAGCATTATTCACAATAAATAAAAGAAGCTCATACTTTATCGTATGGTTGCTTTGACTTTTCAATTAAGAGCAACACAAAGACGTTTGTCAGTATGTCAAATCGAACGGCATTCGCTTTCGGTTCCTGGACAAGAAGGGATGAGTTTGAGAAGAAGCACAGCGTGCGATATTCGAATGGCCATCATAGATTTGCATGTTTAGATGGGAAGGTCCCACGGAAGTTCTGCTTTCTTTATTAACGGTAGTCAGGTACAAGTATTACATTCACTGTTCTAATTTAATTTCAATTACATCGTTTTTACGGAGGGTTTTAAGAAGACTATAGTGCCACGAGGTCAGCTCCTCCTATATGTATATGGCGTCTTGATCTACACCGTTTCAGTTCATTGGTTTGTGAATGACGAGGAATAAATTCAATTAGCCAATTATCTACAAAGAGTAAAGAATACCAGTATGAATATTTAATTCCTTGACAGTCTGCGGCTCTGGAGAATCTCTGTAAGAAGTTTGCTTGAATTTGAAACATAATATAGCTTTATCGTGTATCTTGTTACCTTTCAACATCTATTCAACAATTGAAAGTAAGCGATTAGTTTTATTCGCGTCATCCGGCAATCTGTTTGTTTTGAAGCTTGAGAAGAAAATCAGAGCACCTTTCTACAAGCAAGTTGACCTGGCAAATACTGCTGTATGCATAATAATTTCCTGTTAAGTAATAACGTTTACATTCAAAGTAAAACTTGCAACGTAAAACTGGTCTGCATTGTATACTTTTAACTTAAAACACAAAACAACTAGTACTTTTATAAACAAAGTAGTGAGCCTGAATATTCAGATCTGGATACTGAAGGACTTCGTAAATTATGTTATATACCAAGTTACTATTTTTTATGTATTTATTAGACAAAGTATATTCCACTAAAATTAAAGTTACTGTCGCTTTCTGAAAACCGTTGTTTTAGAAATGTTTCTTGTATATTTTGTAAATAAAAGTATTAATCATCAAAAAAAAAGAATACAGATGTATTAAACGAATAATTTAGACTAAATTAACAGTTTTATTTTGGACAATGCGTTCAAAAGTAAGAAAACTTAACACAATTTTTCGATCAATATTGCTAAATAAGTGAGATGTTAATGGTGGCCTATTGGAAATCATTTTTACAGTGTTTTCTTTTGGTCAGTAGTACTACGTGGTTTTTATATTAGTAAGAGTTTAAAACGACAAACACTTTCGTAGTGTTGTTTACAGTAATCCTCAAATACCTCCAAAGTGTGATTTGATAACAGATTATTTTTATTTGTTATTTTGTTGGCAACAGCTAGATAGTAAAAGCACGCTTTTTTTGCCTTAACTGCATTGTTTTATTACAAGTACTACGCACTCCTTTTTTGAAAACTGTGTTCACGCAGTTCTGAGGGTTCCAAATTCTGCCTTAAAGAGTACATTTTGTTTTTCTATGCGCCTAAAACTTAGTTGCTGCATGCTTTTTAGTATTGTTTTAATCCTAGTTTCTATAAAGTGTCATATGAAGTATAGCTTTTGAAGACCCACAACCATTTCCCATTGCCCTACACTTTTATGGGTAGATAAAAGAAACTTACGAAGTAAAACTAGACAAGCTAAAACAAAAAACATGATCGGCATTCGTAGGTACCTGCAGAGAGACGCCTGGGGTGTGCCGTATAAGATAATAAAAGAGAAGATCAAACCACCAGCCGTCTTCTCTACACTACAAACGGAAAGAGACTGCAAGTCTTCTGATGCAAAAACTTGTACCAGACGACACACCAGGAGAGGACAAAGAAGAACAACAGAACAAGAGAGAAGTGTTGATTATATAAAACAAAATTGGTAACACACCGTGGAATCGTTGCCCCGTATTATAGAATATACCCGAGGACGAACTCTTGACTAGCTTTAAAGCCAAAGTTGAGACGATTTCCGTCGTAGCATACGCGGATGACGTCATGGTCATGATAGAGGGAAGCCCGAGAGTTAAAATAGACCGAAAAACGACAATCTTGTTAAATAAAATAAACAACTGGTCAAAGCCAACAAAATGGACATTACAACATCAGAAATAACTTATATGATGATGAAATAAAAACTCTCAGGAGACCCCATCATTAAGCTACACAATCAAAGCGTTAAAAGATCACCCTACACAAAATATCTTGGCGTAATTCTGGATGAAAAACTGAATTACGACCAACACATTAAAACAACCTGCCTAAACACAAAGAACTTAATCAAAGTATCGACATCTTAGCTCATAGGTAATATTGAATACCCCTCAAGTGCGTCAAATTATACTTCAACAACGTGATGGCGTTCATAATCACATATGCGGAAAGCGTGTGATCATATTGGGTGGAACTAGTAAAATCCATCAATTCTGCACAAAGAGGACTCATGATGCGTCTAACGTGTGTGTACTGAACATTGCACGAAGCATCAATCACAGCACTAGGAATAATTCCACTTGACCTCGTGGTAAAAGAACGAGCATCTGCATATTGGCTGCGGACGCCACCAAGGCACGAGAAATATTAAGAACGGAGGCACACACGAAGAAACAAATAAGAGAAACTACCGTCGTTTTACGGTAACAAAGATGGGACCAATCACCGAAACGTATCAGAACTTACGAATTCATGCCAAATGTAGTCACACGGCTAAAGACAAAACCATTCATACCTAGTCAGGGGTTAATAAGTTATTAACTGGACACAAACCCTATCCCACATATAAACACAGACGCGCGTATAGATACACACGCACAACATAACACACAACACGTTTTAGGACGCGCGTGAGCCCTCTACTTTTCGGCTGTCGATGGCCAGTGCACACGTGGTAGTGCTCAACTTTCATTTTCGGATTTGCGAGTACCGATGGTTTGGAAATGAGAGAAAAGCGCACTCAAAAACATTAAAACACCATAAACACGCACGCGTGCGCACGCGTATTGACAATACACACACAAAACGTCTGGGATTGCGTGTGAGGCTTTCCTGGTTGCAGGCTGCCGATGGCCAGAACACGTGCGGTAATGCTTGACTTTCGTTCCGGTTTTACGGCTGGCGATGGTCTGAAACCAGGAAAAAGAACACCCAATAACATCAACACACCACAAACACACACACACACACACACACACACACACACACAGTATTCCGGCAGACAAGAAATAAAAGTAAAATAAGTAAAGAAACTCGCTTGCCCAAAGACCGCAACAAAAAAGGAATCCCAAAGAATGCCATGTTAGCAAAAAAGTCGTAGGCTGGGCCATAAAAGAGAAAAAAGAAACCTCAAGAATGAACGGTTATATACAAAACCTTAAAAAAGCGACATATTATAAAAGGAAAATTAACTCGAGAAATAAAACATTTATCCAGAACATTCCGGAGAACTTACACAGTACAAAAATCGACGCAAAAATAATTTATACCTTTCATCAATTACCTTTAACAAATTTTCTACTTCAATTCTAACATGTACATAAAGCAAAAATTAAACAAAAATATACATAGTGAACTGTTTTCAGTCATTTGGTTACCACGATTTTTAATTTTTATATATGTAAAGTATCCATTAGGAAAAGTATATACTTACATACTAGACAACAGAAATACAATCAAAAACCCATCTGCAGACCGAAATGCATTTCGCTGCAGGCGGCACAGAATGATGTACTCATATAGTCCTTAAACAGTAAGATGACTAAAAAAAATATATAAACACATTTATAGGATTGTCAATTATCTTAAAAATATTCAACCAATAACAGCTGTTCCCCTAACATTTCTAAGGATTGTAGCGAAGAAAGGTTCCGTTTCGAACCCCGTACAATCTCCAGGTGCACGATGAGTAACATGAACTTGACCAAGAAAAGTCAGACCCAATTTATTTTACTGATGTACCTCACAAAACGATGCAGAGGAAAAACAATGTTTTACAGCTTGGCATGACGTTATGGTTTTAACTTTAACACGGCGTGATCTTGTAAGCTGCAACATCTGATGGAACACATGGCACCCCATACTTCATCTATACTACTTCTATTATACAGGGTTATTCTGTTCGGTATTAAAATACGCTAACATAAATGCCTTATAATTTTCAAAAATCATCCAATAGCCATAGCGTTAGAGATTCCGTATTCGTTATTTACACGAAACACTTTATTTTACACTACGGTAAATTTAATCTCTGCGACATAGCTCGAATTATATTAGCATTTAATAGCGTATTTATTAGTTTAAGCTATTAATGCTACTAAGGAAAATACAAAGACTTCTGCCTTATGCCATTTTTGAATAACACAATGCTACGCTACAATCGCCTAAAATAACAGTTAGACTATGATCATCTGAATCGCAACATTACAAAAACTTATTATAATCTTTAAAAAAGCGCATGTAGCTAATAATAAAATACCAACTTTAATGCAATATTGAAATAGAATATATTTAAAGTATTTAAATTTATAACTGGATATTTTAATAAAAATCCTACAGGGTGATAATAAGTAACCGTTTAAATTGAAAGGACGGTTGAAACTGTTAATGAGTACGACCGTGAAAAGAACGCCAGAAATGTAGACTCGAATTACGTACGAATCAAAATATTTGCAAGCAAGGACGGCACGTGACAACATCAGTTAGGTATAAGGGGTGAAACGGGTCTGCTTAAATGTTAGACAACAGACTAACCAAAAAGGTTGGAAAAATAAATAAACAAAGAATGTCCTTCCCAGGAATAAACCCTAGCTGCGTTGGAAGACTGCCCTTTCTTTTAACAACTTGTTTCAGGAAGAAATTTTGTAGTTAGCCACGCACCCTCCGCAAGGGTGACATTAGCAAACTAATTTGAAGCGTACCCAAAAATATTCGACGCGTTGATTAGATTTCTATAGACCTTTAAAAATATATTTTCTTATAGGTGCCAGCTTCATCTGAGATCCTTTATGCGTCGGTCAGATATAGTTATGTCTTGAAAACCCATACTTCAAAAGGCTAGGTTGAGTCATATCGAGCAGTATAAGTTGCACTATTTCTCGTCGAACCGTTTCATGCATTTTCGTGCAAAGCGTTGTGGCATTCTTCTGAAAGGTATATTACCATTTCATTTTTATAGTTTCTGTATAAGTAAATCACATCAATGGAGTTAGATTGTTTCCTTTATTAAGAAATATAATTTTTAGGTTACATGCATTTTTGATTTAACGCAGAATTATTTCTGTATCATATACTGTTTATACTCAAAGGCTGTTAAGTTCATTATAACGGTTTTAAAGGTTAGAAATTATATCATCATCGTAATTTTGTATTTAAAGTATTAAGTTTTAGGATTTATTTGTTTTGATTAATAATGTACCCTGTTGGCGCGCATGATTTTATCGTTTGGGGATTGAAGAAAGTTAACATGCAAATTGTTTGATACAGAAAATAAATTCCTATATCTGCCAATAGTAGACGTTTCGGTAAGTTAATTTTGCATATATAGTAGATAGTGAAAATGACACAAAGTAACTTCAATTTGCAGTCTAGGTTCATATATCAAAATTCTAGCAAAGATAACTGGAATGATATTATAGAAGAAAAAGTTTTTTATATAGAACACTTCGTATTCAATATCCAAACAATTAACATGTAAGTTGAGTAGGTTATCTTACCTTCAAGAATAGGTTATCAAACTGCGTCCAAGTGGTCAATAATGTTCAAATAATACCAGATTAATTGTTTTTAATTTTGGGGTATCTTGGTTCCAGAATCGATAACTTTATATTGTACATAAGCATGTTGAAAACAACTAGCTTTGAAGTCCAACCAAATAAAGGCTTTTAGTGGTGTCCTAGTTAGCTATAGGCAAAAATCACCCATCAAGTATTTATAAACACCTCTGAAACTGTAACCTGGAAAAATTGTAAATGAACGAGCATTTTTAATTAATTGCATGAACTTTATAAACGTGCCTCCAGTATGTTTTTGTTATATAGTAATTTTATTCGTCAAAAACGGTTTTTATTAAACTAAGTATTTTTGATATATTTGATTTTTAATATTTGTTTAAGAGTGTCTATCATGTACTTGTAATGAAAACATAGCTATGTAATATAGTTGAAAACATAATCGTGTAATAGTGTAAGGACTTTTTTTATTGGTGTTTCTCACAACTAACGTAAAGGTATTAGTTCGAGTTTTGTTAAAATAAATTACTTTGCAATTACCTAGTGGAGTGATTAAAATTCAGGTCATCTAACATTTGATTTTAGAAACTTTTTTTTGAACTAACCATTTTAAATAGGTTAACGTTTGTTTTATGTTTACTTTAACAATAGCGTGATTAATGATTTCTCATGCGAATTATAGGCTAGAATCACTCTCCTGATCTCGGACTTTGACACTCTCTTGTTATTCTTTCTGGGACTTTTCCCTAGAAACCCTTCGAAATTAGGTGGTGTCCAAGAAACAAAATAATTTGCGCTTAATATACATTTCACTCACAATAGCATACAGGATCTTCTTCAAACACACACACACACCGCTCATCTCACTGAGTTAATCGGCAACCATTTTTGTTAGTACAGTCAAGTTTGTCGGTACTTTCTCGAAACAGAATTTTTAGCAAGGTACTTCACCCAATTTTCTGTGGATTACCGGCTAGATTTTCTATAGTCAAAACGATATGTAACAGAATTTATGCACTCAATCTATCCAAATTCTAGGAACTTGAAGATATTACACCTGATCGAGGTTCATTTCGTCTCCCCTACATTTAATTTTCTAATTCTCCACCCAAGGTACTACATTGACCAAGAAGCGAGTTCTTTTACCTACAAATTTTAAATTTTGCCAAACCGTTGCTAATTCCAACCAAGGTAGGGGTCTTGAACGTGCGTAACGAACCTAGCACACGGAAGTTACATTTTACCACTCATCCGAACGGGAGCGTATTTTTGTGAAAAATGCTCGCTTAACATTTTTCAAACGGTCCGTGCCGGGAATCCTACCCACGACCTTGGGATCAGCATTCATAAGCGAACCCGTCTGCTCCACGAAGCCACTCACATTTGGTACCACGTTTATCGCAGCGAGTTTTTGATATGTGGCATAAAAGTTCACCATACAACGATCACATTTTGTGAGTTTGTATAGGTAAGTTGAGATCTTGTCAATAACACTAACGAATGCTAACAAAGAAAAAAGAAAAAAGAAAAAATTTTTAGAAGTGGAATTTTTTTATTTGTGGTGGCCATCTGATTCCATTTTTAGAGCAGTTGCCCTACTTAAGTTTTAGAAGAATTTTTAAAGAAATTATTGGGGTTATTTTACACAATCTGCGCTTGGTGTTTAAAGAAGAATTTATATCGTCTATGCTTAAGTTGACAAGGTCGTCTTACATACCTATATTTCATTATAAAACAGTGAAGAGCAAATAAGGAAGGGTTATGAATGAAAATATTCCAGCCCACGCCATTTCCGATTATTTTAAAACAGAAATTAGTTATCATGAGAATGAGCAAAACCTTAATAGGCGTTTCCTAGATCCTAAAAAATTACTAAACATAAATAAATTCTTATTAGGATAGACGTCGTACCGGCAATTACATAAAACAACGTTGAAAATAAAATTCAAATAAAAGTAAAATCGTTTAGCATGTAATTTATTTGGTTAGTTAGAGAAGTAGTTCTTGTAGTCATATTAAACGAATGCCGCCTTATAATTAAATACTTCGTTTCTAGAATTTCTTGGATATAAATAATTTGAATGTCTGTCACTACAGGTATTCTGTTTGTATTAGTACTGGTTTTTAGTCATTTAAGTTACCCAAAATATTTAATTTGAGGCTACTTAAAGCATTCCCACACCTTTGAACATTAGTATCCCTTATACAAAAAAAGTGTAACTTCCTAATTGAAATTTTACGCATTTTATTACAGATACGTTTAGATTCATTTCCGCTTTAGAAACTTGACTCCAGGAGTTGAAGATTGACAATAGTGTCGAATGTACTGAGTGTTAAAAAGAGTGTCACTAACATTGAAAGGTAGCGGTTGGGTGTTTATATGACCAACAATACTCACAAAAGCATAATAAACATGGGTCTGGAAACGTACGGTTTTGGAGGTACGGAGGATTATTCCTTTTTGTAGCATTTGTATCGTAGTCTATGATTCATGTTTACTCGTGATATTGCTATAAAAACGCAACGCGTTCACGTTGACTCTCGGCCCAATCACCAAATCCCTTTAGTTCATGTTTTTGTAAAACTACGTCAAAAGATTGTATGCTACCGGTTGATTTACGAAACAGTTTTATGGTTTAGGGAAACAAAAATCTTTGTGTAGTTAATGGAATCCAAACATCAAACACATTTTTCTTAAACATCTGCATGACTATTTTAAACGGCAGATTGCTAAGTACGGTAGTTAACCACGCCAATTTACAAGCGCTACTCGCCAAAACTTTCCGCAAGAAGGCCGTCCGGCAGTTTTATTTTATTTTCCATTCCAGGATTCAGAATCTCTCATTTGTATCAACGGCCTTCGGTATGCGTTTTCCGCTTTTACCGCAAGGAGCAAGCCGTCGAATAGAAACAGTGTCGGTTCTGCCAGAAGGGTAACGACTAATAAGCATAATAAAGATTTGTTTCTAGTAATTCCATTTTTTAAGCGGCCACTTGTATTTGCCATTTCTAGTACCCTTCTTAGGAAAAGCTATATGCCCGGTATTAAGAGCCTGCTCGGCAGAGACAGCCCATTTTGCTAACGACGAGAATGATTAAGTATTAGTTCGTGCGGGGTTGCATTCGTGGTGGTAGAAAGCAACGACCTGATGGATTGAAGAGCTTAAGTAAGTACAGTTTCCCCCAGATCTTTATTCAGTTTCTTTTATTTCAGCACTAGCTAAATGTGTTTCTATATTATGCCATTATAATGCCACTTGTCTATTACGCTGCGGATTGTATGAAGTGGTTCTATTGGCAGCAGTATCAAAGAAAGTCTAGTATGATTTGATCTTGTTCGAGATGAAGTTGGTACCACGATCAGAGTGGATGTATGAAGGCATCCCAAATACTAAAAACACTAGCTGTAAGTATTTAATTATCGTTTGCGAATATTCAGCACAAGCAAAAGTAGAAGGAAAACGCAAAAACTCCTCTATGACGGTCATTATATATCTATTGGCAGTACACGATGATATAAGTCAATTGAAATCCACGTTCAGTCGCTCAAAAGGAGGCTTTAATTAGCGTATGCTTAAACTTTGCAAACCAACGTTTGATTTCACAACACTCACCGCAGGTCGGTCATCTTCCTTACTCTGTCAACAGTATAAAGTAAGTTTTGCTGCGGATCCAATGATACATCCCCGAAATTCCAGGAAGGCACAGTAAATTATGAAGTTCCTATAGATGTTCTTCACTACTTGTTAGGGTTAAAAAGCACGTTCGTGGAAACAGGTCGGCAACCACAAACCAATCACAAGGTCAATACATAATGTTGTATTTATAATTAGACCGTTCCAATCGCAATCTCACGACTTTGACATTTTTATCTTATTGCACATTTGATCACCAAATAAGAAAGAAACAGATTTTTGGTCAATTATAAGTCACAAAGTTCTGTTTACAAAAAAATGTCTCCATTTCCAAAGGGCTTACACGTTACACTACTTCTTCATAGCGGATTGCTTTTCCTTTGTATCAAGGAGAGATCCAGACAAAATGCTACCGCTCTCGCCTTGCAATAAAATAGCAGCAATGGCAAAATCAGAGGCATCTCTTTCCACTAAAAAAACATCATCGTCAATAGACTTTACCACGGAGTTTGCTGCACATTTTTTAATACCTACAAAGTCTGCAATTGCACTCCATAGAAAAACTTTTCCTTTGGACAAGCGGTTTTATTTTCTTTTAAAAATCTCGATACCCATCTCGAGTAGTACGACAACATGCTAATAGCTCTTTTCAGAGGCGTTATTTCCAGGCACTGCAAGTTTCATTAAAGGATTAAGCCTATTAGGAGCAGGTCTTAGCGTTCCCTCTTCAAACAGGTAACCCAAAATTTTAATGGCTTTCTTAGAAAATTTATATTTGTCTCCATTCAGTATTAAACCGTGCTTTTTAACTGCTTCTAAAAATCTCTGCTCCTTTTGTGTTTTCCCATATATAGGTAACATCGTTCAAACACGAGTAAGTATTCTTGAGATTCTCCGTTTCAATCATGCTATCTATCGCCCGTTGAAACGCAGCCCATCCATTTGTAACACCAAATGGTATGCGGCAGAATTGGAACAGCTTCCCACAAGCGTCGAATGCAGTATAATGTATCCTCACTGCAAATAAGGATTTGGTGGTAGGCACTCTTCAATGAATTGAACTGATATTTTGTTTACAATTTCCTCTATCCTAGGCTGAGAATAGGCATCGAGTAAAGTGTATCTGTTAAAAGTTCGTGAGTAGTCGATTAACGTTCGCTTTTTGTTCTCCCTACTACACACCAGTAGCTGGGCTCTCCACGGCGAAATACTTGTCTCAATTACACTTTTAAGTAACCGTTTGTAGCTTCCGCATCAAAAACTCCAGATCTTCTTTAGAATAGCGCCTGGATTAAATCGCGGTTGGTGTGCAAAATCGGTAGCAAGATAAAGAATAATGAGACTGGTGTGGCGTTCGCTATAGTCAAACTACAAATTGAGAATGAATTATTTCAAATTCCACTTTACAATAAGCTGAAACTTTGGAAACAATGGTTGAAGAAGCAAGCACAACATTCATCTTAGAATGGAAACTTAGAATACGATGTTGCTTAACAAATTGCTTATCTATAAAACTTTCTGAACTTCTAGTGTCAACTACTGCTTTAACTCTTATTTCCTTCACCGCCATTTCTACCATACATTTTATCAAACACGCGAGAACCATTGCTGAATATATTGCAAAAGCGTTGGTTGACGCCTCACTAGAAAGTTTAAAACATTTGACATTTCTGACAGGGCAAAATTTCCTGATATGCTGACTTCCACAGCAGAAATGGCATTTTTGCACTACCCATAATAGAGCTACTTTATTGTGATCGCTTTCAACTTGATCTATTATCTCCGCATTAGCAACAGTATTTTACAAATTTTAAATCAAAGGTATAGACCTCAAACTGCAGTTGAGACATTTCTGGAGACCTCGTTCTATATAAGTATCTTGCAATTCTAAAATAATGTCTTCTAATAACCTTTAACAAATGTTAGATGACGATAATCCATTTGTAAAACCATCGCGTTGACTGCTTTGAGCTCACATTTTTTGCCCAGCACTTTTAAAGCTTGAAAGTACCGATCAATTGATTCATCTGGTTCCTTTCGGCGGGTAGCTAATGAATATCTAGTAAACATTTCATTTCTCGGCTTAACATAAAGCAATTTTATTACTGGCGCTTACTAATATTTTAGTATACTGAGGGTGGTACATGGCTAATGAGCAGGTTTTGCTTGTGCGCTTCAACACTCTTTGCCGCTTCAACAAAATTAGTGAATATCTTACACCAGTGAGCCCAGAACCGATGAGTCAGCAACGTTGTTGTCTATCTCAAGTTTGTCTGGTTTTAGCCGTTTGTCCTTACTAATTTATGGATATCTTGTTGCTGACCAAACTAAAGTATTAACCTTAACTCTCGAATTAGACTTAATTGTACAAGAAGATGACACTGTCAGTTTACAGTAAAATGTTAAGTAGTATCAACAACCTATAGCTATAGTAAGAACGTAGTAATTCATTAGTACTAAAATAGCAGAAGCCTAGAAAGGAATTAACTTCACACAATGGCGGAATGATACATGAACGACTCCATTTGAAATGAAATAGAAGTTTCCGATCAAATTCAGGCATTGATTTCTTCTATTTATAGGAACGATCCGCTGCAGTACAGCAAGAAGATGAGTTAAGATATTGTTCATCCAACAGTTTATCCGTAATAGAAAAAATTATTAAAAACAAAATTATTCCTGGTTTTCTTTAATACACTGTATAAACGTTGTGGTTATTATTAATTTTTAGTTCATTATTGTTACTTTTTTGTAATAAATAAGTAAAATAAATGAAGTTGCAGAAAAAAGATAGTTAGAAAACGACTCTACACACTCGTTCGACTTGTGGATCTTGCCCTTGGATCAGTTTCTCAAACTGCCTCACTCGGGTACAGAGTCGTACACAAACCTTGTTGTACAATATACCATTTTACTTTTATGGTTTGTACAAAATCTTCCTGTTTGTCCTTTCTTTCTGTTTATTACAGATTCTTTCTTGTCTTTTAGTTGATACTGTAGAAATTATTCTATGGTCCCTTAACCAAAAGTTTATTCCATCTTTCCACCAAACCTCATTTGCACCTACTTATGTCATATTAAACTATCCAATCTACCAACTGTAATTAGACTCCCAACATGCTACGCTCCGATTCATAGAGTGTTAGAAGTTTTGCTAGTATTCTTTTTCATGACCCATTCATATTGGTTTTTATACATGGGAGACGAACTTACTCGGGAGCATTTTACTAAAGAAGGTGGCATCAACATTTTAAAGAGTAAATTTTTTTGGGATATCCTTAAAGTTCATTAATGCAGTGATTACCGGTTTCATTCTGCATCACCATGCATCACCTGTTTTCAGAGACTTTTTCTTGTCCCAAAAACAATAAGTACCCAATTCCTTTATCCACCCCTCCTCTTTTTTGGTAAAGCTGGAATCCTTATCCTGCGATATCATTGGGTAGCTGCAATGCTCCATCTTAGGGCGGAGGATCGCTAAGTTCCTTGGTCTCAAACAACACGGTATGGATGAATTTCTGGAGGTCTTTTTTAGTTGATATAAGTTTTCGATGTCACAATATAACAAATATGATTGCTTAATTCATTTAGAACACGTTTAAAGTATTATCTTGGGATTATAAGGTTTCACTTTTAGAAGTATATCTTTTGTATGTTACCGAATGATCGATATGACAAAAAGTAGAATAATTAAGATATTTTAGAGAGACTAGTGGCATGGAGCAAATTAGACATGGTGTTTCTTATTACTTAAGATATTGTGACATTATTAATGAGCATACTTTTGTTTTTATTTTACTTTTACAAAAGTTCCTATCATAGCACCTATTGTTCTTTTTATTAAAGCATGAGAAGAACAATACTTGTTACAGTTTCTATAATCCACTCACTTTAATTCTTGGTACAGTTTTTCAATTGGCCTAACCAAGAAAAATATTGCAAAACATAAAGTTCTAAAACTTATTTTAGCTTACCTGATAAACATCTTTTAGAGAAAGTGTAACGCTTTGGCATTTCGTTAAATAGAAACCGGGTGAAAAAAGGGAAAAATGTATCTTAAATAGACAACTAAATATTGATATACCCTGTATAATTTGATTTCAGGAATAATAGTGTTCATTAAATATGAGATTTCAATAAACTTTTTTGTTGTATTAAAGGAAATTCAAGTCGTAAAGGAAAATAATCACAAAGACGTAGTTTTATTTCTGGGTAATACAGATGGAAATATAACTCAGGTTCGTAAATTATTTTGAAACGACAAAAAAGGTAAACATAATACTGCTAGCCGTAAATTTTTATCGTTGGTCATGTCATTTTAAAAAAGCTTTAGAATTACGACTTAAATAACAGGAAATTTTTGATGTGCTTGTACCATATCATAATTAATCCAAATATAAGAGAGTTTTTACAATATTTAGTACAATGCCAAGTAAATCCCAGACCATATTAGAATTATATTCATACAAATTAGTAATTATTTCAAAACCCAGACGCTGAATAGTAGAACTTACCAATAATCAAGTTACAGTTAATTTTATCATTCTATACAACGTACAAAGGGTTTCGATGTATTTATTTGAATTGATATAAAAATGGAAACCACGGGCACGTAGTTTTGCGTGATGGAATCATATGGAGTTACTCGTGATTCACATAGAATAGTAATGTAATATAATGACAACCCCTACTAAACATATGAAGAGTTGGAAGAAAGGATGAACGCTAGACAGTGCAGTGAAAATCACAAATTAATTACTCGGACCCATAAACAAAACACATGCAAGGGTGACCGTAAAAAAAATCAGTCGAGTACACCCCTGTAGTTATAAATTAGCAAACGGGCGGTAATGTGGTGAGATCCCACGGATTTTCGACTAAACCCCAACAGAAAGACTTGGCCAAATTGGTTTCGAGCAATAAATAAATACTTTGGCTCCAAGAAATTTCTTTAGTCACCCGAAAGTGAATTGTAACTCATAGCTAACTAGAAATTGTTGTTTGTTCTTTTTGTATTGTGGTATTTATGCATGATGTTTGTTGCTTAAAAATTATTAGTAAGATCATTCAACATTCACTCTTACTTATTGCATAGAGTTAAATTATTAGATGTATAAAATCTGAACATTGACAGTTTTAAGGAAAAATTTCAGACGTGTTGTAAATTATTATCATTGAACAATGTTTATAAAATTTTAGGATTTTGTGTGTATACTTGTTTACAGGAACACTGCTACGTCGGTGATGTTTAAATTGATATAACTATAAAGTTTTGTACGTGTACTTGTTTACAGGAATAATCGAATAATATTGTATTAAAATAGATTTAGGTGACGTAATAAGTAGAAATTGTTGTTTGATTTGTTTACATATAAAGGTAGCATTTTGTAAAAGGCACTCCAATCCACCAGAAAGTCACCGTAGTTAAAATCCCCCAAATTACTTTTCATCCAATGGAATGTTACTAGACTAGACTAGACTAGACGAGTTGGCGCCCATAAACTTGCCAGTGATTGAAAGCCTTTTAAGACAAGTGTAATTGGTAACGTAGCTTGAAATTGCACGTAGTTGGGAAACACAATTTAAACTCAGTACAAAGATGCGCCGTCCATAGATTCATGTTTACCATAAATTTAGATTGATGTTTAAAATAGCAAATTCAAGGAAATTGACGTGGACTATAGTTTGTATTAATTAGCAATAATTTATTATCACAGCTATAACATTTAGAAAGATACCTAAGTAGCAATGCATACAAAAATATTAAAAGTAGCAAAAAAAGATGTATAATCAGCCAAATTAAAAACTGACACCACTTTATTCTTTTTTGTTTTCTGTCAGTGCATGGTTGTCAACTATAAATACAAAAATAGTTACTTGTAGCTGCCATAAACTGTCCAGCCTGACAAATTTACAAAAATAAGTAAAAGAAAAGTACTCCAATTAACAATAGCACAACAAATATGCTTTACATGAAAACAAATAAATAAGTATGTCAATGGATCGAACATTATTAATCCATAGAACCTTAACTAAACTTCAAACAGAATAACTACAAAACATTTTTATATCAAATTCAATCAGTATTCCCTTTACTGGGAAGACTACAAATTTTGAATATTGACGTTACTAATATGCCGAAGTTTTAAGTGCACAACTCTAACCTTATTGTCCTTAACCTGGATCACCTTATCAATACGTGCTAATTGCCACTCTAATGGAGGCAGTTTGTCATTTTTCACTAAAACTAACATTCCTTCTTGTACATCAAGTTTATCCTCTTTCCATTTTGATCTAATTTGTAACTGACCTAAGTAGTGTCTGGACCAAACCTTCCAAAAACTATATTGCAAATTCCAAAATTTAATTGTATTTAAAAGCTTATCTATAATATTTCCTTTGGGCAAACTTGCTAACGAAGTTCCAGTTACAAAATGACCTGGTGTTGGACACGCCAAATCTGAAGCATCGTTCGTAAGAGCACATAGTGGCCTTGAATGTAACATAGCCTATACTTGAATTAAAACTGCGGTGCATTCTTCATAGGTCAATTGAGTTACCAATTACTTGTTTAAAATGGTACTTAAATCCCTTTATATTGCTTTCCCACAAGCCCCCAAATGACCACTGAATACGAATATCTCTTATGAAATTTTGGAACTGTTTATTACTCTCCTTCCTAAAACTACCATATAATCCCCTTGATTTTTTTATCTGCACACTTAAAGTGCTCCCATTATCACCGTAAATGACTCGCAGCACTGTTTTCCTACCAATAAATCTTTTTAAAGCACCACTAAATATTTCCGTTTACAAATCAGATACCACTTGTAAGCAAACTGCATTTGTTACAAAACAAATAAAAATTGCAGCATATGCTTTCTTAACAACTACTTTCCGGATTCTGGATTACTTTATAAAGAAGCGACCAGCAAAATCAATCCCTACCTTTTCAAAAGGCCTCGCCATGTTAAAACCCTATCTTATGGTAAATTACCCCATGAGCTATTTTGAAGCTTCTGCCTTCAACCTCCAACAGGTTACACATTTTAAAACAATCTTTTTTATTTCCCTAGTTGCACCTAAGATCCAATATTGTTGCCGCAAAATTGACAACATTAAATTTGCTCCAGCATGCAATAAACTCTTTCTATAATGATTTTCGTGATGAAAGCTTTTTTTAGGTAAAATTATCGAAAATTTTTATTCAACTATGGTGCATCCTCCACCCCCCCCCCCTCACAACCCCACACACGTAATAATCTTGTAAATCTAAAAGGGTTTAAAGATGACAATTTTGTACACTGTTTACCCATCTCCACCTCCAAAATTTCTTTCGAAAAGTGCTCTTTTTGAACTTGTCTCGAAATTCTTACACGGGCTTCGTCTAAATCATATAATGTTAAACTACCTAACCTTTTGATGGTTTTATGTTTATAATTATAAATAAACCATATACAATAACCTAAAACTCGTACCGTGGTTGTATAGTTTCAAAACGTTTCGAACGGTATTAGTTGTTCAGTGTTCTGATCTGAAATACCTACCACATATTTCATTTAAAAATTCTTGTCCACAATCTCCGCTGTTCTTAAAATCTGAGAACCTTCTCACTATAATTGATGGTTTTGTATACATTGTGGTAAGACACCCCTGGACACAAGATCCGCAGGCTTTTTTGCTAGAATTTTCATAATTCCAGGAAAACCTTGCTGTTAGCTCTCGTATTAATTTGACTCTGTTAGCTACATACGTATTAAGTCTCCAATAATCGGTTTTTAACCAGACTAATACTATTTGAGAGTCACAAAACAATAAAACATTTTGTACTTGGTCGTTCAATACATTCAAAATTCTGCATACCAATTTTGCCAAAATTAATGCAGCATTTAATTCCAAGCGTGGTATGCTTGAAGAATTAATTTTTGATTTAGAGCTAATTAGTTTTACTTCTACATTATTACTAGTGTTTATCACTCTTAAGTAAACACAAGCTCCTTGAGCTGTTTGCGAAGCATCGCAAAACCCAATGAGATCAATTGAGTTAGCATCCCACAAATTTAAATGTCGACCTATTTCAATTGCAGACGTCTTTTTTAATCCGTTATTCATATTTTTTGCTTTATAATCTTGGCCACCGTAATAACTAGCGCCAAAAGCCCAAATGGATCATACAATCTAGCAATAAAAATACCATACGTTTACTGCATAATTCTGGAACCGTTTTATTTCACACCTTATCACAAATTAATGTTTTTATATGAAATGCTTGACCAAGAATTTTTAACAATGATTCCTTATCCTCCAATTTATTTACTTGATCAAAACATGGCTGTTGCGGAATATTCTTTATAATATCTGCAAGGTTCGAAGACCATTTGTGCAATTCAAACTTAGCTGAGCCCAATAATTTTATGACCTCCATTTGTGCTTGTACTAAATTTTCTAGTTAATTTAATCCAAGAAGACAGTAATATACATACGTATTATGTCGTAAAATAAAGGATGCTAGTAGGAATTCTGCATTTCCTTCGACCGCTAATTGAAACAAACCAGGTGTTGCTAAATGTCAGGCGGCTCCGTGGCATAGTGGTATGTGTGTGACTACTACGCCCAAGGTCCCGGGTTCGAATCCCGACACGGTCCGCTTGAAAAATGTTAGACGAGCATTTTTCATAAAAATACACCCTCGTTCGGATGAGAGGTAAAATGGAGGTCCCGTGTGTGAGTGTTGTCACGCACGTTAAAGATCCCTACCTTGCTTGGAACGGCAAGGGTTCGGCAAAATTCAAAATTCTCCAGGTAAAAAAAAAACTCGCTTCCTGACCAATGTAGTACCTTCGGGTGGAGCATTGGAAAATCACATGTAATGTTGCTAAATGTCGACTCGATTTAGAGCCAAATGGTAGCCGTATAAATTGAATAACCTAAAGTGGCTCTTCAGCGTTCCCCCACCAAAGAAAATCCAAAGTTTTCTATGTGAAGGTTTTTGCTTAATATCTGTCATACAAACATATCTGTAGGTACGAAATAAAAGCAAAGTTTCATACAATTCTGGTTGGCAAATTTTGCCATTGCATAAAACATTTCTAAGAATCTCCAGCCCTTGTTTTTCCACTTCCACCGACAACTATTCTAAGCTTAATTGTTACCTTATCATTTCGTAGCACACAATGATGCAGCAAAAAAAACAATTATCATGGTGTAACTTGAAAATGTTCACCTTGACATATTCTGCAAAATCCTTATCTAAAAATTCTTTTCTAAATTTTGAATATTCGAGGAATAAGCCTTCATTTGATAAACAACGACTTTCCAAATTTCTAAAGCGCTTAAAGGCCATTGGTGCTGAATCACCCAAATAGAAATCTTATAATTTCAGATTTAAAAGTAAGTGAACCTGAAAACGTCCTTCGATTCTTTTATAACTAAACTTCGGCTTCCTCAACTTCTGGTAACATTTGTTGATTATTTTTAATAGTAATACCTTCGGTTTCCGAAAATTTTTCCATGAGGTTATATAAATTATCATCAGCATCCATAAAAGTTCTATGTAATGACACCAAATGTAAAACAGGTTTATTTTTTTACTTTACCTTTAATAGGCAATTTTCCAGTCACAAAGTAACCAAGATATTGTTGCGATCCACTATTAGGCAACCCGTCAAACATACAAACGCCCGGGGCACAGCGTATTCTTCAGCATTCGAGAATCCTTCTAGAAAATACTAGATGATGAGTCATATCTTTAAATCTGAGTATATATAAGACCGCTAAGAAATGCAAGAGTCAGTCTATACTTTAATGTCTAATATAAATTATATCGTGTACAGTAAACGTAGTTAAGCTTTTAGGAGTTCAAGAATTTATACATAAATGATATATGCTGTGTCTAATGTACATGCAGCTTGTAGTATACATAAATAAATAGAAGTGTATAAACAAATAGTTCTGTTAGTGTTTTTTAATGGACATATGGTAAAGAAGTTAGTTTAAGAAGATATTAGTGCTTGTAAATTAATTAGTGTAATAGTGCTTCATTGCTAAGTGAACTGAAAACATCTCTAAACAAGGCATATACTGAAAATTAAACTTGTGAACAGTGAGTAATAAAGACCTTTATTATTACTTGTTTTAAATTAAAGAAACGCGGTAGTAGTAGCCCGTTACACTGGTGTCAGGCATTTGTGGGGTATATAGTGATTAATTTAAAACACAAGTCTAAAGACATTTAAGTAGTTTGTATATGCCAGTTACAAGAAATCAAAGTAAAATGGAGGCAGAAACTTTAATGAACTTCCTCAAGGATTTTAAATCCAGTATGGAGGAGAGGTCGGCTAAACTGGAAGTGACACTCAGTGAAAACTTAGTGAAGTCAGTTGAACTGGAATCGACCCTTAAAGAGTTTAAATACGGTATGAAAATGACACTTAGTGAAAATGCTGAGAAAATAGAAAAGTTAAGTGAAAATACAGCCACGTTAGAACAAAGATTATTGGAAAGCTCCATTGCATTGAAAGAAGATGTCACTGAACAGGTAAAAACAGTTGAGCAAAAGTTGGACAGTAAATTGGTAAAAATGGAAGAAGATATGATGAGGCTGCAAGAACAGGTGATTTCACTAACAACACGGCCACTTGAAATAGCAAATCAAGTTGTAAATGAGAACATTCCAGAAATAAGAACCATGGAAAGAAGCGAGTCCATACCGTCTAAATTTAAAGTGAAACCACCCACATTTGATGGCAAAACACCTTGGCCCACATATTTGAAACAATTTGAAGCTGCGGCAATAGCCAACGGTTGGTGCAACAAAGAGAAGGCTATCTCCTTAATAGTGGCCCTACGGGGGGAAGCTCTTAACATCTTACAAACGATTCCTGATCACCAGCAGAATGATTACGGCCTTTTAACATCGAAGCTTCAGATGAGATATGGAGATGCTCTCCTTCAACAGGTTTACCACGCACAAGTTAAGAACCGCTCGCAAAAGACAAGTGAAAGCCTGCAAGAATTCGAAGCTGACATCGCCAGATTAGTTAGATCGGCATATCCAACGGCACCAGATATTTTCCTCGAACAACTGGCTGTTCAAACGTTTGTGGATGGCATTAAAGACAGTGAAATACAGCAAGCGCTAAGATTAGCACGGCCAAAATTGTTAGATGACGCACTGGCTCATGCTCTTGAATTTGAAGCAGCTAAGCAGACGTCACACAGGATGAGTCACAAAGTTCGGTCTGCATTAGAAGAACCTGAGCAATCGCAGAATAGCATAGATGAAATAATAAACCGTGTGTTTGAAAAGCGAAAAGCGGAAAGGCTGAAAAGATTACGACCGCGGAGATGGCGTCTGCGATTCTGGAGCTGCGGTGAAGTTGGTCCTATGCAGAGACGCTGTACTCAACTAAAAAAACAACCGGTTGCGCCAAAGCAGGTCAATGTAAGGGGGCGAACTTCGACAGCACAGCGTAGTGTCCCGGAGATTATCATCCGTGCTGCATCGTCGGTGGAAAGTCTGGACAGCATTTATATCGATGATAGAATTAATGGTAGGGTTGTCCGATTACTTGTGGATACGGGAGCGACAAAAACTATTGAGAGACCAGATTTGGTTGGTCGTGGAAAAGTGCTACCTGTATCGGTGTGCCTCCGAACGGCAAGTGGTGAGAAGATTTGTACTCACGGAGAGACTGCCGTTATGTTGACAATTGGGGACAAATTAATTAATCATCGAGTGTTGGTAGCCGAAACTACAGAAGAAGTGATCTTGGGAATGGATCTCATGAGAGAATATGGGTTTCATGTAAACATGAAAGAAAATGTGCTTCGGATAGATGATGATGAGATTCCATTTCAAGGTAGGAGTAACCAGACGATGCAAGTCCGAATGATTTGTGATATGAAAATACCCGAGAAGGCGGAAATGACAGTGATGGGACGCCCGGATGGTACGCTCCGGGAAGGACAAGTATGCATGATGGAAGCAACTGAATCGGGAATGGGTCAGGAGGGATTACTGATTGGAAGAACGCTGGTAAGGTTTCGAAATATGGTACCAGTAAGGGTGCTGAACATTAATCCGCATACGGTGACCCTAAAGAAGGACGCGATTGTGGGAAGTTGCATCCCAGTATGCCATATTAAACGTTGTGTGGACGACACGAAAGATAAACCAGCCAACGGTTGCTCACAGAAATTGCTGGATATGTTGATACCCTCGTGTCAAGGATTAAATAGCGACCAACTGGGCAAGGTAAAAGAACTGGTCGGACGATATCGAGGTGTGTTTGCACTGGATGATAGCGAGAAAGGAAGGACGAATGTTGTGCAACACAAGATCAATACTGGAGATGCGCAACCGATAAGACAACACCCCAGGCGGCTTCCTTTGGCAAAACGTAAGAAAGCTGAACAAATTATCACCGATATGGAAGAACAGGGAGTGATTGAACCCTCGAATAGTCCATGGGCATCCCCGGTAGTGCTTGTCAAGAAAAAGGACGGGTCGACAAGGTTTTGTGTAGACTATCGGCGGCTTAACAATGTGACAAAGAAAGACAGCTATCCTTTGCCCAGAATTGATGACACCTTAGATACTCTATCCGGATCTAAATGGTTTTCGACCTTGGACTTGAAAAGCGGATACTGGCAGGTAGGCTTGGAGCCGAACGATAAAGAAAAGACTGCGTTTACAATTGGAACTGGATTATGGCAGTTCAAGGTCATGCCATTTGGATTATGTAATGCTCCTGCTACTTTTGAACGATTGATGGAGTCGGTACTGCGTGGACTATCCTGGAAGACATGTCTGGTGTACCTGGACGACGTGATAGTGTTAGGCCGGTCTTTTGAAGAACATCTTAAGAACCTAGAGGAGATATTCCAAAGATTACGCGGGGCAAACCTTACATTAAACCCCAAGAAGTGCCACCTATTTGGAAAAGAGGTGAAATACCTAGGACATGTCGTTTCGGAGACCGGAATAAGAGCTGACCCTGACAAAATAAAAACGGTACAAGAGTGGCCCACACCAGCAGATATACACCAACTACGCAGTTTTCTAGGATTGTGCACATATTACCGACGTTTTATACATGGGTTTGCGAACATTGCCAAACCGTTAACATAATTAACCGAAGATGGACAAGAATATGATTGGAATGACGACTGCCACAGAGCATTTGAACAACTGAAACGGCTACTAGTTACAGCACCAATTTTGAGTTATCCACGGATGGAGGGGAAATTTGTGCTAGATACCGATGCCAGTAACACAGCTATAGGAGGCGTTCTTTCTCAAGTGCAGGACGGACAAGAAAAAGTTATTGGGTATTTCAGCAAGGTCTTGTCGCGGCCAGAAAGGAACTATTGTGTGACAAGAAGGGAGCTGTTGGCCGTCGTCAAATCCGTAGAGCACTTTTATAAGTACAGTATTGCCCGAAATAAACAGTACTGAAATTGTAATTGTTTTGTATATTTAAAAAATACATATTACTGACACTTTATTATATGTTCTAAATGTGCACCTCCTCGTTCGAGACAGACTTCATAACGATGTTCTAAGTTTCTGGTCATGTTATTGAATAAGGGTTGTCTCAGGGCTGCGAAGAAGACTCTAACGGCATCCTTTAATTCATCGATGGTTTGTCGTGCCCGTTTGAAAACGGCATTTTTAGCCATGCCCCAAATGTATGCGTCTGGAGGTGTGAGGTCTGGAGAATGTGAAGGATAAGGGAAGTCAGTAAATCGTGATATGAATTTGCTTGGAAAATGTTCTTGAAGAAATTGACGAATTGCGGCAGCAGTATGGCAAGTTGCTCCGTCCTGCTGAAAAAATTGGTTTCGAAATGCCAAGTAACGTGCACGACAGAATTGACGTAGATCAGGGATAAATCGTGTTAAAATTTGTCTGTACCTCTGTTAATTACGTGTGACTTGCCTACCATTCTCTTCGATAAAGTACGGACCAATGATTCCGTGTCCGGAAACAGCACACCAGACACTCACTTTTTCACTATGTAAAGGAACCTCTTGAACCTCATCGGGTCTGGCAAAGCCCAGAAATCGATTTGTGCGACGATTCACATAGCCTGACAAGTGAAAATGTGCTTCGTCTGAAAACCAAACATTTTCAAAATTCAGGATTTTCATACTGTAATGCGAGAATTCTGGCGCAATATTCCACTCTACTGCGATAATCCTGAGGATGTAGTTGTTGATGTACCTGAATCACATACGAAAATGTACCCAGCTCCTTCAGGATTCTTTGAAAGGAAGTTCTTTTAAATCAAGTTGTAACGCTGTCCTTGCCTGGCTGACTTTCGGATTTTCTAAGATTTGCTCAAAACACGTTCATGGTTATTGTTGTTGTTAACTGTCCTGGGACGCCCTGAGTTTCCTTTTCGTTGGCACAATACACTACCTGTATTTCTAAACTTTTCAATAACCTTCAAAATTACAGCATTACTTGGAGAACGTTTATTAAACCTTTGTGTGAATTGATCAGACACGTATAGCAAACTTGCACCATTACGTCGGCCGATTCCGTATGCACGAAAATAATGCTCTACCAGAAACACTTTCTCCTCTGTACTTAACACCATTTTTAACAATTAGGCCCTACTAATTACTTGTTTGAGGTTTACTTGACAGGTCTATACTAGCTAACTTGAGTGTGACAGCGCACGCATAAAAACACCGCCAACTTAGTTTCAGTACTGTTTATTTCGGGCAATACTGTACTTATACGGCCGTAAATTCCTGTTGAGAACAGACCATGCTGCACTGAAATGGTTACTGCAGTTTCGAAATCCTGAAGGGCAAGTGGCAAGGTGGATAGAGCGGCTGCAGGAATATGACTTTGACACAGAACATCGTGTAGGAACTAGCCATCGGAATGCAGACGCTCTATCAAGGAGACCTTGTCCGGTGGACTGCAATCATTGCTCCAAGATGGAAGAGAAAATAAGTGTCATCCATAGAATGACGGTAACCGATGATACTTGGCAACTCGAAAGAATACGAGAAGACTAGGAAAATGACGCCGAATTGGGACGTATTATTGAGTGGAAAATAGAGGACAACGACCAGCTTGGGAAGAAATTAGTATTTTAAGTAGGAGCCTGAAGGCATACTGGGCACAGTGGGACTCCTTGATGATGGAAAATAGAATCTTGAAACGACGCCTGGAATTTGAAGATGGCACTGAGAGACTTCAAGTGATAGTGCCGAGAAGCAGAGTGCCGGAAGTGTTGCAGCACTTGCACGATGGTATTTCCGGAGGGCACTTTGGCGTGAAAAGAACTCTCGAGAGAGTGAGAGAAAGATTCTATTGGCTGAACTGCAAAGATGATGTGAAGGAGTGGTGCCGGAAATGTGAATTGTGTGCCTCTGCAAATGGCCCGGTCTCAAAACGGAAAGCCCCAATGAGACAGTATAACGTGGGGAATCCTTTTGAGAGAGTAGCCATTGATATAGCTGGTCCGTTTCCTGAATCAGAGAAAGGAAATAAATACATCGTGGTTGCAATGGATTATTTTACCAAATGGCCGGAGGCATATGCTATACCTAACCAAGAAGCCGAGACGGTTGCAGATGTACTAGTCAGGGAGTTGTTTTGTCGTTTTGGAGTTTCGTTGGAATTACACTCCGATCAAGGTCAAAACTTCGAATCGGCGTTGTTTCAAAACGTCTGCAAGCACCTTGGAATCAGGAAAACTAGAACCACGCCACTTCATCCCCAATCGGATGGAATGGTTGAAAGAATGAACAGGACGTTAGGAAAGTACCTGACCAAAGTTGTCTCTGAACATCAACGAGACTGGGACCAATATTTACATTTGTTCCTACTGGCGTACCGATCTTCGGTACATGACAGCACAGGATACTCGCCCGCTTGCGTAATGCTAGGACGTGAATTGCGGCTACCATCTGATCTTCAGTTTGGATTTAAACCTGGAGAAGAGATCGCAGGTGAAGATTACGTTAGTAAGCTTCGTGAAAGATCAAATAGCATTCACGAAAACGTCCGAAAGAATATCCAGGCAGCAAGCGATCGAATGAAATCACAATATGACACGAGAGCACAAGGAGGTGGTTATCAACCTGGAGATTTGGTGTGGTTGTATAATCCACAACGAAAACGGGGGTTGTCGCCAAAATTACAAAGACAATGGGAAGGCCCGTACGAAGTGATGAAAAGGATTAATGATGTAGTGTACCGGATCAGAAGATCTCCCCGTGGTAAACCGAAAGTGGTACACTTTGACCGTTTAACATCCTACGCTGGCAACAACCAGGAAGACTCGAATAATGATAATGGTGTTCGGCAAGTTATTAATCATGAGCCAAATGTAGATTTTGAGAGCTTTATGGCGGCGTATGGTGGTTCCGCTAAAGCGAGATTTGGCGTTGTTGTTGAAAAACAGCAAGATCTGTTTAGAGCACCAGAAGAGTATTCCCTTGCACATTGCGTAGCTCAAGATTTGGCAATGTCAAGGGGAATAGCTGTTGTTTTCAAGAAAAAGTTTGGATGTGTGGATGAATTAGTACAACAGCAGCCAACTGTAGGAAAATCTTTGGTACTTCAAGATAAAAATCGTTATGTTTACTATCTGGTCACCAAAAATTCTTCATGGCAGAGACCTAGTTATGGACATCTATGGGAGGCTTTGCTAAATCTTAAGGCGCAGATGATGGAAAATGGAGTAACGAGACTAGCGGTGGCCAAGCTGGGCTGTGGACTGGATCGCCTAGATTGGAGGATAGTCCGAAATATGCTAGAAGTAGTTTTCCAGGGAGCCAACGTCCAGGTTCTTGTTTGTTGTTATCAACCGGTTGCCTACCAAGACCAAGAAAAGAGTGTTGACTGTTACTTCCAACGACGCGGTGGATGCACCAGAGGAGATAGCTGCCGATATCGTCACCAGACATCGAATTGGCGTCAAGATGGATTTACAGTTACGAGACGTAACGGTTTTAAAGAGGGGGCAGTGTTGCGATCCACTATTAGGCAACCCGTCAAACATACAAACGCCCGGGGCACAGCGTATTCTTCAGTATTCGAGAATCCTTCTAGAAAATACTAGATGATGAGTCATATCTTTAAATCTGAGTATATATAAGACCGCTAAGAAATGCAAGAGTCAGTCTATACTTTAATGTCTAATATAAATTATATCGTGTACAGTAAACGTAGTTAAGCTTTTAGGAGTTCAAGAATTTATACATAAATGATATATGCTGTGTCTAATGTACATGCAGCTTGTAGTATATATAAATAAATAGTAGTGTATAAACAAATAGTTGTGTTAGTGTTTTTTAATGGACATATGGTAAAGAAGTTAGTTTAAGAAGATATTAGTGCTTGTAAATTAATTAGTGTAATAGTGCTTCATTGCTAAGTGGACTGAAAACATCTCTAAACAAGGCATATACTGAAAATTAAACTTGTGAACAGTGAGTAATAAAGACCTTTATTATTACTTGTTTTAAATTAAAGAAACGCGGTAGTAGTAGCCCGTTACAATATGAATTTTGCAAGTTAGGTTGATCGATACCTAACTTTATATTTTGTGCAAGCAAAATAAAGAAAAAAATTTCAGCTCCAAAATGCATATCGATTTCCGCAGACTCATAGAATTTATCATCTGCTAAAGGCAAATACTTAGATAGTATAAGATTATTTAAACTAAGCTTCATTTGAGGCAATTCCACTGTAATTTTGGGATGTACCACAAATTTGTATGAAAATTTGTAATTTCTATACCTGGAATAAACACATAAATCCATCCACCTCTAACATTCAGTGAAACTGTCAGAAATTACGGCGATTTGAATTGATTGTTGTGGATGATTTACCCTTAATCCTAACCTTTCACATAACTTAGCTGTAATAAAATTAGTTTGTGATCCCGAGTCCAATAAAGCTCGAGCAGAAATCAGTTCACTTTCTGCATTTCCCACCAACATCGATGCTGTAGGTAACAAAACAAATTCAAACCAACTTGAATTACGAGGAATTATCCCTTGAGCGGCCACTAAATTTTCGACCATCTTTGGCTGAGCATCGTTATGCAAATACGTGTAATGCTCTTTTGATTGACAAACAAAGCATTTTAGAACAACTGAACACTGTTGCCCTTCGTGCATATTTAAACAAATACAACACACCTTATTTTGAGTAATAAACTACTCCCTCTCTTGAAGATCCACCCCATTTTACAAAATTGACAATTTGTCAAATTCGAATATGCCTTTATTCCACCTTTTTCACTTTTCAGTTTAAACAATTTGGTACAATTTGAACTTACTGTGGTTGTACACGGGTTTAAAATTATAATTTTTCTCATTACTATTAACGTTTTTAACAAATGGCTTACTTAATTTAGAATTTAACACTTTCTTATGTAAGAATTGTAAAAGCTCCTCCGAATTTGCTTTTGAATTTAGTTTTGGTTAATTTTGATAAGCTCGATTACAAAAAATATCTAATTTTCATAAAACCATATGAACCACCATTGCATCTCAAATGGATTACCGTAAATTTTTTAAATATGCTACTTACTGTATGTCTAATTATTCCTACAAAATCCCGTGGCATCCCTGAATCATTATAATTCGAACTAATAATGACTTCATATTCTTTATATTGCAATCAATAATTAAATAATCATCATCATATCTTTTCTTTAAAATACTTAATGCAGTTTCATAGGAATTATTTTCTTTACATTTGATTTTTCCAATGCTCCACCCGAAGGTACTACATTGGCCAAGAAGCGAGTTTTTACCTGGAAATTTAGAATTTTGCCGAACCCTTGCTGTTCCAAGTAAGGTAGGGATTTTTAACGTGCATGACAACACTCACACACGGGACCTCCATTTTCCCTCTCATACGGCGTATTTATGTGAAAAATGGTCGCCTAACATTTTTCAAGTTGACAGTGTCGGGATTTCAACTCGGGACCTTGGGTATAGTAGTCACATGCATACGGAATTATTTTCCATGGGAAAAGCTGAAATTAAACGCAACGGTTCATTCCGTAATTGCTTTCTCTAATACAACAGCTTCTCAATGTTGTCCAAATTTGGAGTACTGTCAATTAACGTTACAAAGAGTTCGAAAAATTATTTAAAACCTACAATCTGGCCATTAAAAATATGCATCTGCAAGGCTTCTAATTTAATATTACCTTTAGCGATACTACCGTGATGTATAGCTAAACCACTAGCTACCTTACGATCTTCCTTAAACTTAACTTGCGTATTTACAATTCCTTTCAACTTAGCATAAGTCATGGTAGACATTTTATTTATTTCCTCTACTTGCCTTACATTATCCTCTACTTCAAACTCCGACAATTTGAAGCATACTCAAACTTGAGGTTTATCTCTTCAGAATCTCGATCTACTATGTCTGTCACTTCTGTTTCAATTACATAATTTCTAGACCTAATTACGGCATTATACAAAAAGTGCGTTCACTTAATAAAGCCCTTTTTGTTTTTGTCATGATGCACTTTTGCCAGATAATAACAACTAATTGAAGTTCGTGCATCGTACCTACAACCCAATTTAATATAAAATGAATGTAGTCTTATACTTTGAATTATTCAAGAGTATGGAAAATACAAATAAGTTTTGGAACTCTTAGTTTGACTTTAATAGCAATGCCATCTATTTTTGGACAGACGCAACAGGATACTTTTGAAATTTGTTTCTAGTTCAAATGTTTTCTTTCCACTGATATGACCACTAGGGAATTAACTAGTAAATTATTCTTCAATGTGCACCGAGATAACTATAAAGGAATTAACCAGCATTAAAGCACTTTGCTCTTTTTGTTCAAAAATTTGCTTGAACCATTCAAAATGTGTAAAAATTACCATACACATCTGGCAGTCTTAAACCAACCATTTAAAAACCTAGCAAACAATTTAAATTCAGCACAAAGAAGCGCAATCCATAAACTCATGTTTACCATAAATTTAGATTGATGTTTAAAATAACAAATTCAATGAAATTGGCGTGGACTGTAGTTTGCATTAATTAGCAAAAAAATTATTATCATAGCTACAATATTTAAAAAGATACCTTAGGAGCAATGCATACAAAAATATTAAAAGTAACGAGAAAAGATTTGTAATCAGCCAAATTAAAAACTGACACCACTTTATTCCTTTTTGTTTTCTGTCAGTGTATAGTTCAGCTAACTATAAATACAAAGATGGTTGCTACCAGTAGTAAATTGTTACATTTTCTAAATCTTCTGTATTATTTTCTTTACTTATTTCTATTCATTTCGGATGGATCTGCACCTTGCCGAAGTTCTAGATTCCTAGAACAGGTAAAATGGTTTGCGTGTTCTAATGAGCTAAAGAGCCAAACTACAGGTCCAACCAAAGTAGTAGCGTCGTTAGTGAGAAACCAGACTAAGACAGGTCCCCGAAATAGGGCAGCGGCTCTTTCGGTACTTAGAATGGTAGAAAGTATAGGGGTCGGTATGGCAGTCTAAGACACACTACCGCGATGTGAAAGGCAACGGGAAACCACCACATTAGCTCCCAAGTACACAACGTACTTAAATTGTAATAAACATGATGGCATTCTCTGGGGTTAAAGATTCCGGAGTTAAAATAGTCCCCCATTCGGATCTCCGCGAGGGGACTACTTCGGAGGATGCGATCGGAAAGTCCAGAGTAAGAGTCGGGAACATTCTGTGAGTCGGAGCGTGGAATGTTAGAAGTATGAAGCAAGTGGTAAGCTAGGGAACCTAAAAATGGAAATGAATAGGTTAGCACTAGACATAGTAAGAATCAGCGAAGTTCGGAGGCCAGAGGCGGACGATTTTTGGAGTGGAGACTTCAGGGTAATTCAGACAGGAGCAGAGGAAGGAAATTTAGGTGTGGGGATTGTTATGCGAAAAAAAGATATGATACTGTGTAGAAAATTACTTACAAAAGAACGAAAGAGTACTAATTGTTAGATTAGAATCTAAACCGGTAAACATAGTAATAATACAAGTATACATGCCCACCTCTAGCTACAGTGACGAAGAGGTAGAAGCGATCTACACAGATATCGAAGACATAATAAGATACGTAAAAGAACATGAAAATTTAATAATTACGGTGGATTTTAATGCAGTAGTAGGTAAGGGTAGGGAAAGAGCGGTAGTAGGTTTATTTGGTTTAGGCACGAGAAAGGACATGGGAAATAGGCTGGTAGAATTTTGCGACAAGAACAATTTAATCATCCCAAACTCATTATTTCAATATCTTGCTAGAAGACGATATACGTGGAAGATGTCAGGAGATATAGGAAGATATCAAATCGATTACATTCTTGTTAGACAACGGTTTAGGAATCAAGTAAAAGACTGTAGAAGCTATCCAGAAGAAGATATATTTGCTGACCACGACATCGTAATTATGAAGGCCGCCATAAATTTAAAAATTTGAAAAAAGGAAACGAAAAATGGCACTTTGACTTAGAGAAACTAAAAGATAAAGATATTCGAGAAAGATTCGAAAAAATTGCTGAAACATTTTGGGAAAATATCTGATACTAAGGAAGTAGATACAGAATGGAATAACATTAAATCCAGCCTAAACATGACGGCCTGAGATATTCTGGGGTATACACAAAACGAAAATAAGAAACTATGGATAACAAAGGATATCCTGAATTTAATAGAAGAAAGACGAAAATACAAAAATAGATCAGACTAAACAGGAAAACAGATATACAAAGCCATAAAATGGGAAATTATTTGCAAATGCAGGAAAGCTAAAGAACACTGGATTGATGAAAAGTACAAAGAACTACAAACTAAGATGGAAGTAGGAAAGACAGATGAAGCATACAAACTAATTAGAATCAATTTTAGGGATATTAAACCGTATAGCAAAAATATAAGAAACGTGGGAGGAAGCGTCATTATAGAAAATGTAGAGAAAGTGGGTAGATGACAAGAATATATAGGGAATTAATATGCAGGAGAAAAACTAACAGCATTAGAACAGGAATCAGACATTGACAATGATGACTTGGGATATCCTATACTCGGCGATGAGTTTGAATTAGCATTAAAGAGTCTGAAAAATGGTAAGGCGTCGAGTACAGATAAGGTGCAAGCAGAAGCTCTAAAAGCCGCTGGACAAGCAGTAACAGAACGTCTCTTCCAACTTGTAAACTATATGTAGGAGACAGGCAAGATACCCAAAGATTACAAACGTAACATCATAGTAACCATACCAAAAAAGAAAGGCGCGGATAGATGTGAAAATTTTCGAACAATAAGTTTGACAGCACACGTGTCAAAAATATGAACTAGAATTGTACAAAGACGAATGGAAAAACGGGTTGAAGAAATACTAGTAGAAGATCAATTTGGAAAAATGTTCGAAATACTGTAAAAGATTAGAATGAGTTATAGGGATAAACGAATAGTACATAGCTTATACAAAGAGAAACAGCAGTAATAGAATTAAAGCAGAAACGTAGAGAAGTAAACATTAGGAAAGAGGTGAGACCGGGATGTGTTTAGATTTGCAGATGATATAGCAGTATCAGCATCTAGCAAGGAAGAGTTAAAAGCTGCTCTTAATGAAATGGAAACGGTTCTAACAGAGGGATACGGTATGAAAATTAACAAAAATAAAACTAACGTACTAGTATGCAAAGCAGTGGAAAATAAATCAAAAACGAGAATACAAATAGGTAACAAGAACTTACAAGAGGTTATGGATTTCTGCTACCTAGGAAGCCAAATAACGTAAGATGGGAAGAGCGCAAAAGATATAAAACAAAAAGTAGCACAATGTCGTGTTACATTTAACATGAAAAAGAAACCACTGTGTTCAAAGACAATAAACATAGAAACAAGAAAGGAATTGCTTAAAATATATGTGTGGAGCACGGCACTGTACGGCTGTGAAGCCTGGACAGTAGAAGGAGCGGACAACAAACAGGTAGAAGCCTTTGAAATGTGATGCTACAGACGAATGATGAAGATATCATGGACAGACAAAGTTAGGAACGAAGATGTACTAAAAATGGTAGGGGAAGAAAGAAATATGTGGAAAACGGTAAAAAATAGGAGAGATTGGATGATAGTCCACATACTACGACATGAGGGAATAGTGCGGAATATATTAGAAGCAGAGATAGGAAAAAAGGGAAGTAGAGGTAGACCTAGGTTAGTTAGACTACTGCACACAGATAGTGAAAGATGTAGGCTGTATGAATTTCAGGTAAATGTGTAGACTAGCTCAGAATAGAAATTAATGAAGGTAAGCATCCCACCAGTTCCAAGATGGATAAACTAATGACGAAAAAGTAACTGTACTTAAACATGATGATTATTATAAGCAAGTACAAGTATTCTTGAATAATGTTAATTGTGTGGAAAACTATTAATTCGGCAATGTCTAAATGGTGGGGGATCTTGGCAACCCCCTTCGCTGAATCTCAGTGAAATAGGGCATATAAAACAATAGAAGGGGAACCGAGCTGTATATAGGCTGTGTGAGAATTTCAGGGAACTGTGTAGGCTAGCTCAAAATATAAATAAGTGTAGGTACGTGTCCAACCAGTTTTGAATCGAAATACCTAATGACAAAAAAATAAGCGCAGATATATCTGATGATTATTATATATAACTACAGGTATTGGTTGTGAAATATCTGCAACTAATGTTGACTGAACGAAAAGATATATTGAAAAAAATATTAAATCGGCAAAAAGTGCTGTGGGAACTTGGCAACCACAGGATGTTTACCCCCCTCCACAACCTTACATTTGATTTTTCAATGCTCCACCCAAAGGTACTACATTGGCCAGGAAGCGAGTTTCTTTTACCTGGCAAATTTGGAATTTTGCCGAACCCTTGCTGTTCCAAGTAAGGTAAAGATTTTTAGCGTGCGTGACAACACCACACACGGGACCTCCATTTTACCTCTCATCGGAACAAAGGTGTATTTTTGTGAAAAATGCTCGTCTAACATTTTTCAAGCGGACAGTGTCGGGATTCGAACCCGAGACCTTGGGCGTCCCCCTTCACAACCACTAAATATCAGAGAAATAGGGTATATAATTGTAAAACAATAGAAGAGGACCGAACTGCATCTAACAAGACAGGACAGCGCCTATGATGAAAGACAACAAACATAGAAATAAGAAGAAAATTGTTGAAAGCATATGTGTGGAGCACAGCACAGTATGCCTATGAAATACGGTGAGTTGGAAAAGCAGACAGAAAAACGGTAACAGCCGTTTGGAATGCTGTGCTTCAGATGTATGAGGTTATTGAAATAGTAGGGGAACAAGGATATCTGTGGAAAAAAATAGGAGAAATAGAAGGGCAGAATACGTTCTAAAGTATTTTTGGGGAATAGTATGGGATATATTACACGCAGAGATAGGAAAAAGGAGGTAGATGTAGACCTAAATCAGATAGTGATAGATGCAGACTGTGCAAATTTCAGGGAAATGTGTAGGTTAGTTCAGAATAGGAAACAATGAGGGTACGCGTCTAAGTTCCAGGACTGAAGACCTAATGATGATGACTTATTTCTATAAGGACACATTTCGCATCACTGTAGTTAGCCGGTGCATCCTTAGTTACGGGACTCCCGGGACTTTTGGGCAATTTGGAATATAGTAATTAAACGCTTCAAACACCCGTAACAAAGGAAGAAGAGTAGCCATTAAAATATAATTAGTCCAAAGCTTATTTGAGCATTGGATTTATCAACTTTGAGGGTACACTCAATTGTAAACCTGATTTTAATTGCATTTGTTAAACTACAAACTAAATAACTTAAAAATTAATTTCTTGTAAGCTATGGATACATAATTCCTAATTAATACACATTAATGAAGAGATACACATCACTTCTTGTTTTATTTAAACAGAAATAATTAAAATAATAGCGCAAACAAGCCAATAAACAACTTTATCTAATAACAACGGTGTAAGTTCATTATTCGATGTTTCTGCCAAATTACAACAGTCCACACATTCTTCGCTGCATCATTACTAAATATATAAGAATATTGGAATTAATAATGGAGAACTACAGCAAGACAAGGTGAAAACGAAAATTAAATCCAAATAAAAACCTTTTTAATGTTATTTTTCTAACTAATCAATTTGTTGTAGTCAAATTAAGTAATGCCGCCTTATAATTAAATATTTCCTTTTTAGAATTCTTTGATTATAAATAATCCTAAATGGCTGTCACTCCAGGTATTCGTTTTGAATTAGTACAAGTTTTAGTCGTTTGGGTTACGTAAAATATTTAATTGAAACTACTTAAAGACATTCCTGCACCTTTAAACATTTGGTATATGTTGTATTAAGTACACATATAATTCATTAATTGAAATTGTATGCTTTTTATTACAGATGCACTCACATTAATTTAATTTCTATTTATTTATATAAAGGTTTTATCTAAATTTATAGCAACATTTATTTCTATAATTATTGGGACGTTTAAAATGTAGCCGTTTTGATTAAAAAAAATAGAAAAACAGTGGTAGTCTAACGGTGCATGGCTGAATAATTAGCCGTTCATATATTTTCAAACACAAATTTTAATTAACGATGATTGAGTCTAAATTGAACAGACAGTAGACAAAAGTGTAATTTTTTATTAATGGAACTTCAATCAAGATTTACATGCATTAATTATACATCTTATCTTTAATATAAGTGTTTTAAAATCTCAACGACCTGGCATATGCCCCAAAACTACTGAAAATACTAAAGACCAAACTAAAAATATAGTTGTGAAATGATAGCAATGCCCACAACAGCAGTGACGTTGCTCCAATATAATTTAAAAATTGATGTTACCATATGAATATTTCTTTTGCATTTTTCAAACTGAAAAAGACAGGTGAGTATACAAACTTTTTTATTTCACATATGCTACTAGGTATAAAGCAAAAATATAAAATAAGTAATTTAAAACTCGCTGTAGTTGCGGTGTAGCGCTTTTTTACAGATTCATAACTTACCGTCGAGTCGATACTGTACGCGAGTTACATATACCCAAAATTGATATATGTATAACTTAATAGAAATTATTAAGAAACTTAAGTTAGATGCAACATTGTAATTCAAGGATAAATAAAGAAAAGGTTAATGAAAGTTCACAAGCAAGTTGTAAGAACGTAAGTGATACTGCAGGTGCAGGTCACAGACGGTTATAAAAACCCAATTAGTAGAATTAGATTATTACTTTGTATTGTATAATTGAATAAAGAAGTAAGCAGGTATGAGCTCTGCAACTCCCACAGAAATGTGAGGGGCAGGGATAACATAAATACCGCGGGAGCCCCAAGATCATCAGTCATCTTGAGCCTCACAGCTTTTACATTGTTGTTTGTTCAGGCTACTCGCCCTAATTTAACTTCAATTATTAGTAATTTCGACTTAGATTAAATTTAGATAGTTTGTCAAAATTGTACATGTAATTTCTGAATAAATAAATATTTGTTACACGAAGTTTTTGAAGAAGACTTTTTAAAAAAGCAGTTCCCATGTCCCAAAACGTAACTGGCGCAGCCGGTAGAATCCAGAAGGGCACTAAGAATCCAAAAATCGGTGAACTGGTGACCAAGAATTTCAATTCCCAATCTGGAAAAAACCAAACAAATTTGGACAAGGTACAAAAATCGACCGGGCCCAAAGAAACAAACTTGGACAAGGCACAAACATCGACCGAGCCCAAAGAAAAAAAACAGATAAAAACAACGATGAAAATTATGTAAGTTTATTTATCCTAACCAATTTATTGTTTTTAAAATCATCGATGCTAGCTAGTAAGAGATTTTTATGTACAGAAATTTTTCTAATTATTATTATCGCAATTTATACCACTTATGAAAGGAATCAACTAAGAGAAATTATTTTTAACAAAAGAACTTAAAAAACGCATTTATATACACAGGTTATTACAAATTATTACAAAGTATTACAAACAAAACGGTTTATTCATCAAAGTCTAAAACTTTAATATATAAATAAAATGCAATTCTTATTATAGCAATTAATTACAGAAACGATTTATTCAAAACTAAACTTCCATCAAATTGTATAAATTAAACACTTCAGCGCAACAAATTGCCAGAAGTGCGTAATTGGAGAAGCAATTTTATAATTTATTATTCAATTAACTCAACGTGCAAATTTATAACACGATTCTTATACAATTATTACCGAAAACCATCACTGGAATAAAAAACCATTCAGAAAATCCAACTCTATAAAGTTATAATTGAATAAATATTTTTAGTACGAAAACATTCAATTATAAAGAAACATTTATGCAATTTATTGACTGAAATAGCACCATTCAGAAAACCCGAAACTCTATAATTGGACATTCAAGGTAACGAGACTGTATAATTATAAAGTAGCATTTTATGCACTCATTAATACAACACCTACCGAGACGAGATAATTATAGCAAACACTTAATTAAAAACGTACAAATTATAACGCAATTATTGCAAAAGATTAGTACCCACATAAAACCATTCAAACAATTAAAACTCAATTCGCAAGAACTGTAACATCCGCAGAGTATAAAAATATACGTATTCAAGGCTACAGCAATTGATTACACATTACCAAGCAGGAACTCCTTAATGTAATTATATAACACCGTATAACTACAGATAAAATATAAATGAAGCGACTCTTTAAATAACTAATACAATCCAAACTGAGAAGTAACAATACAAAGTGAAAAGTAAATTTCAATTTATACAAAAACTTGATATTAATTATAACTAAAATCAACCATTAAATTATTATAGCAACAATGAGTTCAGACATAAAGATTTATCTCGAGAGTATTCCCCAATATAACGAAGACCAAGCACTATAGGAAACTTCATACCGCGTGCGAAATATTTTTAAAAACCTTTTATAAACCAGGAGACAACAAACACAATGTTCTACTTATACGCCTAATAATAAGTACACCGACCGGACGGGCACTAACACTAATTGTCAGTCGAGACGACATTGAACAGTGGGAAGGCTTTAAATGCATACTAATTGCATATTTCGGCGACCAAAGGAACAACAAATGTCTAATCCGCGACTTAATAAACCTAAGAATGGAAAGTAACCAATCACCATATCAATTCGGAATGAAATGTCAAGACGTACGCAGTTTAATTCTGACAAAATTAAAAATTGAAGAACCCGAACAAAATATCCGACTATTAGAGACATAAATGTACAACGAAATGGCATTAAACACCTACATAAACGCACTACCTGAACGCTTATCAGGCAAAATAAGATTCCCACATTCCCAAAATTTAGAAGAAGCAATGAATATGATCATAGAAGAACGTTATGTATTACCGAAATAGACTATATAACCCTAACGCAAATTAAAACTTTTCACCGATAAAAACCATACAAGCCGCGAGACAAATATCTACATAACCAAAATTTACACCATTTAATGCACAAATGAATCAACCGCGAATCAACAACCCAAATTTTAATAACACAAATTTCAACAATCAATTTAAACAATTTCCGAGACCAACATTTAACTCAAATTTTACAAAACCCACATTTCCACCAAGATTCAACCAACGTGTAAACCAGCCAAGGCAAGCATTCGACGCAAATCTCTATCAGAAACACACCAACAATAAATAACAGTAACAACCCTAACGGTTATTACCAACCAACTCCTATGGACACTTCATCTGGTAACATCAGACAAAATAAAAAAATATCACAAATCAAACCCAATCATAAAAAAAACGAAACTTCACTACCGAAGTACTATTCCACCAAGAAGTGGAAGAATTTAATAATGACAGGAATAATTAACAAACTCCAGTACAGACAATGAACCATATCACTTAGAAAACTACGAATGTCACGACCCATGTGAAAATTACGAAGAGGAAGACGAGGAAAATGCGTGATCAAATTTTCAGATAGATCGATTTATAAACGACCAAACATAACCAATTTAAATAATATCAATCAACAAATATTGCCGTACATAGAAATACCCCACGCAGAACTTAAATTATTAATCGATACTGAATCTTCAAAGACACTAATTAGCCCCCGAACCGTAAAAAAACATTATATAAATTTTGTAGAAAGAGAACCTTTAAATTTAAATCAGCCCATAAAACAATATTACATCAATCCATAGCTAACATACCCCTACCAAAAAGTTTCAACGTAAAAATAAAACATAAATTTTGCATTTTTGAATTTAACGATAAATACGACGGACTAATAGGATTGGATCTTCTAAAAAAATCAGGAGCAAACATCGACAAAAAAAATCGCTTATTAAGAACAAACCACTGACAAATCCCAATTAAATTCCAAAATAGTAATACCCAAACCGAGCAAAAATATATGATCGAACCCCGGACAGGAAACAAATAAAAATTTTAGTAAATTCAAAAAACGACGTAGGTATTATAAACCACATGTCATTCCAACCCGGAGTAGAAACACCTACAGCATTAGTACAAATAAAGGACAATTACGCCACTACGACATTTCTAAACTCCAATGACTACCCCGTAGAACTATCTCTGACAAACCCAATTAACGTAGAAGAAGTGAATTTTAATGAAATGGAAACAGACGAAAATTTAGAAAACGATTACAACCATTTAGAACACGACAGAATGTTAAGAGAAAATCTAATTAACATTCGTTTCAATAACGACATCTATAATGAAGAGGAGAGAGCAATTAAAGACTTATGTTTTGAATATCGTGATATATTCTATTGCGAAGGAATACCTTTAACCTTTACTAACACAATCAAACACAATATAGAATTAACGGATAATAAGCCAATTTTTACAAAAGCATACAGACTACCTCAGGCAAGCCAAGAAGAAGCAGATAGACAGGTAACAGATTTATTAGAGCAAAATATAATACAGCACTCAAACTCACCATGGAGCAGCCCCGTATTAATAGTACCAAAGAAATTAGACGCATTAGACTATATAAAGCTAAACGAAAAAACGGTAGACGACAAATACCCACTACCCAATATCACCGAGATTGTAGACAAATTAGGGTAGTGTCAATATTTTTCAACATTAGACCTCGCCTGAAGATATCACCAAGTAGAGATGGACGAAAAAGACACAGTGAAAACCACATTTAGCGGGTACTACAAATACAAACGTATGCCATTTTGATTAAAAAACGCACCCGACACATTTCAACGAGTCATGGATAACATTTTACGAGGAATACACAACGAAAAATGTCTTGTGTACCTAGACGACATAATAGTACATTCAACATCACTAGTAGAACACATTGAAAGATTGAGAGAAGTTTTTGAAAGACTAAGTAAAGCGCAGTTTGTAGTTCAATTACACAAAAGCGAATTCTTACAAAAAGAAGTATCACTTTTAGGACACATAATAATCCCACAACGAGTTATGCCAAACCCAGATAAGACAAACGCAGTACTAAATTATCCCTTACCCAACTTGATATATGTATAATTTTAGTAATTATTAAGAAATTTAAGTTAGATGCAACATTGTAATTCAAGGATAAATAAAGAGAAGGTGAATGAAAGTTTACAAGCAAGTTGTGAAAACGGATGTGAATACTATGTATTCCAGTAATACTGCAGTGCAGATCACAAACGGTTATAAAAACCGCAATTATTAGAATTAAGATGAATACTTTGTATTGTATAATTGAATAAAGAAATAAGCAGACATGAGCTGTGCAATTCCCACAGAAATGTGAGGGGCGGGGACAACATAAATACCCCGGGAGCACCAAGATCATCAGTGAGTCTTGAGCCTCACAGCTTTTATATTGTTGGTTGTTCAGGCTACTCACCCTAATTTAACTTCAATTATTAGTAATTTCGACTTAGATTAAATTTAAATAGTTTGTCAAAATTCCACAGGTTATTTCTGAATAAATAAATATTTGTTACAAGAAGTTTTGGAAGAAGACTTCTTAAAGAGGCAGCTCCCACGGCCCAAAACGTAACTCGCGTCGATATTTATTTTGAAACTGTAAGTAAACTTTTTTAAATTTTATATTTTTGGAATACTTATTGTTTTGTTTTAGGTAAATTACGAGAGTAGACAAAACAACCGATTGTCTTATGGGATGTAACATGGGAAATTCTAAGGTCTATTTTGGTCATTTTTGTCAGATGCAAAAGGCATTCACTCCGCGTGACCTATACATATATGTTACTCAATTAATAAATGTAAATTGGAATTCTTTTGTAAAGAACAGGAGTTGTAGGTGGTGTGTCAGGGTAATGGTAACGGTGGCGGTGGAGGTAGATGTAGAGTTGGAGGTGGAAGTAGAGGTGGAGGTGGAGCTGAAAGTAGAGGTAGATATGGAAGTGTAGGTAAAGGTGGAGATGGAAGTGGAGGTGGAGGTAAAGCTGAAGGTAGAGGTAGAGGTGGTGGGAAGGTAGAGGTAGAGGGAAGGTGGAGGTGGAAATGGAGGCGGAGGTGGAGGTGGTAGTGGAGGTGGTTGTGGAGGTGGTGGTGGAGGTGGAGGTGGAAGTAGAAAGGGAGGTGGGGTTGGAGGTGAAGATGGAGGTGAAGGTAGAAATTCAGGTGTATGTGGAGGTGTAGGTGGAGATGGAGGTGGTGGTGGAGGTGGATGTGAAGGTGGAGGTCGAGTTGGAGGTGGAAACGTGTATAGATTTATGTTGTGTGTGGAGTTGGAGGTGACATGTGGTGGTGTATATGAAAAGCTCCGCTCTACCATGATGCACCCTACACGCGGCCGAACGCAACCCGACGCCCCCCTCCCAAGACGTGCCCCAGCGCACGAACAAGTGACGGAGTGAGCGTGGCAAATAGACACTCAAAAACCAAAAGTAGCTATTTCCGACCATTATATAATGAAAATTATTAAACATAACTGATCAGATACGTTTAAATCCGATTTTAACGAGAGGTTGTAAAAATGATCCAACTTGCCATTCACCCTGTGTGTGATACATGCATTATAAATAAAACTTAAAATTGTTTTCTAAAATGTTGTACATAGTAAGATTTAAATAGGGAATGCTTTGCGAATGAAAACCCTAATTAGAAAAGAGATTTTTGGACTGTATTTTAATGTAAGCGAATTATTATCAAGAAGTTATAATTTTTTTATCTTAAACTTAAGACATTGTTTGAAAGAAAAAACCGTTGTGTCAGTATTGTACTTTACCTTTAGATTTTGATGTTTGTATGAAGGTATTTTTCTGAGGTTACATGTGGGATATCGTTTGTTTAAAGAAAGCTGTTGTGGATGTAGCAATAGTTATTTGACAGATTGTTTGTTAAAAAATATTTCAAGTCATTATAAGTTTGATGTCAAATTCTAGTGGTTTCATTTAAATTGAGCTAGCAAAAATAATTAGAACACTTGTACTAGAATCAGCTGCGGTTCACGGCCCTTCTATTGGCTCCCAACTTCGGGCAGCATCGGCTACAGTTCACAGCAACATTGAACACCAAATTCCATGAAAAAAAAACATCAAAAGAGCAGAAAAACGAAGAAAGGTCAAATTTCCTTATATTTAATTTTTTCACCCGGTAAAAACATAAGTGTATACAATTAGCACATAAAAAAAGATTCACATGTAAGATAACACCCTTTGAGAACATATATAGTATTGTTATACCGTTTAAGAAGAAACCCAACTTTAAACCTTGTGGAAATAATGATTTTCCCGAAAAATATCGTTTAATAACCAGTTCTCATTGCATTTACAAATAACAAGACGAAGCCCTCATTAATTATTTATTATTATTATTATTATTATTATTTTTTATTTATTGCAGACTGAAAATGAGTCGCATGTACTTTTAAAATACTAGATAAATTTCCGTGTGTAAATATATCAATCAAAACAATAATAAAATATTCATTTTCGTTAAAAATACGACTTTATGATTTTTAAATACAACACACCTTTCTTACAAAGAAGTTAGTTCCGTATTCATTCCAGAATTTTTAAATGTTTACATCATTTAATAAGAGAATGCTATATTTCTTAAGAGAGAATGCGAAAAATCATAAATCATATATATCATTTTACTAAAAATGTCCTAAAAGCTATTAAATAAGCTAATTATTTTGTATCAATGAATAGACGCCCCAATTTGAAGAAATGCTACTATCAGGCAAGCCATAAAATAAACTAGATAACACGCTTAATAGCTCTAAAGAATGAAAGATGTTTTACGATAGCTGTAAATTATACAATCGCACTTAATTAGCTCATAAAAACGCAAAATCGCCGTAAATTGTACATCATCCGTGACTAGTCCTCGGGAATATAAACTAGAAAAAACGAGAAGATGACTTTTGATTTTGTTTTAGTATATAAACGGAATTGAATTAGAACGGGTCATTTAGTAAAATTCATTAATGATAACGTCAAGCAACATGTAAAATTCGAGTAAAGATTAATTTCTTAATTTTACGACATGCAACATATACGCTTCGAGTAATTTGTAATGTATTTGTTGGCGTTCTACAAGTAACAAAAAACCTTGTATAATTATGAAGCATAATTATTTTGAAAGATACTACGAAAAATAAACGATCTTCGACATAAATAACCTTGATACACGAGCAACTGCTAAATTTCAATAGGTTAAAAATAAAAGCACTTTGCAAGCGGATATTTGTACGTTAAGACTAATTAGAAATAGAGATTTTAACTGGAACCAGGAAGAATTCAATGCCGTTAATTACAATGGAAATGATAATTTTAGAAAACGCGATAAAGAAGTACTTGACAATACCAATTGCAAGTATAATTTGTTTTGTTTTTTGTAACCTAATAGTAAATTAAGACAGAATAAGATTTAAATTTTATTAAAATTATTTGTCAAGGCAATTTTTGCAGTTTTTTTTTGCAATTTTTGAGGTCAGAGTTCGAAGCATGTTGATCTTCACTAAATTATCTGTTCAACGTCATTGGCCAATTTTGTTCAATTTTCTGATTAAATTCTTCCCGATTTTTTTATTAGGAAATTCATTATGTCCATCATACTTGGTTCAGTTTTAACTTGTATCTTACTTTTTTTGCTTGACTATTCAGATATTTAATCCTTTTCCTTTCCACATCCTCAATTAGTAAACTATCATTAGACCCAACCAGCACTCCTTCTGATCTAAGCAATTGTTACGTGTTACGGTATTCCGTGCAGATAAGAAGGAAAGCAGTAAAGTAAGTAAAGAAAATCGCCTACACCGAATACCGTAACAAAACAGGGCATAAGGGTAGAATAGAAATCCAAAAGAATTAGACTTCGGGATAGCTCAAAATATTGTAGAGTGGGATGGGTCATACAGAACGAAAAATTGGAAATCTCAGTAAACAGTTATATTACGAACCGTTAGTTAATTAAACATATAGTCCCAAAGAATACTGACAAAAGTCAAAACGCACATTTACGTAATTGTCCTGTTATAACATCGATTACAAAAATTTAAAATTTAAATAATAGATATGAGGATACCTACACAATGTTCCAGCCCTAAATATGTGCAAGAAGTGATTATCTAGTAGTAAAGTTTTTGATTCTAGACATAAGATATTCTGACAATATTGGATACTATTTTAAGACTTAATGTTTGAGTAAATATTTTTTAAGTATATTATTTGTTAAAGAAAAGCTAACATAAAGGTGTAGCAATTATTATTTTAAAGATTGTTTGTTAAAGAATATTTGATTGTTATTATAGGTTTGATGTTTGATTCTGGTCGCTTCATGTAAACTGAGCCAGCAAAGTAATTAGGGCACCGCTTTTAATTCATCATCAGTACTTTCATAGCCGCCAAAACTGGGGCTCATTTTTTTATCATCTTAATCTACAGCACTGTTATAGTCAACATTTTTGTTTGTAATCAATACTTCGTAGAAATTATTTTAAGTTTGAAAGAAACAATGTTGAATGTTCTAAATGCTTTTGAATAGGAGAGAATATTTAATATTGAATAAATGCTTTGTTATATTGCGGTGTTTGATTTCATTTTGAAAATTCCGTCAGTTCCGTTAAGCTAGCCAGGCAAAATTTGAAAGGAAGATTAGTGAATAATTTCAAGTTTTACAAATTGCACGCACGCGCACACGCACACGCACACACACACGTACACGCACACTCACACGCACATGCACACCCACACGCGCACACGCACGCACACGCGCGCGCCCACACACACACACACAAACACACAAACACACACACACACAAACACGCACACGCACACGCACACGCGCACGCACATGCACGCCCACACACACGCGCGCGCGCGCACACACACACACACACATACATATATTACTAAGGAGTCTTCCTGTAGTATTCGCTGAGTCACTAATTCGAGCCCCACAAATTGGGTGCCATTATATTGTGAATTTCTCACTTAAAAAAAATGCTGGATCCCTAATTCGAGCCCCTCACTTGGGGGGCCATAATACTGTGAAGTTCTCTGGGTGAAGCGCTCTGATTACCTGTAGTTAAATTCGTGCCCCTAACTTTGGGGGTCATTATTTTGTGAAGTCCAGCTCGGCTGCTCCAGTCTCTTGCACTAAAATTCTGAATCTTTCGAAGAAGTGTACCTGGATTGCTGAAAATCAAACTTCATCTAACTGCCACTAAGCTATAATCTGAAAAATACTTCTACTTCACCTAACTGCCACTAAGCTGAAAAATACTTCCCTACAAACCTATTAAAAAAAAACGCAACTACCAAAATACATCACATTCTATTTACAAAATAAAAAAATTTACCTTCCAAATCTTTGTCCATTACAACAGTTAACATACATAAAATTACATATTTTTGTGAAGAAAACAATTCATTTTTAAAATGTATTTTGATCAAATATTTTTTCATTATACATATACCCTATTTAAAGTAAGTGGGCTAACCTCATACCTGACTTTAACCCTTGTCTTAATATGAGCTCACAGTAAAACCCTTTTAAACCTGTATGCAAAAATTATAGCACTGCAATAACAAAAGTCCCCTTTGCTTTGTACATAAACAACCTTTGTATCATTATATTAATGATCCTTTTCTACATAAACATATTTTCATTTAAATATAAAGTTCAATAAATTTTTAAGTTCATCGAATTTATAAAATAAGCACCCAAAAAACCACAAGTGTCAAAACGGTCAAATAACAACAACAATGTTTTAAAAAAAGTAGTTACCTAGTAACCACCACGCAGCTGGCATCTGCCATCCAGCCCCCGATGATGTTGCCGTTTATGATGCCTCGGAGCTATGTAACCGCTTTCTATTTGAGTCACACCATTCCAGTCAGCACGCAGCTATCAAAATCTTACCAACTAACCAATGATAGTGCATCCAAACTTCATCTACTTCTCTACTATTTCATGTACCATCCGCAAATCACTCCTTGATGCATTCACAATTGCAAATCCATCGACGCCTTGCAATTCGCAACAACCAAAATAATTATAGTCTGTACATGACTTACAGAAACTTAGCTTTTATTTGTATAAATACTTCAAAAGCTTTCAAACAACAAGTGCTATAGCACACCCATTTGTGTGTAATAACAACTTTTGAAAACCACTGAATAATATTTACTACTAGTAGAATTCACGTCGTTGACGAGCGAAAAAAAAGAAAAAAACTTCTCACCCTTTAACAGCTAGTTATATAGATCAGAAACCCCCTGTTGTTTAAGTTTTCACCGCACATAAACAAACTTTCTTGGTATCACCGTAACCGTTGGCACACTTCTTAAAATCCAAACTCTTAACTGACACAAAATTCTACATAATTTTCCTACCAAACATCAACGGTTTTCATCTTCCCGGAATTTTCAAGCACGTACTTCACAAAATACCACGGCAATCGTTTCTATCCGTGTAACGGCTGGTTCGCTTCGCCGAAACTAGCCTCAACTCAAAATCAATTTCTATGAGATTCACGCCCCACATGTAAGACGAAGTCATCTCTTTCTTCCTTTATCTCATCTACAACCATTTTCTCTCTCATGCTTCGTTATACAAATTCCACTCAGATATGTACCCACCCTAAATATTAGACAGTCACGTGTCCTCTTCTACCTGTAACGTCCAATTACATTTGTTAATTTCCCTCCATATTTAAATTCGATATCATGTACTAACATCTTCCACCTCTACCTTGCTTATAGCTTCTAAACTGTCTTTGTTCCTTCGTTTGTTACCAAATCTAACCGATATTTGCATTTGTAGAAAATATTGCTTTTCTGATCAGGTTGTTAACAACACGCGCCCCATACATGTAAATAATCGTTATCTAAAACGTGCTTATTGTAACCTTCGAGTTTTCCTTTGTTGATTTTCTTTCCTATCCCTTTCCAACAAGTTCGTGTTTATAAATGCTATCTTATGCTAGATGATATTGAAATATTTCTACTGCACCACAATTATACCCGTAAATTATTAATCTTAATGAAATTAAAGTGAAAAAGTTTTTTCTATTGTACGCCATTTATGCTATAATTAAAGCTGCATTCTCATTCTGTACACAAATGAATTGACTTGTTTGAAAGTCGCTTAACATTTATTGACTCTGCTCCCTAAATATTGAAATTTCCTTGCAAATAAGTTCAAAAATGAAACTAAAATGAAATTAACCCTCAAAATTCCTACATTAATTACTTAATTGTTACATTAGATTTCTACCATACCTATTTAACTTTTTAATAAGCGGCATTTACATACACTAGTCTACCCTAAGCTGACCTATGACCTATCTATTTACTTCTAACCTACAAATTACATAGTAATATATATATATATATATATATATATATATATATATTGCTATGCTACTACTGGAATTATCGAGCCCCTTCGTTGGGCTGTTATATTAATTATGCTATGCTCCTCTAAATTATTCGCGCTCCATCATTTGGGCGACCATATTAATATCTCTATGTATAAACAAGATTGTAATTATCTCCTCCGACGTTGGGCCGTCTTATTAATGTTGCTATAAATTCCCTCCAGAAACTTAACTGGATTTTATCTTGAACCAACCTTGTCAACCAATAACAAAATTCGATATGTTACCGCCTTACTTGTTATCAATTTCCTATTCAACTCGTAGCTCCTCCTTGAACTATTTAAATTATCAAATCACTCTCTTATTAACTTTATCTTATGACCTCGACTAGCATTTATTTGGAATTATAAAATTCAGGTAATTCGATTTTATATAATGAAACCAATATTATATACAGCTTTTGTAAATTATTTGAAATACACTTTTCAATTAGTTAATGTTGTAAATTTCATTTATTAAACATCATATCCTTTTTACTCAAAACCCAAAGTCACCAAAAAAAACCTATTATCTTTATCAACGAAGTGTAGAACGTTCTAAACCTGTTATCATATTACTCACTTTATACGTATGCAACTTCTTTTGTTGACTTTTTCACATTCATATTATATTAAGCAAATTCAATAATCAAAATAAAAAAATATCTAGAAAAATAAAATGTCATAACTAAAAAATCTGACCTGGTCTATTTTCTACACATCGACGCTTCCATTTGAATAAAAATTATCTTCCCCCAATGTGGGATTATTACATGCCCATTCGAAATATACGCTTGAACCATTGCATTTAAATTATTGCCATCACCCTCTGGACTACCATTAACTTATGCACCCCAATTTATTGTCGTTTCATATCAGACTTATTACTTCTTATCAATCAATTTCCTCAAACTTAGAATAGAATTCTTATTATCATTTCCCTCGGACTTAGAAATCGTAGTCTATTTTTCCCCGGACTTAGAAATTGTATTACTGTTCCCCAGACTTAGAAGTTGTATTACTCTTCCCCAGACTTAGAAATTGTATTACTCTATTTTCCCCGGACGTAGAAATTGCATTCTTCTTCCCCCAGACTTAGAAATTGTAGTTTGTTTCCCCCTTGACTTAGCAGCCCTATTATTTTTATGTTTTAGTTTAAAATACATTCACCAAAATGTACTTACGTTTAATCGGCAGTCGTAATTTTCATTTTCGCACTTTTACAATTTTCACTTTGAATTATTATTATTACGTATCACTTTATTTCATAGCGGCGCACTTCGGCCTTTGTTGAGTTGCAAACTGGCCTCGTTATCACTGTACCTGCTAATATATTATTGAATTCCCACTCCGTCAGTGGGTATGGTCTAGAACTCGTCGCTTATTTATAACCAATCAAATAATTACATTCAAAGTAGTTTCTAATGTAATTCTCCACGATTCCCAATAATTGTAACCTGCTTTCAGCTGTCTTCGTTATCAACATGCGGTGTTTTGATAGATCTAATTGCTTTTCCATAAACAACTGATGCAATTCGACTTTTAATTTTCATATTTACATGTTATTCACGCAATTTTTTTAATCTTCTTTCTTATCAAAAATGGTTAGTTATTTGCACGCATTTATACTATGCTTCCTGATGCTCTATTTCTATCTCCCTATTAATCTAATTGTTTGGAACCCTTTTGAATGCGTGTCTGTTTACACTTTATTATATTTACATATAAATATACGCGTGCTTCCACTGAAAAATATCATTACTTGCTTTACCTAAATTAACTAAAACTTTATCTACAGGGTATTAAATGTTTACTATTTACCTAATGCATGTGTTTCTGGTTTCTACGCTAACTATGCGTCTTCTTATGTTTATTTGCGTCGCTTAAAACTATTTATACTTTATATACAGGGTGTTGACTGCTTACTATTTACAAACTATCTCCATTTCTTAATTCTTTCCTAAATAAATGCCGTTTTCTGCTGCCTAAGCTAATTTCTCATTTCTAAATGACCTTTACTATAAAGTACACCCTTAAACAACCCCTTATCACAGCAATATATATATATATATATATATATATATTGTTATGCATAAACTGGAATTGTAATTATCTCCTGCGACGTTGGGCTGTCTTATTAATATTGCTATAAGCTCCCTCCAGAAACTTAACTGGATTTTATCTTGAACCAACCTTGTCTACCAATAACAAAATTTGATACGTTACCGCCTTCCTCGTTATCAATTTCCTATTCAACTTATATCTCCTCCTTGATTGTTTAAATTATCAAATCACTCCCATTAACTTTATCTTATGACCTCGACTAGCATTTATTTGGAATTATAAAATTCAGTTAATTCGATTCTATATAATGAAACAAATATTATGTACAGTTTTTGTAAATTATTTTAAATACACTTTTCAATTAATTAATGTTGTGAATCTCATTTATTAAAAATCATATACTTTTTACTCAAAACCCAAAGTCACCATAAAAAAACCTATTATTTTTATAAAAAAAAAAGAAGTGTGGAACGTTCAAAACCTCTTATCGTATCACGCACTTTATACGTATTTAAATCCTTTGTTTTGGTCGACTTCGTCGCATTAATTTATATTAAGCAAATTCAATATTCAAATAAAAAAATATAGAAAAATAAAATGTCTTACAACTAAAAAATCTGACCTGGTCTATTTTCTTCGTATTGACGCATCTACTAATATTTCCCATACATTAAGCCATCCATTTGAATGAAAATTATCTTCCCCCAATTCAGGATTATTACATGCCCATTCGAAATATTGTCTATCCACACGCTTGAACCATTGCATTTAAATTATTGCCATCACCCTCTGGACTACCATTATTAACTTATACTTATGCACCCCAATTTATTGTCATCTCATTTCAGACTTATTCCTTCTTATCAATTTCCCCAAACTTAGAATTGGATTATCATCATTTATTTTCCTTTGACTTAAAAATTGTAATATTCTCCTTCAGAACTCGGAATTGTATTTTTCTCCCCGACTTCAGAAATTGTATTATTTTTTTTTCTCCGGCTTCAGAAATTGTGTTATTCTTCCCCAGGACTCGGAATTGTAATTTTTTTCTCCCCGGTTTCAGAACTTGGATTTTCCCGGATTTAGAAGCCCTATTATTATTGTGTTTTAGTTTAAAATAAAATTCCCCAAAATCTATTTATGTTTAATCGGCAATCGTAATTTTCATCTTCGCACTTATACTATTTTTCACTTTGAATTATTATTAGGTATCACTTTATTTCATAGTGGCGCACCTCGGCCTTTGTTGAGTTCAAAACTGACTTCGTTATCACTGTACCTGTTAATATATCTTTTCTCTCCTACTCTGTCAGTGGGTATGGTCTACAAACTTGTCGCTCATTTTTAACGAATCAAATCTTTGCATTTAAAGTAGTTTCTGATGTAATTTTCTATGCTTTCCATTTTTCTATGCTTTGTGACCTGGACTCAAAATAACAAAGCATACGAATAGTACTAATCTGCAAATATAATATAAAAGGCATAAATCATTTTAATTATAGTATAGTGTTAGAAAAAATACAGTAGGTTAAAAAATTTGTTTTAAGGTCTTAGAACACAATCCTCTATAAAATTTATTAATTTGTAAACGTTATAACATTGACAACATTTGTTACTTCAAGGATACAATTAGAATACTCATGCTTGTATTGTGAATATTAATTATGAGTCATGTGTAAGGCAGATTTTTAAGTCACTATATAAAAATAACTAGTTCAATAATTCAAACTTTATAAAACTTGTATTATTTAAACGATAAAAATAACGTTGATAACGTAATAGCATTACATTCTTTTGCATTAAATATATTTTCAACATTTGTGGTATAATTGTACCAATTAAGGGATTGCTCGGAACAACAGCAAACCGAAACAAAAAATTGAATAATAGATAAATGACTTACGCTTAACTTGTGCTCTTATTTGCTATCAGATGGAGAAGTACAGGCAAAAAACGCGCACACACGATTTTCCTACTTCTGTTTAGGAACGGAACAGGTACAATCGAACATAAAGCACACCCAACACTTTTGGTTCGATTTTATGAAAATATATTCAAAATTTTAAATTTATGTCATAGAAGTGCAAACTCACTAGTCATGATTTAACTGAACTTTTAGTTAAAATACGTAATGATTATTCGGTGAGCGGTGTGTTTGAACTTACTTGACACAAATTTAAAATTTTGAATATATTTTCATAAGTTCGAACCAAAAAAATTGGTGTGCTTTATGTTCGATTGTATCTGCTCCGTTTCTAAATGGAAGTATCAAAATCGTGTGTGCGTGTTTTCTGTCTGTACTTCTCCATCTGATAACAAACAGGAGCACAAGTTAAGCGTAAGTCATTCATCTATTATTCAATTTTTTGTTTCGGTTTGCTGTTGTTCCGAGCAATTCCTTAATTGGTACAATTATACCACAAATATTGGAAATATATTTTCCTTGTTCTCGTAAGCACTTCGCTTTTGCTTGTATCTTGGTACTTGAATGAATCAGAAACTGAAAAGAAATCTAATACTTTATTTGCGAGCGTAATATTTGAGTTCATGTTTCAGCTACTTATTCTTTAGGCTGAAGAGCAATAGTGACAAAGTAAAAATATACAATCTCAACCATAAGGGTGGAGTTATAAGAGAAGTTATACAGAAATATCAACACACCTTAAAATATCAAGCACTTAAAAAGTCATATTTTATATGCATAAACATTACATCGTAAAACAAACTACAATTTGACGGCTTTATAACTAACAGCGTCATTTCGCTTCCGACCTCGGTAAAATGTGCATATAGTCGTAATTCTTTCAGTCGCATTAGCTTTTGTAAATGCTATAAATTATTTTTAGTTTATTGTCGGTGATTTATAGACACGCGTCATGGAAAATGAAAGTCTTGAAAGGTGTAGATGTCGATGACTTTCAAACTTGAAACAACTACAGTCTTGGTTGTAACACTCATAAAATCGTGTGTAACGAAATCGTATATAAAATTCCGCAGAAACGTGATTCAATATCCAATGGTAAAAGACATGCAAACGTATAAAATATAAACTTTCGTAGCAGTTGCATATTTTAGATGCTTTTAAAACCTTTTTTCTGCGACGGGAAAAAAATGTGACATTTAATATTTCTTGACAGGTAACAAAATGTCACTTTATATAAAATTACTTTTTTCCCCGGGAAAAAAATGAGTACTTTTTTCCCTGGTAAGTGCAAATAAGTAAGAACACGAAGATATTTAATTTTAGAATATTTTATTATGTATAAGTTACGTTTCCTTAATGTTAAAAGTACAGTTATTAAATGTACATTGCCTGAAAGACATGTTTTTTGAACAATTAGGAATGTCTGCTACAGTGGAATTTTCTTGATTTGAAATAATATTTTGTGCCACTGACACAACTGCCGTTGATGTACTTGTTCGCAAATTGGATTCTGTTTCAGCTGATGCACTGCCACACAAACTAAACAGTTTCTTAGCTATTTCTGTCTTGTGCACTATCGATTCATCAACATACCCTTCAGCGACCATTGATGACTTCCAACCACCATGTTTCTTTAGTGTCATCAAGTCTCCCCAGATTCAACTAAAAGTGTAGCAGACGATCTTCGAAATGCATGACCTGTATATGACTTAGCATTTTAAGTCGAAGAAAATTGGCTACTATTTCAGGTACCTTATAAAACTGATTTCTACCCACAACTTGATTGACGCATTTCCCATTGCGATATGCATAAAACAGGCGGCGATCCTTTGCTGCTGCTGGACGAAGTGCCATGTACATTCTGTAAAATTTAATATATTCTTCAGTAACTATAAATCTCCTACTTACATCATTCTTTGTTTGCTTAAGTTTCACAATTAATGACGTTCCCACGTCTTCAATATCATCTAATGTTACCTGGCTAATTTCACATATTCGACAGGCTCCTGCAATCCCAAATACAACATCAACCTTGACCAATAAATAAACTTCATCAGGAGCATTATTTAAAAATCACTAATATGTGTACTCGTAAATATTGCAGATTTTTGGGCATGTAACCTTTCCCATTTTGTTTCAGAAACGTAATTAGTTTGCAATATTTTGAAATGTCTACGTTATTATTGACTTGTAACATACTTTTTATCATTGAATAATTCGACCACACTGTTGATGGCTTTTGTTGTTGCGCTAGTTCCGAAAAATAAACCAATAACACCGTCTCCGAGTAAGAACTACATGTCTTTTCGCCTTCCATTCCATGAATCTTGAATACGCAGTTTCGTAAATTTTTCGTGATTTAGCTGGCAATAATTTTATTGATGCTACTTTCGCTGCCTCTACCAATTCCGGTGGAGTAAGAGAAACTTCTGAATCAGTACTGTCCATTTTGAATTTTGAATATTCAAAACAATCGATATAAACAACTTAAGTTCGCAATTTTGTAACCACTGCAAAATTAAATTGACAGATATTTGATTACTTTAAAGGTTTCCTTAGCAACGCAGATCTAACTGTCCCTATAAGTACATCAGCCTACCTGTTTGAAACTTCAAATTTGACATAGATTGATTTTTGACTTTAATATAATTGGTAATATTTTTTAAATATTAAATCATTGTTTTGCCAGTCACAGAAAAATAGTGTATTATACGCGGGTAAAATGTAAGATTTTAGCTCTCGGTGTTTTGTCTCCCTCCGCTTCGCGTCGGGAGACAAACACACACCTCGAGCTAAAATCTAGTACTTTTTTCCCTTGTATAATAAATAACTATTGTTCATATGAAATAACTTCCGTTTCTATAAAAGCTAGAAACAAGTGAACAAGAGGTGTATGCGCCTTTGATCTATACATTTCAAAACCTGCCATTATACCTACCGATAATTTAATTTTATTTCTTCAAGAAAATGGGCTTTTACCAACAGATCAAGAGTAAATTTGGAGAAGATGTAAAATCAATGAACAGATGGACTAATATAACAATAAAACTGGCTAACATAAACAACAGGGTATATTTTTTAGAACGGTGTAGAAGAGATAATGTGATACCAAAGCATATCAGTCATAATACAATGCACTGTGATAATCTGTTGAACACAGATAGTGGTAAATTATATTACAGAATAACCAAATTTCAAACCAAACCAAGACGAGGATATTATGCTTAGAGATAGAAATCATTCACTCCAAACAGGCACAGCTTACACAAGAATTGAACAAGTTAAAAACTAGATTACAGAATACACTACCTTCAAAATATTTTCAAGATTTTAACAACAGACAAATCCTATTTTATAATAAACGATTTATCCAGATTAGAGCAATCAACATAAAAAAGTTCAATAAACTAAAAAACGACTTAGAAACAGAAAATCCCTGGTTTCTAGATAATTCTAAATGGATAGTAAATAATTCAGATGTAACAATACCATCTGATGTTAGAGATTTTTTATCTATGGGACCGAAATTCAATTTATATACAACTACAAGAGATCTTCACCTCGGTAAACTATTAGCAGATGTAGAAAACATTCTAGAAGCACATGAAGAGAGCAATAAAAATACGCTTAGGGCGCGAGTAACTAATATAATTACAAATTTTTTATTAAATCCTAAAAATGCAAAGATTGATAAAATCCACAAACTAAAATGCAAAACATACATATTTATAAAAAAAAAACATCCGGAATTAATAGTTACAAATGCCGATAAAGGCGCGGTCACCGTAGTTATGAACCGAAACCAGTACAATAAATTATCAGAAGAACTATTAAATGACAGAACAATCTACAAAAAGTTAAACACAGATCCGACATTTACAATACAAAAGAAAGTAAACGACCACCTTAATGTACTAGTGAAAAAACAAATAATTACAGAAAAGAAAAAGAAAGATATTAGTCAAAACAACTTTATTCCGGGAAAATACTACGGGCTTCCAAAAATCCATAAACCCCAACTGTCACTTAGACCAATAATTGCATCCATTATGACACCTACATACAAGTTAGCTCTATTTCTGTCAAAAATTCTGAGCGTGAGTTTTCCTATCGAAACGAGTTATAGTATTAAAGACTCGTTCACATTTGTTGAACGATTTAACTATTATCAAGTTCCAAACGAACATATTTTAATGTCATTAGATGTCAAAGCCCTATTCACAAATATACCTACCAAATTAGTTATCAACATTATTAAAGAAAAATGGAGTGTCATTAAAAAATACTGTACTTTTTCACTTGATTTGTTTATTGTGAGCCTAAATTTAGTAATTAACAACACATACTTCACATTTCAAAATATATTCTATCAACAAATATCCGGCACACCCATGGGGTCTCCAATATCTCCTATTCTCGCTCAAATGATAATGGATAAGTTGATTGAGACTGCAAAATCTCAGTTATCGTTCAAACTGGAATTTATTGTAAAATACATTGATGACATCATTTGTTCTGCCCCCAAAAATAAAGTTGAAGAAACATATACAGCATTTATCTTTTAAACAATCCAACCTATAGGCAAATATTGTAAATAAAAGCTCTAGAGTATTATATTTGCTACAATTTTTGTATGCAAAGTTTTTAAGTAAAACTATTACGTAACTAGATGCGAGGCATCTAAAATACAAGCTTTTATTTAAAATGCTACTTTTTAAATTTCTTATCGAGTTTGTCGAAGCACAATGAAATGTGCAATGTGACTATAATAATGGTATGATAAAATAATAATCCCAATAGAATCCCAAATGGTAATTGTAGTAATAAAAGTAAACAATAAAATATAACAATAAGTTGTACAATTTAGTTTTGTGTGGTCTAGAAGGATCAGCTAGCTCCTCTTCAATGTTTTCAATCAGAAGCTCAGTAGGATCGTTTTCTATATTTTCATTAATTATAATATCCACCCTATGGTGTCCAAAACAGTTTTTACAATTTGTGGAGAACGTAAGACCGGCTTTTCTACAATTCAGGGTCTTAGTACACCTTTCCTGCACAAACAGGATATGTCGGTCACGATTGCCTGAAGAGATGGTGCTCTGGTGGTTGTAAGGAACAAATCCATCCCCAGTCCAGTTGACCCATCCATGTCTGAACTTGGTAATAGGTACAGAACATAAGTTTCATAGCGGCATTCTGTATTGGTGACAGCTTTAATAAAAGATACAACTTGCTGCCAGCAGATTTAGAGAATACCCGAAAACGCAAATCATGTAACGTTGTTGCCTTATCGCCACCTTACAAAGCAAGCAGCACACGCTATCTTGCTTAGAAGAGCATCATACTCTGCAGCGAGTTATATAGCCGTAGCTACAACACGCACATCGGCGCATTCCACTGCCTGTTTCACAGTTATTTTATTTTAAATGAGCGTTTCCCTAAGGAGTGAAATAGAACAAAGGTTGTTCTTTTCGTTCCATAGGAATTTTTTCTGTGACACTTGGGCGATTATTGACCCACGAAAAATAATATTACTTGAAGCATTCACATGACACCTTCTGTGCCTTTCGGCACTTTTAGTATGTTTCTCCTCAGGTTCATAGACGATAACCGTCAAAAATTACTACAATGTTTACTCCATTATGATCCTGAACGAATTTTACGTACCTTTTGATAAATTTTACAGAAACTGTCAGTTCTATTCTACATAACCTTATGAAGCTACTGCAGTTCGATTTAGTGGAAGTTTGGTTGAATTGGATATTGGTAACAATGCTAAACACAAAGATGATTTTGTATCCTTACGTATCCCTCTTTGAAAAAATGTCAGGACGCAATTGTCAAATTATTATTCCACACTTGCAAAAACTTTACTTTATATGCTACTACCACCAGTTTATTGTTTCTTTTCAGTTTCAAAGTTCCCAAATTACCACCAACGATACTAGAAATTGTTGCTTATCCAAACTCATGTGATAAGTGACAATTCAATTTTTCGCTGCTTATGACATCAGAATTGATTGACATAACCAAATCAATTATTGGAAAAGATGTTACGTGCTAAAATTTGGCACTAGACATCTTTCTAGTTTAGTTTTGATGTGCGGAGTTTCGCGCCTTAAATTTGAAAGACTTGGCGCGTGTATTTCCGTCACGTCAGAAGTGCGTTGGACGAACTTCGCGCCAACGCGTGTGGGGGGAAGAAAAAGTGGGGAAGTTTCCGGAAGACGCTTAGGAAACGTGGAACTTGGCTGCTGAACATCGACAAGAGTGGTTGGGTATCGTATCGTACCGTATCTTATTTTAATTATGTAGATTCCCTTCTCGCTTATCTTTGATTGTCGACCCTATAAACCCGTTTCTTATCGTTCCGCTACATAGGTAAAAGAAGATAATTTGGATACAATCTGGCACCAGTCCATGACCCTAGAATGAACGAGTCCAGGGAGCCCTGAGTAGCTAGCCGGAGCAGTCCTGATGGAGGTCGCAGCCACCATCTTTAAATAATTTGGAAAGGGGCCACGAGCACCCCTGAAGGAAGTGATTCCGTAGGAAGCGGGACCTATTCATGTGAATGCCCCGTGTGTGGGAGATTGTTTATAATACCTTTTATGAAATTGGCATATTACGTCATTTACGAGTAATAATTTGCATATTGTGTGACGTCATTGACAGATGGGTGCGCTAATCTCCACTTTATAGATTGGTGTTACCAACTGCCGTTGCGTCGCGTATACCGCGTCGACGGTAATATAAGAAGCACGCGTAAATGTAAGAAAGAAAGATACGTCAACAGCCAATTTTTCATCTTGCTGGCATTCCGGCGGCTCTTTATATGCGGGTTGGCCTGATATCTGGGTGTTGTTAGTTGAACTCGTGTCTGTATATTTTTTCTTTTCTTCGTAAATGTTTGGAAGTGCTACCATGTTCATCTCGTACGTACCCTTTCAGAGATTCCTCTTCCATGAGTCAGTCCAGCAATGCTTTTCATATTCTTTATCAAGGTTTGTTCAATAACCATATTCGATCATATGCCTGACCAAAATAATTTTATAATTTCTGATTTTACCTTTTTTGCGAAGGAAAGATTGGCGATTAAAGCGGAAAATCAGTATTTTCGTCATAAACGTAAAGTAAAATTCGTTCAGCTTGAGATCGGAGACAAAGTATTGATTAGGACTCATCCTGTAATCATCAGCAGAAAAAGGGGAATCAAGAAGTTTTTCTTTTATATCGCGAATCTGCGACGGTCGTTGAAGTAATAAACAGTATCTCATACAGGATATTAGAAGACGCTACTGGATTATCTGCAGATATTCAAAATATATGCAATTTAAAACCTTATCTGATTCCAGCGCGCAAAATATAAGGCAACCTTGAAGTTAAATTCCTGTTTGTTCTTCTTTCTAATACTAAATTTAATGGGGACGGGGAAAGGGGCCAAGTTAGAGCCTGCCTTTCTTAAATATTTCGATTTTGATTTTCTTCATAATACGTCACTGGTTTAACACGTATGCATGATATTGTTCTAGCACGTAAGCTTATAATATAAGATATTGAAATTGGTGGTATCGTTCGTGGAACCGCGAGTGAGGAGGCTAATGGTTAAGTGATATAGGGATTGGGTTGGTCGGAGAGAGTGGAGCTAGACGGAAGGTGTGTCTAAAGACAGGGGTGACAAATTTTGTTTTCCAGTGGTATTTTTTTCGTTGAACCGGAGCTCCGCGTTTAAATTCACGATGTCCGGTATGTTGTATTGTATTGTATGGTATATCTTTATTATTTGAATAGCATTTATACAAATAACTATTAACTCTAGAAGTAACTCTAGCGAGATTTGGACTATGAAGTCCACTCTTACACCTAACTAGAGATTACTTCAAAATTGACAGAAAAATAACTAAAAATATTAAAAATAAAAATAAAAATAAGCATTTTTACAGTGTTTAAATAAATAAATATTCCTTTGCCATACACATACATACTCGCGCGTATGCGCACTCGCACCCATGCTCATACATACAGATAACAAAAACACTCATTCACACAACAGGCACTTAATAAATAAATAAATATAAGTATAAATAATTAAATCAATAGATATAGCTTTGACATACACATACACACGCGCGCGTATGCGCACTCGCACTCATGCTCTTACATACACATAACAAAACACTCAATCACACAACAGGCACTTAATCTCGGAACCCATGCATCCTAAATGTAACTACTGTTGCGATAGTAGATACTCCCGATACGTTTGTCGGAACTTACAGATTGTGGTAGAATTTCTTATAATGGCAGGAATCGAGTTCCACAGTGAAGAACTGGAAACCACAAAAGAGGAATGATACATTTCAGTTCGATGATGTGGAATTTTCAACCGGTTATCATCTCTGATGTTGTAGTGACCGTTAGATAAAGACGAAAATTTTGTAGTAAGGTAGTTTGGACCAGTTGTGTATAATAATTAAGAAAACCAACTGGATAAATGCAGCTAAAATAAGTATAGACGACTACAATAATTAATTTCTGTATTAAATATTGAAAATCATAATTCCTTATTGATTGTCTGAGTTTAGTTTACATTACCGGTCATTAATTAGCTAGTGACGATATTATTGAAAGAAAACCTGTAACCGGTTGTTGAAATCGAGAACCCCTCATTTTAGAAATGAGCCTTGCACTATCCGCTTTCTTTGTTGCGATTAGTGCTTCCGATTGGGTTTGGTTGCGTTCCATTGCGAGCTCGAACTGCAATGTATTAAGAAACATTTTATTCGAATTTAATTATTCATATTTAACCATAATTACTATAACTTATAGGTTTTCCATTAAACATTACATTATGTATATTGTTTATTTTAAGTTTTTATAGTAATTCAGGAATATTTGTTTGTTTTAATTGCGGCGTTTTGCCACCATTAGTTTATATATGTTTATGTACGATTTTGACGCAAAACCTTTTTAATAAAATAATTAAATGTTAGAAATGTTTGTTTTGCAACTCAAGGTTTGATTTATATTCTAACCCGTACCCACCCTGAATTGTCACCGTAAATTAACGGATTGTTCATATCCTATATTGTATTTTAATATTGTATTCGATATTGTTAACTCAGTCATGTACCCCAAGACAGCAGAACAAATAAATAGGTAGCTAAGAGTTGGTATATCACGCCTTACAGATAGGTACCTCTAAACACCAGGTACTTACTTACACACTTTACAATTTTAACTAAAACCATTGGCTAAAATTTACACACCTTAAAATTGTGAACTTCTGAGCCCATGCTATTATTTAATTTCGCAAACACAAATAGTATTAGACTGTATAACAAATCGCGTCTTATAATAAATTGTTACACGATACCATAAAAGGTAAATCACAACACCAAAAAGCAGAGTTGGACCGGGTCACCTAGTCACCGGGTCATCGGGTCATTTCATATCACTTATTTTGCCGGGTCACCAGGTCAGGCAGGTGATCCGGTATTGACCCTGTGACCCAGTATTGATTTTTAATGTTGGCTGGGATTATAACTTTAAAACAGTCGTAGTTATTTTGTGCCTGTAAAGTTCAATTCATGAGCTTTCTAAAAGACAACTTTTGTTCCATTTAACTAAACGTGTAACTCGGGATATAACAGTTCCTAATGATTAGCGTTAAAAAGGTGACCGCCCTGTATAAAAAGGAAAATTTGTTTCATTTTGTGTAGAACTGTAAAAATATATACCCTTAAATATAATTTTATAAGACATTATTTCAATTTGAAAAACTAGCCTAGCTTTAAGTTTCCAACATTTGACATCAGTACATAGTAAAAATATTACACAAAAATACATCTTACTACTTTTCTGGCATCTACTTCTACTACCATTATTCAACGTTTAATGCCCATATTGAGTTATCTGACCATAGAGTGGCAAAACATAATTTTCATGAGAACAATGTATATATAGTGTCCATTTATTTTTATCACCATAAAAACTCAAATCAATTGTACGAATACCTACTATTTAAGTAGTTCAGAATTAAAGTATTAAGCGTATGCTCTTTGACTCATTGTCCAAAAGGGATTATTATAGTACAAAAATGGCGCATTAAGGATCAAAACAGCAAACAAAGATAATCTATTGAACAAGGGTGCGTCCGTTTTTTATTAACGTATTTGGTTCACTTTGAAGCTTTCAATTCCCTTAATGAATTTGTGTTTCCGGAACCGTTTGGAACTTGGGATCAGTTTGAACCAGTCATTTTGAGACAGCAGGTCTGTTCTGGCCGCCGGGTCAGTTCGGGTCACCTGGCCAGTATGGGTTACTGGGTCAGTTCAGGTCCCGAGTCAGCGGGTTCCGGGTCAGTCCGTTTTCGGGTCACCAGGTCAAAAATTTGTGACCCGGTCCAACTCTTCCAAAAATTACTGGTTCAGAAGTACAAAGCATCAAAAAGACGACGGCATTAATTAAAATTAATAAAGATCGACTCACCATACAGTGGCTTCAACTTCAACCCTGAAATATATCCTTATCGTTCCAATTAACAGGTTACAATTCCTTACCGATTTAGATCGAATCAAACACAAACAATAGACGTACGCACGTGAATGGTAAAGATGGTAAAGATGGTAACGATCTAAAATAATAAAATCAGGTACAATACGAAAGTATAATTTACTACTTACGAATCACAAAGATTCAAATAAGAAGATGAAAATTATCATAAACGCACCAAGATAATTACCCTTAATTAATCAGTCAAAAATGCCTTCAACAAGGCGAAAATGCTAACGTCCGAAGATTTGACTAAAAGTGCTTGATTCGAGTGGAATTTATGTGTTGAATTTCCTAAAGGTGGTATAGAAACGGCGCACTATCAATATCAAGTTTTATTCAAAATAAATTTGAATAAATTGGAAAATTTAACTACAAGATACACTGCAAATATACGAAGTCGATTTGAAAAATACGCCCCTAAAAACATGTCCAAACGTCAGATATTAATGTCTGAAATGTGATATAATCCTGATCTGTGGTGGAGGAAGACGCTTGTTGGGTAGAAATTGGCACTTTTCTCTGGAATTGAGTGTATATCAGATGTTCGATTTGTGTATGACAAAAGAGGTTGCAATAAGCAAATTTGCAGATATTTTGGTCCATCCAGGAAGTGCGATTTAGCCAAAATTTTCAAGACTTTATGTGATCTCTGAGACAGACAGTCTATGGTCAATAAATGCACATAGACGTCGGTTCAATATTCTGATCTAATAAATCTGGTAGTTCCTGTTTTAATACAGTCAGCAAATATTGTACATTTAATCACTGTGTCAAATAATTCATTTAGTTTTATTCGACTAAAGGGTAGATTTTTTAAATCTAGATAGGTAGCCATAAGTTAGAATATAGATTAACAATTTCGTTTTAGTAATATCTTCTATCAAAATATTGTGTCTTGATGATACACAGCCGAAGTACTTTAATGCTCTTAAATAAAGTAGGATTTAAATTCTTGGCACGAATTTAATTCCAATGTAAAGAAATTAACTTTCAACCTCTATTTTTAAAGAAAGCCTTATGAATATTCGGGTTGTCCACTATAATTTTAATGCATGAACGAATGAAATAGAGTGTGAATTGAAATACAGTTACAGAATAAGCTTCAACAGCGTTGAAACTTAAATGCTTGCTCCAACTTAAAGTGTTTGTTAAGTAGAATCACCGCACTCTATTATACAAATCTAAATTTATATTAATTATATTAGTTACCGTGAGTATGCAATATTTCATTAAAAGCAGACTAATTTGTATAATATACGCCGTTTAGTGCCATTTGTGGTCATAAAACCGTACAAAAACAGGAACATTAAATACTTGGACTGGTTCCATTTGTACATACATATTAATCATAACCGCTTTTTAGTTCTGGGTATTTAAAACATTAGTTACATGCCATGAACATGCAACTGGGAAATGTATGGGATTAAAATTGTTTCTTATAAATCACTTTGTGATTTAAATGATTTCAAACAGATCCCCTAACGTGCACTGAATACAAAAATAACATTAATTTAAGACAGAGCGGGATTACCTTTAAGTGTGTAACAATCACGAAAAGAGTATATGAAGAGATCTGGGTTTTGGACTAATTTAACATCGTAAGACCTACACGCAGAGAAGTAGGTACAATGCTTTACAAAAATTTCTTGTTTCTGCTAAGTTGCAAGTAACGATTTAATTACAAAATTTAGTTTTATAAATAGGTTTACTACAAGAGTATATATTGGTAATTTATTGAATGCAAATAGAGCTTTAAAGATAGGGGCTATGTTATAATCCTAATTTCTTGTTTGTCATTGGAAAGTTGTCTGAATTGATGCAACTGTTAAAGCTTTCGTTTTCGGCGTCAGTTATTCCGGTAGTAACAAATATTTATTCTAAGATATTAACCTTCGACTACGCTTCTATTTGTTACAGTTCTGTGGCATGTGATTTTATTAATTTGAATTATAATATCAAAAGAAACAATTTCGTAATAGAAATAAACGTTATTACCATTTAATTCACTTTAAATTTATTTTAAGAGTATATTCTGTCGCACCAATACTACAAAATTGTTCTAGGAATTGAACGCTCTTAAAATACGTGATAAATATGTCACTTGTGTTGCCTATTCCGTAGGCGGTCTGTATCCATTTTTAAGAATTCTTAAGTTTATTAGCGCTTGTGAAAAGTGTCACGAGGTGAAATATACTCATAGGATCGAGGATAACTCGGCCATTTTCTTAAGTGCAACGACAACAGGGCGAGTGAAAGAAAATGTTGGCGCATTTATGTGCCAGCTGGAGTTTGAGGATCGCTATTTAGGTCGACGTAAGGTTGACGGTCGTTTTAGAATGGGCCGGGATGTTAAAGGTTTCCCGGGATTTGGTAAAGCGGCCTAAATGTTAAATGGACGATAACAACGTGGTTATCTATCCTCGGTATTCATTAACGGTGAGATAATAATATTTTAGGTAATTCTTATGCTAAAAAAAACTTTAATTTTTAGCGCATTTTTTTTATTATGAAGAAATTTTTGTAACAAGAAGTATTTGAGATCGCTCACATGGTGTTTGTTTAATTGAGGAGTATGGCGTCATAATGTCAGCTGTTTATTTCGGAACTCGCATAAACGAGATTTTGTTGCCAGGATGCAGTCCGGTGTTTTTGATTTGGAAATCTTTTCTGAAGCTGGAGTTTTAACGTGTATGAACGTCAGGTATTTAAAACCCTCATAGGTGCGGGAGCCGATTCCCGGTGAGAGTTTAAAATTTTTATGTTGGCTACGATTGAAGCTTTATTATCACGTTTAAAAACTTTTGAAAATATTCGTACAATTACTAAAGATATTAAATTTAATGAGAGTATAAATTTTGCATTTAGGATTTCAGATAAACGATCCTAAAAATTATAATGTTCAGGAAAAGGATTGTGCGTCAAATATTTTTTGCTAATTGTCGAAATCTAAAATTCTACAAGAGAAAGGGAACCCTTGTTTTGTTTTGTTTTGTACAACACGTGAAATAAGCATGTGGTCTTATAATAAGTTTGTAAAGTCCAAATTTCAACTAAATATGTCTATTTATAGTAAGCTTGATAATTAGTAGATTAACTGTGTTATTCCTATGCCATGTCAACCTGAACAACTATAATTTATTTAATCTGTATGCTTTTTGAATACCTTTTTGTAACAAAGCTACGTGTGAGTTTTTTTGAAACTTGTTGTGAACCAATCTAACAGATCTGTCAATTGGGGTTATTAAAATTTTGTTTGTAAAAATGTTATCAATTGTCAATATTTCATTACCTAAAGAGAGAATTTATGAATCTTTATTACATAAAAAAATTTAATTTTACTCTTGAAAATTAATCTTGTGATTTTGTTTACATATATAACAAAATATAAAAGGAAAGGAAGAATAGAATTACTTTACATTATATTTTTGGTTCAAAACACTAAGTCTTTTATTTATGAGTATCTAAATTAAATGACAGTACAATTTAAATAAATAAATTTTGAGTAATGAAACTTGAGGCACTCTAGCAGAGTAATGTTATACAAGTGAAGTAAACGACTTCTTTCTAATATTTATTTTTAGGTATAACACTTTTAGTGTTATAGTTTCAAAGTGATTAATTTATGAGTATTGCTGAATTTTTTTGTTGTAAAACGCAAACTGTGTCTTTTGATTAAAAATTGATTAAAAATTTATTGTGTGACATTTTCTTTCAGGATCATCGCAGCAGGAAGTGAAGTAGATACATTTGAGAGGTTTCCAGAGCTATTGTTTTATATAACTTGGATGTTTTTGATAGTCCCTATAGCCTATGAGTTTCTGGATTTTTTCATAGGATACTTTTGTTTTTTTGTTGCTCATATAGATGTAGTGACGCTCAGTTCCCCTCCCCCTTTTTCATTCCTGTGTGTAGTTGAGTTTACTTTGCATCCACGCCCATTCTCATTGCTCATCCTTGGGGTAATTCCCAGACCAAGCCGTGAATATCGTGAGTCTATCGGAAGCAACAACAAAATTGTGTCACTGACGCCCAACGTCAAAATAGTTGTACTAGTGTGCCCGACTCACACCAAAAATTGTTACACTGTTAACATATTTAGCACAACCTACATCGTCTATAATGTACCGGAAACTCCATTTGCACATACAAAAGCTGTTTATCATCAAACTGATTGTACAAGCTTTTTCAACAACTCATAGCTACAATGAAATTCTAAAAGCTCTCACAACAATTACCTTGCAGCTAATCGCTAATAGAACAAATATTAACTTCTAAAACAACAACGTTATTTTTTTAATTATTTAATATACAAGCACCATAATTAACTATCCAAGAACTATTATTAATTTCTGCTCACTACAGTAATTTATATCTCGTAATGCAATTTATATTAAGAGTTATTTACCACAACATTTTTCTCATATTACGACTATCAAAGCTTTAATCAGAACTGAATTAAGTAACGCTCATCACGGCAATTTATATACATATTCAATTGTTCTAGATTCTTTCGAGCATATACCAGAAAGTATGCAAATAATATTCTAAAGGTTTTTACTGTACGGTTATCAAAGCTGCCTATCAAATTCATCTAAAATATGTCGCACAGCAGGGGCTCATCAATCATCCTAAGTGAAGGGTACCTTGTTCACGTTCCTAAACAATTATTTTAGCCAGAATGGACTAAACGCGTTACAATAATTTATGTAAGATATTGAAGTTGTTGTTTACCTATGCAGTTTCTCCTATCTGCGTTTTCTTCTACTATCTGTGATACCAGCCTTGGATGTCGTAAGTGAAAAACTATATAGCTTTTTTCGCCTATTCATTTTAGTAACTGTTCATCTGCTCTACTGTCTATTTAACTGAAAAGCTTCAATTTTTCTCTTTTCTGTTACACAATCATAAAACGCTACACTTAAGTCAAACATCTTAAAGATACTTTCGTATGTAAGCAAATTATATTTGTGAAAAAATGCTTTTTTGCTAGTACAATTTTGCATTTACTATCACTTTTGTTCTCCTATCCTTTGTAATTCTACATTACAAATAACAAAATTTTTAAACTTTAACAGATCTGTTCTGTCTTATTTGTACAATCAATAGTAAATTTACTTCTGATTGCATATCGTAATTTTTATTTATCTTCATGCTACTGCTTTTCCTTGATCGATAAATCTGAGCAACGGTGGTTTTCGCGCTGTTCGTCTAGTTCAGTTTTCACTCGTTCTTTAATTGTCTTAATTGCAAACTTTAAGTATAAACTAAAAAGCATAACAAATAAAGAAAATCTTTGTGCCGCCCTTTTTTTAAATATTTATTGCGATTGCGAATAATCTTTTGTGTTTGTATTTCAAATTTTCTTCTGCAATATCTCAAACATTTAATGATACAACGTTATAATTTGCGTTTCTTATATCTCGTACATCTCGTTTGGCTACGCAACGATTTTATTCTAATAGTTATATTAAGGACCTTTTTATTGTGGAATTACGTAGATAATGACGCATTATAAATGCGGTTTTTGAGTTCCCAGCATTGCTAGGAGAATAACTTATAATTTGTTTTTGTATTTTGCTTCATAGACGTGTTCTCACGCTTCGAAGTGATGTGAGTCACTGCGACCTACGAGAACGTGCGACAATAGGCGAGGTGATTACAAGTTGGTAAGAACGAATGCCATGATTTTATACTGCTTTGGTCTGTCGTACCTAAAAGTCGAAGTGACTAGTCAGTGCGTCATAATGCAGTGAAATTTACCTTGTCTACTTCCAATCTCCATTTCCTTTTGCCGTACCTGTCTGTTCTTGTGTGTTGTAGGTAAACAACAACGATTTTGATTGCGAATATGGACTAGATAGGCGTCAGCCGCACCACATGTCCTGTAGAACCAAGAAAAGAAAAATAAGCTTATTGGCGTTTTGCATGACCAACTCCGTAACCAAAGATTCATTAATTAGTTTACCGTAAATTAATTATTTAGAACTCGAGATAAGCTTTAGCCTTAGGTATTTTGCATGGTTAATTTGTAAAGCAAAATAGTATTTTTGTGAATCCAATTACGCCATTTGTACAGCACATGATGAATTATATTACGTTTGTACATGTTTAACTGACAAGTAATAAATCTACAAAAACAAAGAATATGTGTTTGTTCTTCTTTATTCTGCATTCAAGCAATGCTCTTAGATACAAAACTGCCTCTCATGCACCCTCATTTTTTTATAAAACCAAATTAGTCTTCTCTTTATTTGTCTTCAAATTTTATTTTTATTCTACAGTAAAAAAATGGGAGTTAAAGCTTTTTTATGCATGCGGAGTTAAAGTAATTATTCTGTGGTCGTCGTATCTGCCTGCTTGAGATTTCTTTGGTATTGTCACAACAGCATTTTTTTGTAAAATCAAATGGTATTTCTCTAGCATCATATATTTTACCAACAATTTTGCACTATTTCTTCTAAAATTGCTAGTAATTTCGTAACCATGTCATCTGTTTCTACAGCGATATTTTAAACAAACATTGCTGTTTACAATTTCTATCTTAGGATCGGGTCTTATTTTTCGATCATCGCTTATTATTCTTTTTCTAGTTCGTCAAGCTTCAACTTATTTCTTCTATATAGTTCCCCAATATAATCTGTTCTCTTCATCTTTTGTTACCGGTTTTATACTATTTTCCATCCTTACTAAATAAATTATTAGTGCACATTTGTATTTATACCAAAACATTTTTCTACTTTACTACATACTTTATCGTACTTATCAATAATTATATGTCTTTCTACTACCGGATACTCTTCACTAATCTATTCTTCTTTGGTTGCCATACATCTTCTATTTAATCTATTGCGTTGTCTATACATTTTCTTCCAGCTTATCTGCTTTAATACATCTTCCTTATCCAAGGTTTTCTATCATCATACATTTGATTTTCCAATGTTCCATCCTAAGGTACTACATTGGCCTGAAAGCACATTCCTTTGACCTGGAAATGTTGAATTTTGCCGAACCCTTGCTATTGCAAGAAATGTAGGAATTTTAACGTGCATAACAACAGTCACACACAGGACCTACATTTTACTTCTATTCGAACGGGGGCGTACTTTTGCGAAAAATGCTTACTTAACATTTTTCAAGCGTTGGTAAAAAAGAGTTTATTTGACATCCATGTAAGTATAGCTTTAGGCATATTTTGTTATATCTTTTAAACATTAATTAGTTAAAATTATTGTATAATACAATGGTATGTGTGCAGCAAAATGGGATGATCAAGTGATTAGTACATGAATTATGTATATAACTATAATCAATTTCCTTAAATGCAAGATGTAATTGAAAATCAGTAACAAGAATAGGCTCCAGTAGTATAAATTATAACACCTTCTAATCAATTGGCTGCATAGCTCAGTTGGTTAGAACGTTGATCCGGCAAATCAATGGTCGCAGGTTCAAATCCTGCTGTAGCTGTTTTTTAGCGGCTTTCAATTACTAGTTCGATTTGAAATGGTAATTCAACTTTACATAATAAGGTTAGGTTTTCATTTCATTTTATAACTGTTAATATATATTAATAAACATGCATTTGCATTCCAAATGTGGATTATTCTTCCCCGTTTTTCCTAAATATAACTGTATAGAAAATTACATGGAACGCTCAAAAAACTTTATACAAAATCAAGAATTCAATCTTTTAATTATCGATTTTAATTATCATTATCATTAATGACCAATAAAATTTTACATAAACTCTCAAATGTAGTGTTTTAATTATCGTATCTGTGTATTGAAACGTGTACAAATCACCACATAAAATTTATAGTTGCTTATAATAAAATGCAAAATCATACTAACAAAGAAAGAAATTTTTACAGTTTGAAGATTTGGTAAATGCTAACCTCGTAAACAGCATAGTTCACCCTAAGGTGTATAAACTTACCTGCTATTATTCGAGTTTATGCCCTTTAAGTTGAGTGTGTTGAAACATGCAGAATACGATTGATACGAAGGGTGCTCGATATGTATCGGTAACTGACAACACTAGTATTGCTAGGTGCGATCTGACGTTTCTAACCTAAATTTTGACATTTTCAACAGTATACATACTATAACATTTTGCCATATGAACACTATTTGTTTTGTTTTGATTAAGTTGAAAATTTCGTCTCGGTTAAAAACTGGAATTAACTCGTGACCATTTTTGTGCAATGATTTTTTACGATTTTCGACGTGGATTATCCAGTGCCTGAATCAACTTATTTCGACTTTTGGGGAAGAAGCTCCAGCCAAAACCACTGTATATCGTTGGTATAGTGAATCAATCGTGGTCGTAGTTCGCTAGCGGATGAATTGATAGTGATCGTCCAAAATCGGCTGTTGCGCCAAAAAAAAAACTATGCTGTGCGCAAATTGATAATGCAAGATCGTCATGTGCTTATCGTGATTCTCAGGCATACCTAGGCATTAGTATGACAAATATACATTCGATATTACATGAACATTTAGCTGTGAAAAAGCTATGTGCGCGTTGGATCCCACATAATTTGACAATCGCCCAAAAAAAGACTCGTGTCGATTGGTGCAAAGAAATGCTCAAAAAATACGATTGCGGTGCATCAAACGCAGTGTTTAACGTCTACACAGGTGACGAATCTTGAATTTATTCGTATGAACCCGAAAGTAAACAGCAGTTGACTGTATAGGTCTTCCAAGATGAACAAAATCCAACGCACACACACGCGCGCGTGTCTAATCCATATAAGTCTGAAATTGTTTTTTGTTTGAAAGTAGGTGGAAATAGCTTACACTAACATCTCAGTAATGAGAACGGTTTATAAATTACCGCCAGAAGAAATTAATGATACTTTTAGTATAGTTGACAAATTCCTAGCGCGTTTATATCAGCTCAATCTTTCAGTCCCCAGTGAGATTCGGAAAAATTAGTAAAGGTTTCAGCGATTAAGCAAATATGTTTCGGGAGAATATTATTTCTATCTTTTTTTTCTAAAACTGATACTGTCCTTGACGGTGCAGGATTTCCCCTAAAACGCATTTCGAAGAGTTAACTTTTAAGAGTTTTCATTTTACTCTGATTATTCTACTACTTGAAGCTCAAAGTCAGTTTAACCTGTCTTAAAGCTACATTCCATTCTATTGAGGTACAAAGTGTTTTGATAGTTAGAAAAATTGTTATGAAACGAATTTAATTTTTTTTAAAATCATTTTGCAGCTAAAACAATAAACCCCAAACTTACAAATTAACTTTTCTAAAAGTATGTTATGCAGTAGCTTTTAAAAATGGCTTTATAGTTTTGTTAGAAAAAGCGCCCTTCAACAAATGAAGCATTAAGTTAAAATTATGTACATCCTTTTACATATTTAAAAATTAAATACCCTACTTTAAAATTGAATACGTTAAAGACGTCTTCCATTAGCTTTTAAAACAGAGTGCTAAAGCAAATTGACTAAATCACTTCAGTTAACATATTTTTCAGTTCCTTCGTTCATAATAACGTAGAAAATATCAACTAATCTTTGATTTTATGGACTTTCTCCAAAATGACATAATTTCTTTAAAAGCTTTTTTGAAACGTTCAAATGCTAACGAATTTTGGACTATTATTATCTAAGATCTTATTCTATATAAAACTAAACAAAAGTTGGGTATATTACTGTAATTATACTTAAGATTACCCATTAGGTATGTATCGACAACCCAGTCTTAAAAATTTTTTTAAATAATTTTATAAAATAAATTTTTTGAAACGACTTTAATATTAACTATAGAAATAACTTTCATTTTTGTTTACCGCTTTTAGTTCCCACACAATGGAATAAATTTCATTTTTGGAGGTGTGTAACGCATGGGTGTTACGGTAAATAAAAACTAAATGCAAAAAGAGGACAATTAATGGATTTCATGGCTAACTAGTATTAGTAAACACGATATTTCAATTCTTGTTGTTTTAATAAATATAATTACACTGACGGCAGTTAGTATCTTATGCAATCAACTCAAACCACCAAATCAGAAAGTTATTTATGGTAAAATACATATCATAAGATATCAGATTCATAAATTAATTTAAACCACAAAGAGGTAAACCAAATATTTCTTTCAGTCAAATTGCACAGCGGAATCATGTCATTTTAAAAAAGCTTTAGAATTCTTAAGAAAATAACAGTGAATTTATTAATATGTATCTCAAATATAGGAGAATTTTTCAAAAATTTTACTTAAATCTTCAATTATATCCAAAACTGGAAAATAAAATCCTTCTTCTTCAAATTACTCTAAGATTGCCGGCAGTTCCTAAAACAAATTCTCAAACTTTAAAGCGAATTTACTTATATATTTTAATTTTTTGTAACAATCCTCAAAATTTCCTAGTTTAACAAGCATTATATTATCGTAGAAAAGTTCTGTAATCGGAGTGAGTAAATCGTTACACTTTAAAAGTTTTTCTCCTTCCGTGTAATTAATGTTACCACTGTTGGTGATTAAGTTGCCATTTTCCAGATTTTCTCAAATTATAAAACAAATAACCATACTTCTAAAACAAACTCACCCCACTAAGACGAATTTGCCTCCGTACTAGGACGGATTTTACACATCTGTTTAATTACTAAGTCATCTTTGTCCGATCCATCCTACACAACGTCTACGCAAATAACCGATTAACAGCTAAAATTGCATGCAAAAATTACGTAATTTATTCATCTTGCCTCTGTTCTTAATATCACCCGGTAACTTAATGTGTAATCCAGCAAGTTACACCGAACACGTAGACTCATTTCAGAGGTCAATTTGTAATCTTCCAACACACCGATTATAACATTATCCACCATATAACAATTTTCAACAACGTAGTATATATATATATATATATATATATATATATATATATAGCTTGTATAACTTTTTTTTTATTGTAACGACCTTCTTTTTATACGATTGTGTTGAAATTAGCAGGTTTTAGGTCGGCTGGTAATTAAGAAAACTCTTTTTTATGGCCTAAATTTTCGCATATAATTTTATGCTTGATCACAGGCAATAACTAAAACGTACAAACTATTAACAAACTACTAAAGTAAATAAAATAACTATTTACAGTGAGTGTATTTACATTAGCTTATTCTGAAGAATTTTTAGAACAATTTTCTTTAATAATTAAAAAGAAATAATGTGTATATATAAAAAAATTTGATTAAATAAAATATTGGTTTGATAGAAAATAAACAAAAAGATCAAGATATATATATAAAAATCATTTAATCAAAATTGACTTTTACTTCTATCAAACCAATATTTTATTTAATCAAATTTTTTTATATATACACATTATTTCTTTTTAATTATTAAAGAAAATTGTTCTAAAAATTCTTCAGAATACGCTAATGTAAATACCCTCACTGTAAGTAGTTATTTTATTTACTTTAGTAGTTTGTTAATAGTTTGTACGTTTTAGTTATTGCCTGTGATCAAGCATAAAATTATATGCGAAAATTTAGGCCATAAAAAGAGTTTCCTTTATTACCAGCCGACCTAAAACCTGCTAATTTCAACACAATCGTATATATATATATATATATATATATATATATATATATATATATATTACTCATATTTAGACCAGAGTAGAAAATTAATTAATTACAGTAGGGTAGCTAAGCCGCTTTGGCAACAGAGATCCACAGCAAGATATGTATACGCCGATTCGAGAACAATATGAACAGCTAAGCCGCTTTGGGAAACAAAACGTGCAGCAAGATATGTATACGCCGCTTTGAGAACAAAATTGTCTTTGTGTGTAAATTTGTTGCTTCGGGGGGTCGTTAGGTCTTTGGGGTGTGCGTTCGGCGGGGTCGTTAGATTTTTGTCGTGGGGTGGTGCGCGTGCGCTGGGGTGGAGATATTTTCTTAAGAAATTTTTAGCAGCGTTCCCGACGTTAAATATTAAATATTAAATTTTAAAAAATGTTGTGTGTGTAGAAAATGGAGTTCACGTGTTGGTTCGTATTTTTCTGGGGTAGGTTAAGCTAAAAATTAAAACGCCGCGGTGAAGAATTTTTTTAATATTAGGCAAACGCGTGCAAGTGGTAAAGAGTGTTTTAGTTCTCTTTATAAGCTGCGTTTTGTACGAAGTAGAAAATAAAATTGAGAAAATATACGAAATGTTATATGATGGAGGTCAAATTTTTACACGTTTGCAGGTAAAATCTTGTAAAAAAGAAGTCGTTTACTTCTCGCAATTTCAATGTCACGATAAAATACTAAGAATTTGCATGCAGTCGAATATAACAACGTGTTTGGAATTATAAATCTCTGGTAATATATGTAAATCACGTCGACATTCGACTTTTAATATAATGTATTTATTTAACATAAGGTGTGTGTGTGTTTGCAAAAACATGTCAAGACAGGTATGCCGTATATTTCCTTATTGGTATGCAAATTATACCACCTTGCATCACGATTTATTTGAGATTTAAATAAAAAATTAATTTAATCTTATATCAAGGATGTCTTGCTTACATTTTAGCAATTTGAATATATTTAAATGTAATTATACATTTAATTTATGTGGCAATAAAAATTCTTTTACTTTTAGCGGTTTGGTGATTGAATGTAGATGACGCATTAGACATTGTATATATATATATAACTCGTTTAATTTCACCATTATTTGAACCTGCGTTTTTGAAGTGCTCAGTATACGTGCAGCGTTAGTATAAAAAGTAAGTTACATTTTTCTTTATTTTGTAAAAGAATATTTTACTTTATAATATTTGCAAGTTTGTAACAGCATTGCTGTTGTTTGTAGATGGATCAAGTAATACAAAACAATAATAAACAGTCCGTTGTAGGCCCTAGAAAAGAGGCAAAGATGTTAGAATTGCCCTAAACGTTCCACAAAGAATTTACAGAGCAAGAATAGTGCATTCCAAATATGGTGATTGTGTTCTAATTGAGTTAGCGGACAATATTTCATTTCTACCACAACGCAACACGGAATTGTGGAGAAAAACATTGAGGAATTGGGTTCTGGAAAATACGCAATAACCATATTAGAACTAATAGATATTAAAAGACCCAATCATCTTGTTTCCTACAGAATAGAACACATTTAGAAAAACAAAATAATAATTGGTATGTTTTATAATTATTGCTTGTTTTGAATAATGACTGAACATATTAATACTTTAAGTAGCGAAATTGTTTTAAAGTTAATAACGCATGCAATATTTTATTTAAAAAGTATACAATTAAAGAAGCTGAAATTTTGTTAAAATATATCAAACGATACTTAAGGTTATTTGTAAAGGCGGTTAGACATGGTGACTTAAATTTAGGGCAGTTAAGGCAAATTCAAACCAATATGGGATTGTTAAAAAGCATTCAATCGTCAATTAAAATTTTCATGTAGGAAGCGGCATTCAATCTGTTTCACAACCATCACGTTTGGGAGTCAAATGGATTGATTTGGTTTCCGCTTTTGCAAGAAGAATTAGAACAGGCGTTATAATAAACATGCATCATAAGGATTTAATGACATTTTTTAATGATTGCTTTAAGGTAATTAAAATTAAAATAAAAAATAGTTAAAAAATTAAATTTAATAAAATTAATATTACACTTTGTGGAGAATTCATTAAAACATCTAATATTGATGAAAATAATGTAACGGATTTTAAACATTTTAATACGAAAAATGTGGCGATTGACGTAGGAACGGATTTAACATCATGGTTTCGTGATGATGTGGTTGATAAACTAAGAACAAAACTATCGGAGTTTCAGGAATCAAAATCAGGCTGGGCTTTGAAAAAATTGTATCGATGGAAGTTAATATTAATAAATACGAAATGGGCAATGGACGTGTTTCATTTTTATTCCGCTTCCAAAGCAAATTTCAAATAAATATGCATGCATCAACGTGAAAAATTCAGATGAGTGTTGCTTTTTTGGGCAATTGTTTCAGCATTATTTCCTCTAAAATAAGAAGTAATCTCACATCCTCATATCCACACTACAGATTAGTTTTGAATGTTGAAGGATTGGAAATGCCGATGTCGATTAAAAATATTTCAAAATTTGAAAATATGAATAAAATTTCCATAAATGTATACAGTTTAGAATTAAATTGCGCTAAAGAAAAATCGTTCTATAGTATGGTGCCAACAAGGCTTACTATGCAGAAAGCTGAGAAGCATGTAAATTTACTCATAATTCAAAATCAATATTTTCCAAACGTAAACAATTATAATACTCCAAGTGAGGATTTTGAAAATGTTGAAATAAAATACCATTATGTTTGGATAAAAAGTTTATCGCGGCTTATTGGCAGTCAACTAAATAAACATAAACATAAAAAATATATTTGCGATCGTTGTCTGAATTACTTTAACACCTTCAATAAATTAAATAATCACTCTAAATATTGCGAAAAAGTAAATATCTGTAGAATTTCATATCCTAGGCATCGTCATGTTGAATTTAAGAATTATGTTTATAAGCAAAAAGTACCTTTTATAATTTATTCCGATTTTGAGACTATTTTAAAACCTGTTAAAAATCATAGTTATCAAAATATTCCAAGCACTTTAAAGTATCAACATCATAAAGCTTTTAGTGCTGGTTATTATTTAAAATGTGACTATGATGAATCGTTATCATTTTTTAAAAATTATTTGGGGGAAGATTGTATAGATTGGTTTGCAAACGAAATGGTGGAAGTTGCAAAATTTGTTCAAAGTAAATTCAAACATATTGAACCAATGATTGAACCTCATAATAACATTATTGCAACACATTGCTCTATATGTGAAAATGCATTTTCTGAAAACGCTATCATCGTTAGAGACCACTGCCACTTTACTGGCAACTTCAGAGGTTTTACACACCAACATTGTAATCTCAACTTTAGAAATAGTTTTGTTGTACCGGTTGTGTTTCATAATATGAGTGGATACGATTCCCATTTCATGATACGAAAATGATCAAAAAAGGGTAATATTAGTTTATTGCCATTAAACAAAGAGAAATACATTTCATTTACTCTGAACGATCTAGATGCTGATGATGATGGTGATGCTAAGATAAAGTTTCGTTTCATTGATTCTTTGAGATTTTTAAATTCATCTTTAGACAGTTTAGTGGCCACATTGCAACCTTCAGATTTCAAATATTTATCGAAAGAATTTTCAAATGTCTGTTCAAATAAATTGAACTTATTAACAAGAAAAGGTGTATTTCCATACGAGTACATTGATTCAATGTCTAAACTGAATGAATTTGAACTTCCAAAAATTGAAAACTTCTATAGCATGTTGACTGGTGAACATGTCACTGAGGATATGTATAACCATGCTCTAAAAGTTTGGAATGCATTTCAAATAAAAACATTTCGGAGTATGCCTTACTTTATATGAAAACCGATATAATGTTGTTAACGTGTGTTTTGAACAATTTCGCGAAAAGTCGTTTGCCACATATGGGCTCGATCCTGCTTGGTACTTCACCTTACCAGGGTATGCTTGGGATTGCATGCTTAAGCATACAAAATATAAGTTAGAGTTGCTTATGGACATTGATAAAATTATGTTTATTGAAAACGCTATTAGAGGTGGTATTAGTCAGGTGAGCAACCGATATTCCGAAGCTAACAATAGATACATGCATAATTATGATGCATCTAAACAATCCAAATATCTTCTATATTTGGATGCTAACAATCTTTACGGGTGGACAATGTCGCAAGCATTACCATACGGAGACTTTGAATGGGTTGACATTAATCTCGATATTATTTCAATTCCAGATGATGCTCCAGATGGATATATTTTGGAGGTTGATTTGGAGTATCCTGAATATTTACATGATTTACACCGCGATATGTCGTTTTGTGCAGAACATCAGATCCCTCCAGGATCAAAATTGCCTAAATTAATGACCACCTTATCCAATAAAACTAAGTACATTTTACATTACAGGAATCTTAAACAGGCGTTGTTAAACGGACTTAAATTGACAAAAATCCATTGAGTTCTAAAATTTAAACAAAGTTGTTGGTTAAAACCCTATATTGATTTGAATACTGAGCTTCGGAAACTTGCAAAGAATGAGTTCGAGAAAAATTTATTCAAATTAATGAACAATGCGGTATTTGGAAAAACAATGGAAAATATTCGAAAGCACCGTGTTGTAAAGCTAGTTAAACGTTGGGAGGGTCGTTATGGAGCGAAAAATTGGATGGCAAGCCCCATGTTTCATAGTTACACAATTTTCGATGATGAGTTAATGGCTATTGAGCTAAACAAAACCGAATTAATCTTTAATAAACCATTATATGTTGGTATGTCCATATTAGATATTTCTAAAATTTGTATGTACAATTTTCACTACAATTTTATGCTTCCAATCATGAAGGTGGAAAATTGCAAGCTCATGTATAGCGATACCGATTCGTTTATTTATGAGTTAACTTGTGACGATGTATATAACGAACTTATTAAGTCAAATCTCTCAAAGTTTGACACTTCTGGGTATGATGTAAATAATCGCTATGGAATACCTCGGGTTAACAACAAAGCTTTGGGGCTCATGAAGGATGAAACAAACGGTGTAATAATAACACATTTTGCTGGGTTACGATCGAAAATGTATAGTTACAAGTTGGAATGCAATCCAAATGAGAAGGAAAATAAAACACGTAATCATGGTGTTATAAAAAAATCAAAGGTATCAAATATAATGTAGTAAAAAATGAAATAACTTTTGAAGACTATGTTTCATGTTTAAAAGATTTTAAAGAAAAGAAACTTAAGCAAGCCACGTTCCGTTCCTACGCTCATGATGTATTTACAATAATTCAGGAAAAATTGCATTAAGTCCATATGATGATAAACGTAGTCTAATACCACATTCATATGATACATTACCGTGGGGACATTATAGTATCGCGATGATGGAATAAATATATTTTTTAGAAGTTTAAAACAAGCAATAATTAAGAAAAACTAACTAAATATTTTATTTGTTTTACAGATAACCGCTTCCCATTATAGTTAACAGTATGGATGTTGAACAATTAGTAGAAAATCAAAAAGAAATTGAAGTGCCTAGTTTACTGACAATTAGCATAAAAACAATACTGAATCAAATTGGGTTAACCAACCAGAGTCATATTGGTATGTTAAAATCAATACTTCCAAAAACAGTATACAAAGACATAAAAGAACCGTTATTGGAATGTTTAATAGTGCAGATATTTATGAAGTTAACCTCAAATTTCTTAAGTCTGTGCTACTACAAAATGATTTTGAAAAGCATGCGTCGAAGTATTTGGAGAAGTTGGTCAACTGCCACAACGATCCAACTAGAATCAATATAATGTATATAAAAGAACACATCAATCCAATAATGTATTCCAATTTTCTAGCAGAATACCTATACATATTTGAGGAAATTGGATGGGATCATTTTTTGGCTACTGTTTTAACAACAGGTGAAGAGGACATACTTCATAAGTGGGATTTTACAAAACCTTTGTCTGAAGAGCAATACATGTGTTTAATGTATATTCCAACAAATCGCATGCCTCAATTTGCAGAGCGATACAATCGTGTAGTTGTACATTCTTGGGAAAAATTAAGTACTATCACAGCTTCTACTGAGAGTTATTCATGTTGCAAAGAATGTATGAGAGGTGTTAAGGGTGTAATTAAAAATACAAAATTTATGGTATTTGAAGATGCTTGTATAGTACCAGATCTTATATGGAACATGAGTTATTGGTGTTGCAGATGTGAAAGAATGCCTTTATTTCAAGTAATCGATGAGTCAGAATATTATACTCATATTGATTATATTACACAAGTTTAAATGTTGTATAATGGATTGCGGTTGTTGTATATGTAATAATAGAAATAAAAATGTTTTTCTCAATTTGTATATTATTGAACTGAATACACTATTTTAAATCATTCAAATCGCATAAAATTCTATCATAATAGTAAAAGATGCATTGCTTTAGACCAATACACAAACTGCATAAACTGCATAAATTATTAAAAGTCTCCAAAGTCTGAAACATGCAATATTCATCATTATTAGAATAATTTTTCACTAAATCTAAAACATTTCTATAGTATGCATAAAAGTTCATTTCTTTTAAGAGGTTTACTTGATCAACCACTATACATTGATTTGCTTCCAAAATCTGAACTACATCATTTTCACAAAGCATATATTCAACATCATGTTTAGTAAGTTTTAAAAACTTTTCATCATTGTATACGACTTGTTGTAACTTGCACGTGTCAATGATTGAATCATCGTCATTACCATTGCCATCCAATGGTTGTTGCATAGTAAAGAAGTTAACTTTGTTATTAAGCAATTCCATAAGGTGATTCCACTCAACATCGCTTAAACTAATTTTATTGTTACCATCATCATTTAAGTAGCTATGTCGATTTAAATCAATTGCAGGTGTAAACTGTCGAGCTGGAGATAAACCTACTTTGATGTTATAGTATGAGAGTGGAAATGTGGTTTGTAGCAGTAAATAATGTTCACTTTTGCTAGCATGTTCAACTTTATCTAGATATTGATTGATTGCAGCATCATAATCAACATCTTCGGATGATGATGATACATCAAAATCATAATAATCACTTTCAACACTACTTTCTTCAACCATGATTGCAAAGACCTTTTGCGATACTGAAATCACGTGAGAAAATGTTCATTATATTTTTGAAACCCCACTTCCCCGCCATTACAAATTGGATTTTTTATCCATGAATTGTGAGAATTATCAAACCCCAACCATTTTACAAATAGACGATCTCCTTTTGGCGTAACACTTTTCAACAAGAAAACATCAGGATGTGAGGTTTTCTGCAGTTCTTCTGCATAAAATTGCCCCAAAATCGGTTCACCTTTAGAATCTTGAAGTAGATAGGTAGCAGGATTGCCAACTACTATTTTAACAATTTTAAAGATTTCTGTGGAATAATTTGGCATGTTACCTTTAGGAAAATCAGACTTATATTTCGAAATTCGAACATGGTCGCCAACTTTAAATTTTATCACCCCATTACTTTCAAGGCATTAAACTGTGGTAAATATGTGAATTCGGTGACATCTTTAGGCTTCATTTTAATTTTCGAATGTTTTTGTTATTATACTGTTGAGTAATATTAGGCAATGCATCCAACCATTTACATTTACGTCTAAGGCTAAATTGTTTGAATAATTCATTCTTTAACGTTCTAATTACTCGTATAACTATGGCAGCTTTTTGTACTGAATGTAGAGTAATGATTAATGTTATGCATCTTCATTAATTTTTCATATCTGCTGTTGTAAAATTCTTTACCATTATCGGTTTGTAAATTATCAGGCACACGACCTTCGTTAAAATGGATGTCATTGCCCGACAAACATCAATTGCATTTTTTGATTTTAAAGGACGTGTCCATAGATATTTTGAATAACAATCTATCACCACTAACACATACCTATAATTGGCATTTTCCTTAAAATATTGATCAAATTCGATAAAGGTGGCTTGCCAGAGATCGTCTCTGTGTTTAATAATGGTACGTTTTCTAGGAAAATTTTTTCTGGCGGCTTTATACAATTCTTCAACAACGGTAAGCTTTGACATTATATGGAAAGTGCACAATACTGGGTAACTATTATTTTTTCTCTTGATGTGCAATCGACAGTCAAAACCGTTGACATCAATAATAATACTAACGATTGGAACCTTGCAACGTTGGAGATGACAAAGCTGGTGTTGTAGTTAGTGAGATTGACGAGGTTATAGAGGTTGATGCTGGTGAAGTTGTTATTGTCGAGATCGGTGATGTTGTTGAAGTTGATGTTGTTTGCACATTACACTTTTCCTCAATTGTATTCAGCAGCTGTTTGTGTAAATTACTAATACAGGTATCCACGTATCGCTTATTGGCAGCATCATAATCAGCTTGTGGTTCTATAACATTACAAAGTTTTTGTATTGCATATCATATTGATCATCAAATGTATAATGAAGCCGATATTTTGTGGATGAATGTGTACCAAACTTATCGATACTCATCTTTCAAAATGCTATTATGCAATGATCCCTTCTTCTCTGAGCTCTTCTTCAATACTAATTATTTCATTATTGTGACCAGTATGACCTGCCGATTTTGATGCGTGTAACAATCTAAGTCGCTCAACTAGTTCGTGAGGTGTGTTCCAGTACACATACTCCTTTGTTTTAGCGTTGACTTCTTTCAACAGACCATATCCTACTGGTGCATCTAGTATTGGTTTAATAATTTTGATGTACTTATACGATCTGGAGCCAATAATTTTGTTTTGAGGATCATAGTTCCGTTTAAGAGCGTTAGTAGCTTCTAAAATCTTTCTGTACTCCTTTTGATCATTCTTGGTATACTTTTCAGGTTTTTTAAGTATTAAAAGTTCATATAATCCTGGAGTGCCTTTATAAGTTTTACCATTTATAACTAAATCAGCTGATTTAGGTGTTATGGTAACTAAAGCATTTCCCATACTTCAGTGATCTGTACTAGCATCGTATCGGAGGGCACTATGACCATAATCGATTTCATCTTCTGAATTTTGAATGATTAGTTCTATATATTTTCTAGGTAAAGGATGCTCATATCGCTCTAGAAATTCACCAGTAACAACATGATCATCATCATCATCGTCCTTTACTTCAACTTTAGGCAAAATGCCAAGAGCAGCAACATCAGCAGAACTATCTGCAACTGCCAACTTTGATTTCAATTTATGGTTAACAGATGCATATTTTTTGTTTTAGCAATCTGCAGTAATGGTTCAATTATTGGTTTATATGCTGTTTCAACCATTCGCTGAGTATCAAGTTCACCCTCTTAAGAGCTTTAAGTTTACGATTAATTGAACGTCTAGTTTTCGTTAATCTTTCTTTAATCGTTCTATCAGTGACATCCATCTTGTTGGCTTGCAGAGTAGAAACTGAGCTGCAGTAAAGCGGTTATAGAAAGTTTATATTGTTATATAACAATCAAATCCCTTTCGATATCGTCCATAATTAAAGTCTTTTGCAATGCATAGAAAATCATATTTTCTAGCCAACATCGCGAGCACATTAATTTAAAATGATCAAAAGTCATATCGGTACCAACGTGTTCATCATATATGTGTTTTAAATTTAAATGATCTTGTTTAAATAGGACAACTATGTTAACATTATCACGTATTAATTGTTTTGGTACTTTAGAATACGTTTGACACAGATAAAATGAATCTACACCCGAATGTCGACCCCTGCTGAAATATTCGCGAATTATATCCTGATTTAAGCATGAAATATCGTCAAATATCATTATCGTATTTTTACTGATTGCTTCTGGAGGGGTGACATTCTCTTTATCGCTATAGGCGTAGTACTTAATGCCATTTATAGATTTAAAAAGTTGCTCTAAATATTTGTATTTAGCTTGTTCCAATGATTTGGAATACACGCACACATTTTCAAACCTTAATCCGTGTGGTGCCTCCAATAAACTAATCATTACATTGGTCTTTCCACATCCTGATGGTCCGCATATTATCGCCCTGATTGATGTTGGAAATAAAGGTCCATGCTTTCCCACAACTTCAGATTTTAAAAAATTATGATCGTCTATACTTAATTGTTGAGGCTGCCGTATAAACTTCATATTAAGTCGAATGTTTTAATAATACTAATCAGTTGATGGCTAAACGTTGTAAAGGAAGGGTGTTCTAAACACCTTGATAAACAAATTACCGGTAGAGCTTCATGTACCGGGATACCAATTTTGTGGGCCAGGCACCAAGTTACAAGAACGATTAGTACGAGGTGATTCCGGCATTAACGATCTAGATAGATTGTGTCGCGATCACGATATTGCTTATGCTCAAAACCCTGACGACTTGACCGCACGACACAGAGCTGATAAAGTTCTAGCAGAAGGCGCTTGGAACCGAGTGAAATCGAACAACGCTCAGTTTGGAGAGAAAGCAGCCGCTTGGGCCGTAACCAATGCAATGAAAATTAAAACCAAACTGGGTATGGGGGTTACATCAAGAAGGATAAAGAGGAAGAAAAGGAGACAGTGTTGTTCATTTAAAGGGGGTATATTGACACCAATTAGAACTGCTGTAAAGCATATTGTCAAAGATTCAAATGTGAAGAAATTTATCAATATGAGTTTACTTGCTGCAAGAAAAGCAGTTAAAACCGCTGGTGGAAAAAGAAAGTGCGATTTCCTCGAATTATTCCCATACCTAAAGCGGGAGGCTTTCTTCCATTTCTAGTGCCACTATTTGCAGGTCTTTCAGCTGCAGGAGCACTAGCTGGCGGTGCTGCAGGGGTCGTTAAAGCTGTCAACGATGCTTCGGCAGCTAAGAAACAATTGGAGGAAAATCGACGTCATAATGTCACCTTAGAGGATATAGCTGTAGGTAAAAAAGGTGAAGGGTTATATCTTTCATCGCGCAATAAAAAAGGATTTGCCTTATACTTAAAACCCAATCGAAAAAACTTGTAAACTTGCCACGTAGAGCACTATTTGATTCAGATCTAAAGAAATATGCTAAAGGTTTACCTTTCTTTAGAGGAGTATTTATGCGTGATGCACTGCCAGCAAAGCCTCATGTTAACGAATCTGCTATTGTAAACTTAGATGACAACGTTGGAAATGGAACGCACTGGGTTGCATACAAAAACGTGGCAAGAAAGTTATTTACTATGATAGTTTTGGAGATTTAACACCACCGCTTGAAATAGTGAGATACTTAAGAGACTGTAATCTTACTTATAATTACAATCGGGAGCAAAATTTTAATACCTCAATATGTTGGCATTTATGTTTGAACTTCTATACAATAAATAATTTTATGGTATATAGTTGTTTGATTTTTAAATTTAATGGTAGTCATGACACAAACGTTTACGTTGACAGGTGTGGGAAACGTGCTTTCTGCCAACTATTTCCCTCCAATTGAACTTGATTCAGAATATAAACATGGGTTAGGTTTGGTGGGGTTTTACGGATGCAACTCTATACGCAATATTCATGCAGGTTTTATTATTTGGATGATAAAAAGGATAATAATAATAATGTTATTGATAACGATGATGATAATAATGCTAAAATAAAAATGATTACAATACCACCTGGAGCATATGAAATTTCTGAACTTGGAAAATATATAAACAATGCAATAGATAGTCCGCCAAGTAGTGCATTGAAGTTTATTCTAAAGGCTAACAATAACACATTGCAATGCGAAATGAAATCCATGTACACAGTGATTTTTAAACGCAATGATGCTATTGGGCAAATGCTTGGGTTCACTCCTGGCACATATCAGGCAAATAAAAATCATTTCTCTCAACAATCAGTACAAATATTTGATGCGACCAATATACATGTGGAGTGTAATCTTACTGGTGGAGCGTATAGGAATAGCGAGCAGTCACATACAATTTTGAATTTGATGTACACGTAGAGCCTGGATATAAATTAATTAAAGAACCTGTATCCATCACATACTTGCCTGTGATCGTTCAACAAATAGATAACATTACGCTACGGTTGGTCAATCAAGAGGGTAAATTGGTGGACTTTGGTGCAGAGAAAGTATCTATTAGATTAGAACTTAAAAATATGGGGTTTAATATTTTGGTGCTAGAGTATACTCAATCAGTTCACCTCAACCTGCAGGTCAGCAAACACCTGGTGCATTAACAGATCAGGACGTTCAATTTTAGAATATCTCGGTTATAAAGTGCTTAATAAACATGGAAGGCGCAATAAGAGGGCTATTCAACAGTGTAGCGTCCGAAGATACGATTACAGAATATGATCGTCGAACATATCACCCATATACGACAAACGCCTATGGAAACTCGGATGAAATCAATATTGTTATCCAAAAGCTGATCTTATGACTGCAACTTATGACAGCATTATATACTTGGAAGGTACTCTTAGTCCAACAGAAGCTCAAAATAAGGATTATGCTTTCACGAATAATGCAATGTTGTTTCTTTTTGAAGAAATTAGATTTACGCTGGGTGATCAGGTTATCGAAACGGTTAGATTGCCCGGAATTAAAAGCACAATCAAAGGCGTTTGTTCGTATACACGCGAGCAAAGTCGTTGTATGATGCATGCAGGATGGAGTGTGGAAAATAAACCCTTACCTTTGCTTAATGAAGCTAAAGATTCTTTTTGCGCTTCAATACCATTAAAGCACGTGCTTGGATTTGCCGAAAGATACAAAACACCGTTGCTCAACGTTCGACAAGAATTAACGTTGCTACGTTCAAAGTCTGATATTGATTGTTGTAAGGGTACTTCTATACCAAAAATTACTCTCACAAAAGTAGTATGGAAAGTACCACACGTAATGCTCAACGATGCCACAAAATTGTCTATTTACAAAGAAATTAACAAAAATTCGCGAATACAAGTAGCTTTTCATGCACGTGACTTGTATACCTATCCAAGCCTACCGTCCACTACATCTTTGGTTTGGCCTGTTAAGAGTAGTACGGGTTTTCAGCGCCCTCAATGGATATTCATCACCTTTCAAACCAAAAAGCGCAACCATAAGGATGCAGATGCGTCTACATTTAATCATGCAAACGCTACAAATATAAAGGCTAATATCAACAATAGAAGATACCCGTATGAGCAGCAAAACCTTTCTTTTACCGACAACAAGTACATGGATGCTTATAATGAATATTTGAATTATCGATCTCAATATTATGAACCGTTCGAGAGTTCGGTATGTTCTCTTCTCAGTTATGAGGAGTTTAAACAGCAGCCAATTTTGTAATCAACTGCACCAGACAAAATGAAAGCATCCATAATATAGTAGCAGATTTAAAATTGAAATTGAAGCATCAAAAGCATTTGAAGTTGAAACTGTTGCTTACTGCATGATTATGCATGACGTACTTATTGAATATGAACCATTTACTGGCATTATACGTAAACTTTAAAAATCGTTATTTCTTATAAAAGATGATTGAAATACATATGTAATATATTTTTAAATAACAGTGTTTTTGTTAGTATATTATTGATAGTCATGGAGGTTGTTGCTGTTCCACTCGCAGTGCTTTTAATCTTCCTTAGTTTCCCCATCGGCAGGGAAGTGAGGTGTGAAGATGAAATTTACACAAACAGTGAATTTGGCTTAGAAATGGCAAACGTTTATCTAAACAAATATGGATATATTGAAACTCATAATGTTAGTGGGGCCTCTATTGAAAATCGCAAATCGATAATTAAAAATGCCTTAAAAGCATTTCAAACATATTACCAACTGCCGGTTGATGGTGAACTAAATAAAGAAACTTTAAAGTTAATGTCAAAACCTAGATGTACAAATAAAGACAATATTTCTGAAGCATACAATGTACATCAAACCAAATTGACAAAGCGTGTTTTAAATTACACAGTATTAACGAATGATTTTCGCATCTTAGCTCGGACGGTTGAAGCATTTAAAGTTTGGGCAAAACACACAAATCTTGTATTTATATACAATCCACAGAGTTATGATATATTAATAACATTCCAACAACAAAATCATTACATGAGGGCTTCAACAAACCCTAATGAGCGGTGTAAGGATGATTTTGATGGACCTGGTGGTGGGTTAGCACATGCTTTCTTTCCATCCAGCGACGATGTTGTGTCTGAAATACACATGGATTATGATGAGTCTTGGTATATGGAACACTCAAATTCACCACCCAGTGGATATATAAGTTATTATGAGGTGCTACTTCATGAAATTGGTCATACATTAGGGTTAAGACATTCAAATAATGTTAATGCAGTTATGTATTCATATTTAGAAAATCATCATCTTGATTTACATGAGGATGATATTGCAGGAATACAGTCCCTGTACCCACCACCATCATCAGCATCTACCACCGTTAAATCAACTACCGCTGCTTTTAAACCTAACTCCCCAAATAAGCCAACCACACCGAACAAACTGCCGCCAGACCTATGTAACATTGAAATTGAACATTTTCTAATTCTAAATAAACGCATATATATGTTTTATGAAAAATGGGTTTGGATATCAGCTCTAAATAGCACTTACATTGAACCGGCTAAGAACATAATAGATTGGCTGCCTTTTCTTCCACACACGTTTAAACGTTTAGATGCCGTATATCAGAAACCAAATGGTGATGTGGTTTTCTTTAGCAACAATCAAGTATATCTGTTGCAATTTCCTAGCATGCAGCTAGTCAATGGATGGCCTAGAGCATACACTCACTTTTACATTCCTAATCGTGTTCGGGTCAATGCGGCTGTAAATACCTATACTGGACGTACATTGATATTTTATGGCGAAAATCAACTCATGGAATACGATGAATGTACTAAGCAGCCCAAAGCACATTTTTTACAATCACATGCATTTCCAGATATTCTTTCGCATATTACAACCATTTTTTGATATACCAATGGTCATCCATATTTTATCAATAAAAACAAATTTCACGAATATAGTGAATTTCTAGGCAAAGTAGTTCAATCTGGCCACTTTGATCTATCCATATTTAACATTTATTGTGCAAACAAAGGATTAATGCAACAACTTTACGATGTATTGACAAAGTTATTAAAATTGGACAAACTAGTGAATTCGTACTTACAATCTAGCAGTATGTATGATAATTATGATGATGAAAGTTTATCGTAATGTTAAAAATGTACAAAATATAATAAAAATTAATTTTTAGTTCATTTTATTTTTACATCACATAAAAATTTATTTGGAAAAGCAACAATAATTTCATATAAAAACTTAAATTCTAAAGAATGTTGAATAAAGTAGCTGGTTCTTAATAATTTCGTAAGTGCTTGCATATTTTCCGCAACCAATTTACCTGTAGATATAATACAATCATCGTTGATTGCACCACACTGTTTGGTAAAAGAGGACGCTATGTTATCTATAAATTGATTATAGATGTAATCAATTGAAGAATCATTAATTGTAAATAAACAATCGTTAACTATGAATGCCATTGAAAATAATTTATTAATTGCTTCCTCAGAAAACACGAGCGTAGCACTACCATTATGACTTATTCCAATATATGGAAAGTTGCTGCAGATATTGTAAATGGCATGCAATTTAATTCCATAACCAATGGATATTTCTTGATCTCTATATTCAAGTTCTTTTTGTAGAATTAGCATATTACGAAGGAAATGTTCGCTTCTTAAACTTGAAATTTCATTCCATTCCTTAACATTAAAACATAGAAAGCTTTGTGGAGCAATAACATTAGATATTTGCACTACTGCATTTAGTTCATACCGCGTTGAAATACCAACTTCCAGTAATAAACCCAATTCCACATGTAAAAATGTTGACCATGTTGATACTAATTCCTCACGATACTTATTAAATGCTGTAGGACGTGTTGATTTTAGTGATAATTCTGCGTTTGTATCAGCCCATGAAAAATTTGCATTATCATTTTGAATTGCATCGACCGATAAACAATTTGCATTACCACCATTCTTATTCAAGTTTTTATTAACTGTTGCAGCATACATGTTTCTACTTTAAACGCAAAACTCTAACTATTTACGATGGTGGATTTTGCCGGTTGAATTATTAATTATAATTATTCATCCAATACTTCAGTACAATCGCATTTTCCGCTGCACAACTGAATGATGTGCAACGTCTTGCGTGATATGAACATTTTGAAGTCTTGGGGCAATTCCACTCCTTTAACTCTTGTAAAGAAGGTGGACACCCCAAAGCTTCAACATTGATGATGTTGAGTTTAGAAAATTTGGACATTACCCATGCCCGTTTTTCTAACCCCTTTACATATATATGCGTCGCTTCATTTAATATTGGACTTAATACATGTTGCAAGCATCCATAGGGCAACTCACCATACTCCCACTTAATACCATGAACATTTTCTATTAGCCATGCATTTTGACGTTTGTGGTCTATCAATAATTTACCCCATGGATGCGGTGGTTTTAAGATGTATGTACTTACATCATTTGATGATGCCAATAATGGAACAATAGCGACTTCTTTATATATGAATTTATTGTTTACAGTTTTGAACCCTTGAACATCTAACACTATTGAAGTATTCATTTTGCAATATTGACGCTGGCTGTTCAATAACAAACAGAAACTAACATCTTAACCAAATGTCTACATATTTATATGCTTCGCAACAAGCTTCCTCCACATAGAAACGACGTGATTACTTTTTAAAATTTATGCGATTGTATAATTATATACAATCCCATTATATTTAATTTATGCATTAAAACATTCCAATGTGGTTATAAAATTATTCACGTTTTGTAGAAAAACCATTAAAATTTACATTTTAATCTCATATGCAACTTTGTAACCTTGATGCTAATGAACGCTATTATTAACTTCTATCGTTTGAGAATGACGCAAAGAAAGAATACCTGATGCTACACCTTGAATTATAAAAAGTTAATACATGTAAATTCTTCAAAAATTAGTATGCTAAATACAGTGTTGATGTTTCATCATGACCAAATAACTACATCAATTGCATATATCAAACAGGATTCTGAATAGTACACGGTTGATGTGGATATAAAATTATTCATGGTTTTAGCAATAAAAATTTAAAATATAACCTTGCTTATAAGTTTATAACATTTCTATGTATATATATATATATATATATAATACAAGTTTAACCATTAACTAACAAAATGAAACCTACAGCAGTAGTCACGCCAACAAACAAAACTGGGGTGCCGTGGTTCGCGAAGCCGACTGTGAAGCGCCGGATGCTGAGATTCTTAAACCCGTAAGTAACAAATATTTATTTCTATAAACTAATTTTCATTTTATATTTACTACTGAAAAAATTGTTATATAATAAAACTTAGGTTCATTTTTTCTTATTGTTACAGTAATATGCGATATACGGAGGTGGCAGTCTATCATACACCACCACCACGAATGCCATCACCACCACCACAACCACCACAACCATGGTCCCCAGAAAATAACGAAGATTTATTAACGGTTTTAAATGAATTTTTGGAGCAAAATATTCAATAAATAAATATTAAAGAAACACATATTTTCTAAATGATATTGGTGCTAAGGAAAGCTATTATTATTAAGTTCTATAGTTTGAGAGTGACGTTAAAACCTTGATGCTACACCTTGAGTTGTAAAAGTTAATCCATAAGCAAGAAATCCTTGATAGAAGCAAGTTCAGTGTACTTGTGTAAATTATTTTGGGATGATGTAACCAAAAGGAAATATACGACATACCTGTCTTGAAATGCAAACACACACACACACATTATGTTAATTAAATACATTATATTAAAAGTCGAATGTCGGTGTGATTTACATATATATTACCATAGATTTATAATTCCAAACACGAGGTTATATTCGACTGCATGCAGATTCTTAGTATCTTATCGTGACATTGAAATTGTGAGAAGTGAACGACTTCTTTTTTACAAGATTTTACCTGCAGACGTTTAAAAATTTGACCTCCATCATATAACCATAGATTTATAATTCCAAACACGTTGTTATATTCGACTGCATGCAAATTCTTAGTATTTTATCGTGACATTGAAATTGCGAGAAGTGAACGACTTCTTTTTTACAAGATTTTACCTGCAAACGTGTAAAAATTTGACCTCCATCATATAACATTTCGTATATTTTCTCAATTTTATTTTCTACTTCGTACAAAACGCAGCTTATGAAGAGAACTAAAACACTCTTTACCACTTGCACGCGTTTGCCTAATATTAAAAATTCTTCACCGCGGCGTTTTAATTTTTAGCTTAACCTACCCCAGAAAATACGAACCAACACGTGAACTCCATTTTCTACACACACAACATTTTTAAAATTTAATATTTAATATTTAACGTCGGGAACGCTGCTAAAAAAATTTCTTAAGAAAATATCTCCACCCCAGCGCACGCGCACCACCCCACGACAAAAATCTAACGACCCCGCCGAACGCACACCCCAAAGACCTAACGACCCCCCGACGCAACAAATTTACACACAAAGACAATTTTGTTCTCAAAGCGGCGTATACATATCTTGCTGCACGTTTTGTTTCCCAAAGCGGCTTAGCTGTTCATATTGTTCTCGAATCGGCGTATACATATCTTGCTGTGGATCTCTGTTGCCAAAACGGCTTAGCTTGTAGCAATTTTATTTTCCACCTAATATATATATCTGTATAATCAATCCTTTTATTAAATATTAAATAATATAATACATTATAATGTTATCCAATCCACTTAATTTAATAACATCTATTGTCCAATAAAGAACTAGTATTTAGTTCATGTTAAAAGTTAAATTCTACGGTGACAATATAAAAGCTTTTGTTTGGTATCCTTCTTAAAGCCCCCTCTACTCAGGAACCGCAAGGTATCGCTGTTACCAGGCGGCAACAAGCTCGGCCGGCACTTCTAACACAGCTGGGGTTCAAGCAGGTCGAAAGTTGTTCTTAGGAGCGATGTCCTTCATTGATTTTTGGTGTTGGAAGCATGCACGGTGGAAGATTGCACGTGTAAGCCATCTTCAGAAATTGTTTTGGATGGTCCATTTTTTTGTTGAAACCAGTCGTGGAGAACGATGAAGTTTTTGTGAAAGTACCGTTAGGAACATGTAACTTTGGGAATAATTTATTTTAAAATATATTGCAACGTAAATTATAAATAAGCAACCTTTCTGAATGGTATTCATGCGAAATTAAATGAAAATAATTCTATTCTTGTATAATATGGAATCACATTTATAATTTATTCAAGTTAATTACAAACAACATTTGCTTTCTTGTGGTGTGAATTACGCCTGGAACATCTGTAAATTGAAACGCAGATAATGGAAGCCAAGTGACGTGTTTTTCAGTATGCAGCGCAGCTGTTTGTTTGGAATGGAATTTTCCGTTGTTAATACATACGTCAGCTTTCAAGCAAGTATTTAGGTGCAATTTGGAGTTCTGGTATGTACAAAAAATTATGTTCGTATGTTGTTTGAACTGTCGACGTAGTAACGAGATAAATTTTACTTTAACCGACTTGTGTTAACTTTGAACAGGTCAAGGACAGACCTCAATTATATTTTACGTAGTCATACGATATGAATCTGTAATTTGTTCCTACAAATTCTTTTATTAACTCAATGAAACATCAGAAGATGTCACTACTAATTAGATAAAGTAAATTCTCATAACTTTGAACCTTTAGAAATTAAATTTCTACATTTGATATTTTATGAACAATTATCTGTAATTATTTACTGTGAAATTAAGGTAAATTTACCATAATTAACTCTTTCTATAAATAAGCAATTTTATGCTTTGTCAATTTGTTATATAAACTTCATTAAATAGTAATTGGTACGGATATATTCAGTACCATTGTAATTAACTCTTCCTAATTTAAATTAACTTATAAAGGAAGACATATTTTTGTAAAAATTACTTTATTGGATACCAAAAGAATAGATTCTTATTTTCGGACTAAAGACTATCTTTTATTTAAGAGGAATGAAAATCGATTCTGATTGTATTTAATTATTTTTGAGTTTGAATGCACAAACAGTGCTTTTCTTTGTTTAATTTGTTCACAGGTGCAGTGCAGGATTGCTAAGGTCAAGGTCGAGCCATAAGGTAAGAAACTTCAAAGATTAGGTGGTCTTTGAAATTATATAGCGGTTATAGGAGAAAGGTTTCCGCATTAGCCTTGTACAAGGGACTTGTATTAGGTCTTCTCAGTATAAAAAAATACGGTGGCGCCTTATTCTTATTACTAGTGGTCGCAATTACACCCCGACCCACAGCTCATTCTCTACCCAGAGCATATAGTTCGACTAGCCGCTTTGCCTTTGAGATTTCCTTAACTTAGAGCCACCTTCCATCTTAATTTGCCGTGGGCTCCTTTTTAATTATCGGAAATTCTCGTTAAACTAAATTGGAAGAGAAAAGGCTACAAGCTACCCTACTAATTACATCAAATAATTTTAATCACCGTGTATAAGGAAGCTTTGGGAAAAAGTACACGTTATTAAAACGTGGAGCAAACAAATTTATTCGTTTCATTAAAAATAAGGGATTTAAATTATGCACTAGACGCTTTCTATAAAAAGAAGCAGAATTAAAATGCTCAACTTGTATGTAATTTAATTATTCCAAGTAAAGAAACAAATAGAAATTACGTGCAAAATTTATATTAATTAATTCAAGTTCCAAGTAACGAGTATTAAACAAAATGTACAAATAATAATTAATATTTAATTAGGATTCACTAAAAATTAAAGGGTAGAAGTCAATGTCATTCATCATTATTTTAATTGGAGTTCATTGAACGATTATTCAGGTATTACATGCATAAAAGCTTTTAAAAAAACCCAATAATATTCAAATCGTAGAAGTGTTATTTAAAGTATTACGATTGAACACCTGCGTATTTTTAAATATCAAAATTCTAATAAATTCGAACTAATAAACAGGCAGATTCTACGTATATTGCAAACGATCGGATAAACCGTAGCTTATATTAACGGGAAGGCTAGATACGGGGTTATTTAACTCACATATATGAATCCACGTGGACTGAAATAACCGATAGTAAAGAGTATCGATTTGCACCAATAAGGCCAAGTTAGAAAAAGACAGATACAATGCGTCAAGCAGAGACACTAATAATTAAAGGCGTGATTTGTGTAGCGTCACGAGGGTCACGATTGGTTGAAAATAAGAGGCAAACATGAGAGGTGTAAAAATAACATTTCTGTATAAAATTTAATTAGTTGTTCTCAGACGTTGCGTGCCGTGTGGAAAATTTCTGAGATTTAACTGGCGCGAGTGCAAATTTAGTAGAATAGCTGTGCCCGACTGTCGAAAGGGAACATAGTATGCGAAATTCTACAAACTGGCCGTCGCTGGACAAAACCGACATACAGGCGAGCTATTATATAAACCCGGACTTTAAACAATTTCGCTCTCTTAGATTTTTGATTATTCGATGCTTTAAACAGTGCTCTTAGATTTTCGATTTTGATTTAATACTTTAAAATAGTTTGCTCTTTACGTGCTACGATACAAGTTGTTATGCATTAGTGCACTTAGAAAAGAAGATACAAGGTAATAAAGTTTAGTTATATTTGCGAGTATTACTGTACCAAGTATCCAAAGTTGTAACGATAAATGAATAAACAAAAGTAGGCAGTTTTGGGTATAGCCTGAAAGAAGTATGAATTTCTTTGCTATTTTTCGGGGGTGTTAATAATCAAATGTTATTCGTAATCGTGATCGGATCCACAAAACAAGATTTTGATATACTTAGATGAGTTCCTGAGAGGCCCTGAAACAACTTTAGATGAATGGTGGTGTAGAAAATTTTAAAAGGCGACCAGGAATCTGAGGACGGAAACATAACCCAGTTGGAATGGTAAAATTAGCAAGGACGATGTACGTTGAAGCCACGAGTGCAGTAACCTTCAGGTAAATTATACAATTTTGTTCGAACTTTGATGTTTTTGTGTGTGTTGAATAACTTTATAATTTGTTTGCTAAAAAAAAATGGACAGAAGTGAATGTGTACAAACAACAAAATTTTAATTTTAAAGTGAAATTTTCTTGTTTAAGTAAAAAAGGAGTATTTAGCAGTTTAAGTTCTTGATTATGATGAAAATTTGAATCTGTCTTTGAGCTCAATTAGACTAACCTGTTTGATTAACGTAAAGGGGTGGGAGATGCTCCCTTTGTACTCAGACTTAGGTCTGCACATATTGTTAAATTAATTAGTAGGCATCCTACAAGGACTTTAATTCTGGATGCAAATTAAAATGATGACAAATGTAATCTTGAAATTTTATGATACTGAAATTTATGCTACAATTTAATTTTGAAATATTAATGTATTATGAATATTGATGTAAATAGAGTTAACGTTGATGTTTGTGGTAGGAATGTGTTTGTTTTTTTTTATGAATGAGGATGAAAGTTTTAACTAGGTGAGCAGCCGAGGCGGAAAGAGTAAAGAGGCGATTATCAGAAGAGATTCAACAGGGCGAGAATCACATCAAATCTTGGTGCCAAATTCGAGAGGTTCGAATATCTTTTTTTACTCTGGTGAGGTTTTTTGTAGGATTCACAGCATTATATGACGCCCAATCTGTGGGGCTCGAATGATCAGTAGGAAAGTACCAGTGGCCGTGACCAAAGGGCATTTCACGGCATTATATGACGGCCCAACGCTGGGGCTCGATTCGAAAACCGTAGTTCCCGAATTTTTTGTAGATTTCACAGCATTATATGGCGACCCAAAAGTGATGCTCGAATTCCAGATAGTGTGTAACTATTCCAGGAAACTGGCGATCTGAGAGAGAGAGTTTCTTTTTGTGTATAAATTTAAGAGTATTTTAGAGTGTGTGAGAGTGATTAGAACGTATGCAGAGAAAGGAGTGGTTAAGGAGTCAAGGAGTGGAAATTGGAAGTGACGATAGTGCATTGTGTGAGAAAAATTCGAAAATGGAAGAAGCTGGAGGCAGTAGAGATCAGTCGAGGACGGAATCGGGGGATCAAGGAAACGAGATGATAATGAGAATGCTAGAGAGGATGAACGAAGAATCCAATAGAAAATTAGAACAGCTAAGCGATGAAGCTAATAGAGCTAGGGAAGAATCTAATAGAGCTAGGGAAGAATCGAATAGAGCGAGGGAGGAGTCCAACCAAAAATTAGAGCAGATAAGCGGGAAAATTGAGCAATCTACTAGAGAATTTACAGAGTTTAAAAATAGTCTTACCGTAAAGATGAGGGAAGTTGAAAATAGGGTTGATAAAAATGAGCGTGATATTACAGGTCTTCGACAGGAAATGGGACATTTAAGGTCCGAAGTACGCATTTTTTGTGAAGAAGAAATAAATATAAAAATGACTGAAGTAACGGACTCATGTAGGGATCAGTTAGGCTGGGTAGAAAGCGAAGTTAGTAGTATCAAATACAACATGTCAAGTTTAACGGGGGATGGTCCCAGATTTTATACAGGTGGAGTATCATTGGACCAACACATGAAATTTTATGGCGATAACAGGGTAAATCCACAAATTTTTATTAATAGTGTAAGAAATCTAGTGAGAAATTTATTTGACGAACAGACTAAACTCAATACGTAAAGGCTTTATTGAAAGACAATGCGGAAGCATGGTACAATTTAGTAGGACAGGACATAGACACATATCAGGACTTTGAAAACAAATTTTTACAACATTACTGGAGTGATCACAAACAGGATCAGATTAGGGACGACTTGATTACAGGAAAATTTAAGGGAGAGTTTGCAGGTTCTAGGGAGCAATATGCCATCCAAAAATACAGTGTGGCCAAACAACTTAATCCACCATTGACGGACAGACAAATAATCAAGTACTTGTCACGACATTTTGAACTGGAAATCAGACAACACGTGGCCTTACAAAACATCACAGAACGGGAGACATTTTTAGAATACTTACAGAGATATGACGATGTATGTGTAGGACGGGCAAGAGCGATACGAGAACGAAACGTTAACACAGTTAGGTTTGACAACAGGACACCGAATTATCCGAGACGGCCTGACTATAATAGGAATTTTCGACCGAATTGGGAACGACGAGGACAGGAATACAGAAGCAATAGTGCGACTAGGGGACCGACGCCAAGACCTAGTTACACAAGACAGAACAGTTTACCGGAAGTAAACAGGACTGTGACGAGCACGCCGAATAGAGACAGGGACACTGATATGAATACAAGGAGGACGTACGCACAGGTTGTAGAAGGACAACCAGAACCGAGCACAGAAAACAGGACGAGACAGGATTTTTAGAACGCGACAGACCACTAGATTTCTGTGTAAATGTGTATGAACATCCACGTGAATTTTTCAAAATTGAGGAGGAAGTAGAGCCAGAAACTGTAGAAAAATTATGTTTGCCAATTATTAATATAGGAATTTTTGAGAATAATGTAGAAGTATTACTTGATACGGGGGCAGAGGCGAGTTTAATATCGGAGGAATTCGTCAGCAAAATTAGGGATAAGGTTTGTGATAGAATTATGCCTATAAAGCGTAGCCATTTAGTAGCTCCAAATAAAAAGAAGTTTGCTGTAGTAAATAGTGTTGTGGTGCTTAGGATAAATATAGGAGGTTTAAGCTGTGAACAGGAGTTTGTAATTGTACCTGGACTGAAGTTTCAGAGCATTTTAGGTGTTGACTGTATGATGCAGTTAGGGGTTTTGATAGAAATGGAAAGGAAGGTAGTAAGGATTAAGGATAGGGTAGTGCCATGGAAGGGCAGTTATGAAGTCACAGAGAATGACACGGGGTTGAGTATTAATGTAGTAGATGTAGAGGATGATGGAGTTAAACAGATCAACACAATAAGATGTCCAGAGTATAGGATAGTAGAGGTTCAAGCTTTATTACAAAAACATGCAGAATTAGTGGGGGTAGAAGCAAGCACAGCGTTAGGCTATGAGCACGTATTGGAAGTGGATAATTCAGAACCGTTCAACGCAAAAGTTTATCCTATTCCAGCAGCATATCGGGAGCAGGTGGAGGCAGAATTAAATAAAATGTTGGAAGATGGCATAATAGAGGTTTCAAACACTCATTTCATAAATCCGTTGGTGGTAGTTAAGAAAAAGGATGATAGCATTCGTTTATGTTTAGATGCACGAAAAATTAATCAACGGACCAAACCGCAATTCCATTGTCCACCATCCATGGACACACTTTTGACGAGGTTAAGTGGCAAGTTTGTTTTTAGTAAATTAGATTTAAGGAATTCATTCTGGCTGATTCCATTACACAAGGATTCTAGAAGGTACACAGGATTTTCCGTAGAGGGAAAAATCTATAATTTTAAGGTGGTACTGTATGGTCTGTCAACGTCAAGTGCAGCATTAATTAAGGCAATGCAAGCAATTTTAGGAGCATATGAGCAGTTCTGCATACACTATGTGGATGATATATTAATTTTTAGTGAAACTGAGGAACAACATTACTCTCATTTAGAACGAATATTATTAGAGCTTAAATTAGCAGGATTGAGGCTGAATATAGAAAATGTGAATTTTTTCAAAACTGTTAAATTTCTGGGGTATGTGGTGAACACTCAAGGTATGTGTATCGATAAAGAAAGACTGTCCGAACTTTTGACATATCCGAGACCTAATAACATTAGGAAATTAAGAGCTTTTTTGGTGGTCCTTAACTTTTATAAGAAGTTTGTACCGGGATTTGCTGAAAAAGTGAGTCCATTGTTTAAACTTCTGAAGAAGGAAGTAAGATGGAGTTGGACGGAGAGACAAGAGGCAGCATATTTAACACTGTTGGAACAATTTCACGACCAACTAATTTTGAGGCATCCCAGATTTGATGTAGGTTTTGTACTGAGGACGGATGCATCGGATAGTGCTTTAGCAGCAGAGTTGTACCAAGTACAAGAGGGGGAAGAGGTGCCCATATCTTTTGTTTCACGCACACTGAAGCCGCATGAAGTAAATTACACAATTAGTGAAAAGGAGATGGCTGCAGTGGTGTTTGGTGTTACAAAGTTAAATTTTTTTTTGATTGGAAGACATTTTGTAATCGAAACGGATCATTCGGCGTTGTGTGCGTTGATGAATACAAGATTTTCGAATAATCGAGTATATCGATGGGGGTTGTTACTACAGGAGTTTGACTTTGAGATTAAATATATTAAGTGAGAAAACAATTTTATAGCATACGCGTTTAGTAGAAACCAAGACAAGGATAACAAAAGCCCGTGTGACATCATGATTGCTATGAACAGTCTACTACAAAATGATTCAGTATATGGAGAAGAGGAGATCATGGGGAACCAGAGGCAGAGTGAAGAGCTGCAGATTATTAGAACAAAGTTAGAAAATGAACCGGGATTCAAAAACTTCCATATGATAAATGGATTTTTGTGTAAAAAAATTCAAGACTTGGAAGTGTATGTAGTGGATAGGGTACAAGCAAAATTAATCATCAAAAATCTGCATTTAAGATATGGTCACATAGAGATCCGAAAGACTTGGTTAATTTTTAGGGAAACGTTTTTTTCAACTAAAGACTTAGGGTTAGTAAAGTCAGTCATCAACACTTGTCACTTATGTACTTTAGGAAAGTACAAAAATAGTACAAGTCAAGATGTGGTACAAAGTATACACGTACAAAATCCCCTGGACTTAGTTGCTATTGATTATTTAAGTAATCTAGTTCGAAGTACAAAGGGACACAAACATGTGCTGATTGTGACTGATGTGTTTTCGAAATTTACAAAATTTTATATCCCACTCGGGATTGTAACGAATATTAGCAGACAATGCTACATATTTTAATAACCAACGGTTTAGGGATTATTGGGAGAGGCAAAACATCAAAGTGGTGTTTTGCAGCATAAGGCATCCTCAAGCTAATCCAGCTGAGCGATATATTCAAGAGACGGTTAAATTCTTGCGTTTGGCTTCATATAGGAATCATCGTTTATGGGAGGACAATTTGTCCAAGGTTGAATCTTTTATCAATGAAACCCCTAGTACCGTGACAGAAACCAGTCCCATTATGCTTATCAAGCAACAGTATCCCGAAAGACCATGGCAAATTGTGCCTAGGGACGATGAATTTCAACAACTTTTGGTAGATGTGAGGGAGAGATTAAGGAAGAGAGCTGAAAAATATACAAGGAAGATGAACGCGAGAATAAGAAAGAGGGTAAAATTTAAAGTAGGAGACCAGGTAGTAGTGAAAAGCTTGAGGGTAGGAAAGAGAGAGATAATGACATGTGCTAAATTACACTTGCCCTATGAGGGACCTTTTGAGATAGGTGAAGTAGTAGGGGAGTGCACGTATTTATTAAGGGAAGTAGGGACGGGAAATGAGAGGGGACGGTTTCACGTCAACCTACTATTCCCCTATACAGGAGAACCAGCACCACAGTAGAAGTAGGTGTATATAGAAAAGTAGAAATAAGTGTTTATAGAAAATAAAGCTAGGTATAGGATAAATATGGGAGATAGTTAGAAATAGGTATATAGGATGAGAATAAAAATTAAATGTAGGAAGAAAATAAGATAGGTTAAGTGTAGATATTTCTTATAAGATTAGTGGAGAGTTAGGAATATAATAAGAATAGGATAAGTATATAGGATTAGGTAGGGGGAAGTGAGTATAGTGAAGATTAATTAGAATTTAGGACTAGGATAGGTATATAGGATGTATATAGGATTAGATGGATAAGTAGGATGAAGTTAGGGATAATTTCAGTTTATAAAATTAAGTGAGTTAGGAATAGGGTAGGGATATAGGATAGGTGTAAAAATTTTTAGGATTGGATATAAGTTAGGTAAGTTAGATAGATAAGGGTAGAGAGAGATAGGGCAATTTTTTTGTAAATTTTTTTTTGCAGTCTAAATGTCTTATATTTGAATTCGAATAAGCGGGATTATTTGTATTCAAATAGGAGGAAAATACTCATATTTAGACCAGGGTGGAAAATTAATTAATTACATCAAATAATTTTAATCACCGTGTATAAGGAAGCTTTGGGAAAAAGTACACGTTATTAAAAGGTGGAGCAAACAAATTTATTCGTTTCATTAAAAATAAGGGATTTAAATTATGCACTAGACGCTTTCTATAAAAAGAAGCAGAATTAAAATGCTCAACTTGTATGTAATTTAATTATTCCAAGTAAAGAAACAAATAGAAATTACGTGCAAAATTTATATTAATTAATTCAAGTTCCAAGTAACGAGTATTAAACAAAATGTACAAATAATAATTAATATTTAATTAGGATTCACTAAAAATTAAAGGGTAGAAGTCAATGTCATTCATCATTATTTTAATTGAAGTTAATTGAACGATTATTAAGGTATTACATGCATAAAAGCTTTTAAAAAAACCCAATAATATTCAAATCGTAGAAGTGTTATTTAAAGTATTACGATTGAACACCTGCGTATTTTTAAATATCAAAATTCTAATAAATTCAAACTGATAAACAGGCAGATTCTACGTATATTGCAAACGATCGGATAAACCGTAGCTTATATTAACGGGAAGGCTAGATACGGGGTTATTTAACTCACATATATGAATCCACGTGGACTGAAATAACCGATAGTAAAGAGTATCGATTTGCACCAATAAGGCCAAGTTAGAAAAAGACAGATACAATGCGTCAAGCAGAGACACTAATAATTAAAGGCGTGATTTGTGTAGCGTCACGAGGGTCACGATTGGTTGAAAATAAGAGGCAAACATGAGAGGTGTAAAAATAACATTTCTGTATAAAATTTAATTAGTTGTTCTCAGACGTTGCGTGCCGTGTGGAAAATTTCTGAGATTTAACTGACGCGAGTGCAAATTTAGTAGAATTGCTGTGCCCGACTGTCGAAAGGGAACATAGTATGCGAAATTCTACAAACTGGCCGTCGCGGGACAAAACCGACATACAGGCGAGCTATTATATAAACCCGGACTTTAAAGTTTCGCTCTCTTAGATTTTTGATTATTCGATGCTTTAAACAGTGCTCTTAGATTTTCGATTTTGATTTAATACTTTATAATAGTTTGCTCTTTACGTGCTACGATACAAGTTGTTATGCATTAGTGCACTTAGAAAAGAAGATACAAGGTAATAAAGTTTAGTTATATTTGCGAGTATTACTGTACCAAGTATCCAAAGTTGTAACGATAAATGAATAAACAAAAGTAGGCAGTTTTGGGTATAGCCTGAAAGAAGTATGAATTTCTTTGCTATTTTTCGGGGGTGTTAATAATCAAATGTTATTCGTAATCGTGATTGGATCCACAAAACAAGATTTTGATATACTTAGATGAGTTCCCGAGAGGCCCTGAAACAACTTTAGATGAATGGTGGTGTAGAAAATTTTAAAAGGCGACCAGGAATCTGAGGACGGAAACATAACCCAGTTGGAATGGTAAAATTAGCAAGGACGATGTACGTTGAAGCCACGAGTGCAGTAAACTTCAGGTAAATTATACAATTTTGTTCGAACTTTGATGTTTTTGTGTGTGTTGAATAACTTTATAATTTGTTTGCTAAAAAAAAAAATGGACAGAAGTGAATGTGTGCAAACAACAAAATTTTAATTTTAAGGTGAAATTTTCTTGTTTAAGTAAAAAATGAGTATTTAGCAGTTTAAGTTCTTGATTATGATGAAAATTTGAATCTGTCTTTGAGCTCAATTAGACTAACCTGTTTGATTAACGTAAAGGGGTGGGAGATGCTCCCTTTGTACTCAGACTTAGGTCTGCACATATTGTTAAATTAATTAGTAGGCATCCTACAAGGACTTTAATTCTGGATGCAAATTAAAATGATGACAAATTTAATCTTGAAATTTTATGATACTGAAATTTATGCTACAATTTAATTTTGAAATTTTAATGTATTATGAATATTGATGTAAATAGAGTTAACGTTGATGTTTGTGGTAGGAATGTGTTTGTTTTTTTTTATGAATGAGGATGAAAGTTTTAACTAGGTGAGCAGCCGAGGCGGAAAGAGTAAAGAGGCGATTATCAGAAGAGATTCAACAGGGCGAGAATCACATCAAATCTTGGTGCCAAATTCGAGAGGTTCGAATATCTTTTTTTACTCTGGTGAGGTTTTTGTAGGATTCACAGCATTATATGACGCCCAATCTGTGGGGCTCGAATGATCAGTAGGAAAGTACCAGTGCCCGTGACCAAAGGGCATTTCACAGCATTATATGACGGCCCAACGCTGGGGCTCGATTCGAAAACCGTAGTTCCCGAATTTTTTGTAGATTTCACAGCAATATATATAAATATTTTAGATAGTTAATTACACAAGGTAAGTTGATAAATACTATCGTACTACATTGAATAAGATGAAATAATAACTTAGAATTTTATGCAAAGTCCAAATGATCATTTCAAATCGAGCTAGTAATTGAAAGATGGAAAATATAAGGTCTTGGACAGAACTTGAACCTGTATCCTGGTTTCGCCGGAACCATGCGTTTACCAATTACACCACCAAGACCGATAACACAATTGGGAAATTTACAAATTTAAATCGTGTACACGACGATACATCAACCTAACTTTCAATTACGTTTGGCATTTTTGTCAATCATATCTGACATTGTCAAGTTTTTGACTTATGTCAGTTATAGGCAGAAAGCGACGTAAATTTGTAAATTTCCCAATTGTGTCATCGGTCTCGTTGGCGTAATTGGTAAACGCGTGGTTTCGGAAAAACCAGGATACAGGTTTAAGTCCTGTCCAAAACCTTATAATTTCCATCTTTCAATTACTAGCTCGATTTGAAATGATCATTTGGGCTTTGCATAAAAGTCTAAGTTATTATTTCATCTTATTCACTGTAATATATATATATATATATATATATATATATATATATATATAAGCTTCACTCTTAGTTAATGGACTGGTCTAATATTTTATGTTTTATAAATTATTTTTATTGATGAAAAATTGGGATGATGTAGTCCAAATCAAAATGCAATATTGTATTTAGCACAACATTTAATTAAGACCTTACGTTTCGGCAAAGGTTTTTGCCTTTTTCAAAGGTACTGCAAAAAATTGACATACAGAATGACATTAGTGAAATATTAAAAATACTTACTTAAAAGTTGTTAATGCAGAAATACATATATATAGGTAAACACCACCATAATTGAAATGGCGAGGTCACAAATTAAAATAACAAAATGGAGCACTCTCTAGGGTGTAAAAATCATTCTAGTAGAAGATTGTCATTATTACATATTATAATGTCAAAAGACAAGTAATGACTGAAACAATTTTGAAAAGAATGCGTGAATCATATGTAGCCTATTAAGTTATAATAAAAATCTAATTAGATGATATTCGGGTTGTTATTAAATGTTTGGTAATTTCTTTGAAATCCTGTATAAATTTTCGTATATGGGATGCAAATTTTGTGTATCTTGTCTGAAGTTAATGGCATTAAGTTCACTGTATATATAGTAAGCCTCTAAGAAAAGTCTAATTTTATAATTAGTTTCAGAATCCAAGATAACTACTTCTTTATAATTTGGAGTGTGAAGGGTGTTACTAATGTGTTGAGACAAAGCACAGTTTCTTTTATGTAATTTTGCATCAGACCTGTGTTGAATAATACGATTCTTTAACCATTGGGTGGTGTTACCGATATAGGTTTTTTCACATGAACAAGTTATTTTATAAATAACATTACTTCTAAATAGTATGTTGGTTTGTCTTTTAATTTTGTGAAAAAGTTTCTCATTGATTTTTCATAAATATTTACTATTGAGAGATTTGGTTGACGTAAAATTCTTGCTAACAAAGGAGTTAAAGTTTGTATAAAAGGTAATTTTTTATAAATCAAAGTGTTAGGTTTGGGTTCAATATTGCCAAAACGTATGTTGGTGTAAACTAATTTTTTAACCAGTTGTTTGGGGTAACCATTATTGCAAAGGGTCATTTCTAAAATTTGTAGGTTTTTCTTTATAAACTGTGGTTCTGCGATCATCTGTATCCTGTGTTTTAGAGCAAGTGCAGTATTAATCTTATGGCCAAAAGAATGATAGGAGAAATAATTTTATATATATATATAATGAATAAGTAAATTTAATCAGTCTTAAAGCATCCTGTCGACGTTATTGGGGCTCATCAGGACAGCAGTAGCAAAGTTGTAATATTTAACACGAACACATCATGGAAAGTACAGCATCACCTAGCTCACAATTGTGCCTTCGGAGGCTGGGTGATGCTGTACTTCCCAGAATGTGTTCGTGTTAAATATTACATCTTGCTACTCTGTCCTGATGAGCCCCATGCAACAGTCGACAGGATGCCTTGAGCTGGTATGCTTATTCCCATATATTTATTTATATATATATATATATTTTATCTATTGAAGTGTACGTAATAGCTAAAAGGGTATAAACAGTATATTGGTGTTTTAAGATTGTGTATATGCCAAATGAAGCCAATGATCAGAGCACTGAAAAATTTGTATTTCCCGTACTTTACAAACGGTAAAGTATTTGAAGTATATTAGTCAGAGTAGAAGTGCCAATACATAAAACAATGACTTGATGACGTGAGAAAACGCAGTATTCAAGGATTTATACTAAGTTGTACGTTGATAAGCCAAAGAGTGTAAATTTGCTGGTCGAAAAGCCGGTTGCGTCTGTGGAAGTTCCACTATTCACAACACAGAGCCAGGTTTATATGTGAAACATTTCGGCACTTATTTATTAGAATCAACCTTTGGACAAACTTGTAGTATCAAAATTATATGTGAAAATATTGAATCAAAACTGATTGAAGTGCAACGCGGTCATATGGACCAATGATTGAACAGTTAATTATATAATTGTAAAGTGTAAAAGATGAATAATAGGTATTAGTGACACAAACTAGTTGGGACGATTTAATTGGATGTTGGGTTTGTAAAAATGTATAAAGAGTAGGCATAATTTTAAAGGTGGTATCACCTAGGTAAACATAATAAAGGGGAGATTGATTTGAACTATTTTTGTAACAAGACGTGTTTTTGTATAATTGTGCTAATTTGGATATTTAAAAGTTAAAAATAAAATATTTTAAAAAGAAAAGCCTTTGTTTGAATTAAAGAAGAACATAAATAGTCAGACAGTATAGTAATAGTCAAGAAGAGTGGAGAGTTATAAGAGTAGATATTGGAGCGGCACTGAGACAAGCGTAATTAAGAGTGGATATTTAGAACGAGTTGGATTAAAGTACAAAGGATTTGGATTGGAAGTATTAGACTAAAGGAAAACGAATTAGAGTGATTTGGATAGTACATTGCGGATAGATTGGTATTGAGTGGAAAATATATATAGCAGCACGGAATTGGAACGAGCTGGTTAAGGAGTGGATATTGTTGGATTGGAAGGAGTGTTATACAGAACGAAGGCATAATTATAGAAAAATTAGCGCGGGGGAAGTAAAATTTTAAGGTATTCAAAATTCTAAATGCAGTCATTATTTATAGATTTGGGTGGATAACAAAATTAAATAAAGCAAAACCTGGTGTCTGGAAAGCAGAGTAGTCCTAGTGCTAGTGAAACGCAGTGTGAAGACCCATCCGGTGACTTAGATCGTTAGCCAGAGTTCAGAGAGGCCTACAGCGGAGAATAAATCGGGTGAGTACTGTGTTTTTGATACGTCAAAGTCAATTTGGTAAGAGTATTTGATTTGGCACAAGGCTACGCGGATCTGTTTATTAAATTTGGCATATACGAATATAAGGTTACGTATACTAAAATAAAGGTAGTGCAGTTTGGTCGGAGTCGTGGCCATCTACCTATCACAGAACCCACGGTAGGTAGGTGTAGATACCCTGAGAAGGAGAGTTTCAATAGTCGAGGCATATTTATATAGTTTTGTTTTGTATACCGACCAAACATAGTTAAAGCACGAAATATAAAGGTAAAATTATTCACACTGTCAAGTATATAAAATTATAAATAAATAAACCACAGTTTAAAGTAAATATCAAATATAAAAAGGGGGGCGGGCATAAGAATATATATATATATATATATATATATATATATATATATATACTTTGGGGTATAACGACCTTGTAGTTATAAAATATAATATATACAATAACAGGCTTTTAGGTCTGCTGGTTAATTAAGTGTGCTCTTTATTATATTTTGTACTTAAATTTTCAATGTAAGGAATTATATGGTATGTAGGTACATTTGCAGAAAGTTCAGTATTGTTATTTAAGTGTTTATTAGAAAGGTTAGCGTTTAAAGGAGCTTTATGATTGTATAAAAGACTTTTTATTAGTTTTGGTGGGTAGCTATTGTTTTTTAGAATAATAAATAGGCAGTCCAACTAATCTAACCTAACTTCAGACAACACCGACTAACCTAACTCCAAACAACGTAAACTAACTTAAACCCTCACCTCTACCCTACTTTGTCCTTCTCTCTCCTCTCGGATCCGTATGACATACATTCGATATATATCCAAACTATACCCGACATACATCCGACATATGTCCGGTATACATCCTACATATATCCGACATATGTTCAACATATGTCGTCCAACCTATGTCAGCCATGTCCGACATATATCCAACATTCGGACTAAATCCGACCTAGGTCGGATTAATCCGATCTATGTCGAATTTTCATTCGACCTAAGTCGGATGCAATTTCACCCTACAAGGCAATTTCACCCTATAAGGCAATTTCACTTTATAAGGCAATTTCACCCTATAAAGCAACTTCACTCTATAAGGCAATATTACCCTATAAGGCAATTTTACCCTATAAGGCAATTTCACCCTATAAGGCAATTTCACTCTATAAGGCAATTTCGCTATAGAAGGCAATTTTACCCTATAAGGCAATTTTACTGTATAAGATATAAGATGAAAATAATGGACAACTTATGACAGATTTAATTGGGTTACGATCAAAGATGTATGCGACGAGGATTCTTAATACAGCCGAGGAAGAAGAAGCTTAACTCTTACGAGAAGAGGAAGAATTACCTGACATCCGAGACTTTGGTATTACAAGGAAAATTAAAGGGATTAAAGGATCAGTGATAAAGTATAGAATTACTTTTGAGGATTATGTTGATTGTATAGAAGATTACAAGGAAGTATTTGTAATGCAGAATCTAATTCAATCATCCAAGCGTCAAGTTCACACTATCGCTGATGTAGAGGGATGTTGGTGGGATGTAGAGGAATGAGGTGGGATGTGGAGGGATGTAGAGGGATGTGGAGGGATGTGATGGGATGTGGAGGGATGTGGAGGGATGTGGAGCAAGTGGTGGGGAGTGGAAAAGTGGTGGGGGTGCGACCAGAAACCCCCAATTTACCGTACTCATCTGTTAATAAAATCAATCAAGTTTTCTTTCTGTCTAATATACCTGCTTACCAGTGTTGCAAAGAATTAGAAAAATTTTCTAATAAAATTCATAAGAATTATGTCTTTAAAATATATGTATAAGAAATTGGGCTTATGTCCGAGCATAGGGCCAGGGTTCGAGGCGTATGTCCGGGTTTGGAGGTTATTTTGGGTAATTCAGGATAAATTTTGTGCTCATTCTGTATGTGGATACCATTAAAACTAATTTTTCAGGAAAACTCTGTAACAAATAATATGCAACTTTATTGCCATTCTCCACTCCAACAAATTCTCTATGTTTGCTGCTGGTTGTTGTAACTAAACGATTGTAATTCTTATTTTTAAGTTTACGTCTACGAGTTCATCTACATCCTTTTTAGCCAGTAATTGAACATGTACAGTTCAGATTTTTGATCTGTAAAAATAACGGCCTTTGTTTCGATGTAAATTTCTTTAATTCCGACAATAACAAATTCTGTTACCTCATTTATTTCCTCCGGTCGATGATTGTGCGTGCACTACCTTTATGGATTCGTTTATTTTCCGCATAACAATTTTTTTTATTACAGAGGAATTCGACCTGTGTAATAAAATCATTAAGATTATATACTTTAACGGTTTAAACTCGTATCGCTACTAAATCCAACATAGCTCTGTTTTAAAAATCCATACCTAATACAAAAATACGTAAGAGCTGCATTGTTTCCAGTATTAGACGAATCTCTTTAAGTTAGGTTAGACGGCTCCTCTCCTAGTTAGGTTAGGTTAGCCTCGATATTGTTCGAAGTAAAATTTTTAAGTTAGGTCGGCGACTCTAAGTATTTTACCTAAAAAGTTCTAAAAACATGATAAAAGTTCGCGAGTTACATATTCCCCATATTAAAAATACATATAAGAATAAACGTAGTTATTATGTCTTTGCAATAGCATGTTACATTGTATTAAATGAAGGTTATAATTAAAGGTTAATCAGAGTTCATGTTAGAAATAAGAAAGGAAAAACTACTTTGTATTCCAGACCTGATACTGCAGGTGCAGAAACAATGAACTGCAATAAAGTAGTCTTAATTAAAATTATGTAGAATAAGACATTGTACGAGTATCAAGAAACTACAGACAGCAAGATCTGCACTTTCCTACAAGATGAAGTAAGGTCAGAGGCTTCATAAATACTGTAAGGAGCCCCTGATCGCCAGTCAGTCTTCGAACTTCATAACTTTAACATTGTTGGTAGTTCAAGCTACTCATTGGTAATTATTGATTGTTAAAATATTGACTTTGATTATTTTTTTGCCAACTAAATTAAGTCACGTTAATGAACATAACGTACAAGTTGTTATAGAAGAAATAAACCATTTTTGTAATTACTGTATTAAAATTAATTTGATATGAGTGTTTTTGGTAACAATTGTTTTAAAAAAAAAAGCTCCCAAAGGCCCAAGATCTATCTCGCGTACTAATAAAAACATGCAATTTTAGTTTCCAGCTTCAAAAACTCAGTTCGTTAAAATTACTTCTCGTTTCGTTAACAAATGAATTTTTCTAACAAATATACACAAAATGAGTGCTGTATGTCGTGAGAAAAATCCAACTTGTTTGTTCATTACAGGAGTAGCAGATACTGACTTAGCACTTGATCTTTAAATTGACAATTTGCATGAACAATTAAGGAACAGTTTCCGCATACCAATATTGTAAGATATAAATTGTAAATTTAAGTTGAAAGAACTTTTCGCTAATCATTTTGTTGAGTTCAGCATCTGAAATACTTTCGAAGTTTCTAAATTAGTAGCATGACATAAAATTACATTCTAGAGAAGAAACTTGTCAATGCCTCTAGTATTCTGTTTGTAAAACAGCCTTATAACAAGGCATTACTATTAGGATAATGCGTTGTATAAACATATTCCTTCCATGCATCAGCATAACTAGCATTAATGTACTTATAAGTAAGCGCTACACCAAGTTTGATGCCACAAATGGGCAATAATGATCTCTAATACAGTGGCTCCGCAACTACGTCTCCTTATCAATAGCAGATGATTACCCAGCATCTATTAACTGAACAATGGATTTATAATAACCTTACGCCCTCGCGGACTGGTGCACAATACGAGATAAGCTTAATAGCAACTTGTCGTTAATTTAATTAACATATATTTTTGTAGCTCAAACGAATAGGCCACTTAAATTTGACACGACGACACGAATTTCCAATAGCGTTATATTCAATCCGATTGACAATTTAATTTTGAATGGATACCCACACTTCAATTAAGTTCGATTCGAACTTGTACGTTACACACTTAAATTGGTTGCTTCCTCAAAAATGGAAATGAAGTTCTATATTTAGAACTAATTTAGGGATACAAAGATAAATTTGTATATTCGCTCTTCTAATTTATTTGGAGCACCAAAGTGTCATTATCATCAGAATGGTATATTTGCTGAATATGGCTTTATATTAAATATTATACTGATTTTAAAGCCTTTGAAGTAATATACATTTCGGAAATATTTTACTTGCAACACGAGATCAATTTAATAAATTACACCTAAATTAAACAAAAAATGTTCATATGAGATTTAGTAGAATATAATAAAAATTAAACTCCAACTCAACAAACGCTTTGAGTTGTAGGTTGAAAAAATAGCAGGTATAAAAAACTCCTCCCGCTCCCAAAACGCGGTATTTACTAGCATTATCTTCATATCTGAAGACATTGGGTGCCTTCGGCAAGTTATCAATAATTGCTGATTACTTTTGTTTGGGCAACAGGTACTCTTTTCTTTACAACTTATTGATCCCCTCCTAAATCATGAAGACTTAAAAGCATTACCGAATAAAGGAATTGTTCTCTTGATGGGACCACAAAAATAATATTAACTTCGTCGTTGTTCGTAAGTGTTAAGAGCTCATCACAGTAGCCGCCATCTTGAAATTTCTAAAGATCCAAATTTCTTTCCTATTAAGCACCCAAATTAAAAACGGTTTTAATAAAAGTTATTTATAAAATAAATAATTGTCTATGTGGGAAAGTTCTTTAAGTTTTTTTAACTAAAAAAATTTTTTTTTGCTGGTAATAGAGGGGTTTTTAACAAAATCAGTGACTTTCCCAAATGTGTGAATAATTTTTCTGAATTTTCATCAAAATTGCACACTACAATTCAGTTTATTTATCGAATAAATAAAATATTAGTATTTTTAGAAAAATGCAGCTGCAATATGCTACTGTGGAACAATTCAGAACTTCCATGTCACACACTATTGTAAAACAGAAATGGTTTGAATACATGCTATATAAAACAAAACACAACAAACATCTATTGAGATCAAACTACCCTTATGAGAGTTTTCGACTATAGTCGTAATTGCACGCAAATCTATTTATAACTTTCATTATGGATATTATTTGGCGTCTCAGCAATTACAGAAATGAGTTGTTCTTCATAAACCTTGATTTATATAAATTTTTGTTGGGTTTCCTATTTAGTGATGTAGGTAATTGGTATTCTCCCAGTTTGGGTAGTGTAAAAAAGAATAAGCACAGAATTGTTTCATTTTTATGCTCAAGTTCAATTAATATTTTGGGATAAATTTAAAAAGCCACCAGTAATATTTCGCTCATATTTGGGCTTGTATAGTAATAAGGAATAATGTGATAAAAATTCTTACGGTTAATTAGAATTTACAAGCCATGTTTAGTTAAGTTTTTTACCCTCAAACTTCTCTAATACACTTAAAACTTACTTTTGTTCATTATGGTACAAATTCACCATTCACAAACTCCCATACGCAATTGTAATGGAACAAAATTTGACAAGCTGCAATGAAAACGTAAATAAACAAACTCTGGACTGCTCAAAAATGCAAGGCATGCATTTTTATTCTACTACAGGAATGTTTACTGTGTCCGATTCAGTACAATTTTAAATATATAATAGCAATGTAAACATATTGAAAATTTGTATTTTATATTTATATCTATTTTTAATTGTAAAATAAAACGTTCTTGGTCGTTGCGGTCACTTTGTTTATTATTTCTTCGTTAGAAAATGATAAAGGAAATGAAGGTGTAATAAGAAAAGAAACCAAACCAACATTTGTAGCTTTTCACAAACTGTAATCAAAACCCACTTGACACTTTATCTGATCATTTTTTGTTAGAGATACGTTTAAGGCATTATTCTGTTTTTTCCTTTTATTGGCCAACTAATTAATGTAACAGCTTTGTCAATTGCATATTAGAAATTGTAAAATTACTGTGCGATGCAAATGTAGGAATGTTAAATCTTATAATTTCTTGTTTCCTAATATTTTTTTTTTACATTAGATATTGGAATTTCAAAGGTTTTCACTGATTATAAATGTTAGAGAATATGTATAATTAAAATATCTGTGAGGTTTATAACTGGACTAATAAGTTTAACAGCACTGCCGTCTATATGTGCTCCCTGGTACTTCATAAACCAAATAGCGGGGTACTATACTTCATATCCTTTTCTACGCTATTTCATCCCAACCCGCGTTTTTACAGCAGATGGTAGGTAACCTGCTGTGAAGAGCTCTTAAGTATAATTACAAAAGTGTTCGATATCGCTGTACAGATAAAACAAGTTACAGTCCAGCATCAAAGATGGAATTAAAAGTAAGTGATTATGTTTATGCATGATTTCAGTCTTTACTACAACGTCCATGGTCCTTCGGGCAAATCTTAATTGTATTTCACGTCCTCAATACTTTAAATTATATTTTCATTTGATTGGGACAGTAATATAAATTTCATCATCGTTATAAAGCAAAGTAGATACTTTTTTGGATTTTTGTTTTAAAATAGTTGCAATCTAAAAAGTTTTTCGTTCTGATATAGAAAATATTTATTTCGTTATAGCTTTAACGAGAGTTTTAAATTAATATAAACACTAAGTAACGATACAATACAGGTTTTAGAAAGGTCTTGTTCACAAACATACTTGTCTTTTGTCCATTTCCGTAGTTTTGTGTCACACAAATTTGCACATTGTGTCAACATATTTATTAAAGGGAAGGATTACAAATGTTGGAAATTTTGAACTTCGTTTACCTCAACAATTGCCAGTGCTATTGTTTCGTTAGGAATACGGTACCTGCAATCTATTGTACCTCATTTCTCTGTGTAAAACCACCGTTTTGATATAAGGTTATTGGATTTTGAACTTGCAGTATTTCTTAGTTAATACCTTGATTTGAAAACACATTTGTTTCAACATGATAACCACAAAAAGGTTATTGTTTCACGGAAATGCCGCCTTAGCAAGATTAACAGCATCACAACAAACACTCACTTTGTTAGATCAAACACGCAATAATTTCGCAGATTATCCTCAGAAATCATTTCAGAATTCAACACACTTTATTTCAATTGTATGTTGGACAAAGACAGTACAGGAGAAATTTTCTGCAAACGCATAGATTCAGATAAACATTTTCTTCAAATTAAGATTCGGTTCATACAAACGCAAAGACAGCTTGGTGAAAAATTGCCACTCGCACCGCAGATGGTTTGGACCCAACCAGGGACAAGTAAGATAAGGATATCACCGATACAAGTAGTTAAATTTACCGGAAAATTGAAAGTATTTGAATTACATTTTAATTCTTTTCGTACTTTGATAGATTCCAATCAACAGCTTTTTCTAATTGAACAGTATTATTTTTTGCTAGATAGTTTAGATAATAGATCTAAGCAGCTAATTAAACAGTTAGCAGTCTCTAATAATAATTACCCTATAACCGTAAAAATTATCGCTAATCGATCTGAAAATAAACGATTAGTTCTGACTGCTTTTTTTAAATTGTATGGAATGAGCTTCAAAAGTATTCTGCTACGTCGGAAAATGTTTTCTCGTTATTAAATGTATTTGTTGAAAACACTTGTGCTTTGAAAAATTTAGAAAACGGGGATTTGTCTGATTTTAATTTTAATTTTAATTTTAATTGGTTATTGCGAAAATTAGATTCAGATACTGCCAACTGTTTCGAAATCCAAAATGTTTCGGAAATACCAACCTTTGAAGAATTGAAGGCATTTTTAGATCAAATGCGTAAAGCGTTAAAGATAAACGAATTGATGTCTCAAAAACATCGAAAACCGTCAATTAGGTTACCAAATGAATCTTCGTTTTCGAATAGAAATAATTCGGTTCGCGCGGCGTTTGTATCTACGTCACCAAAAAACGCTTAGTATATAATGACTCACACTTAATTAAGTCCTGCAAAGAGTTCCTGGGTAAATCTATCCAGGGACGTTTTGATTTGGTTAAAAATAATAATCTTTGCTTGAATTGTTTGTTTAGGTCACAGCATGTGAAAAATTATCATTCAAAATTTAGTTGTAAAAAATGTCGCAAGTTCCACCACTCTTAGTTGCACTTTGAAAATAAAAATACTTTTTCAAGTACACTCGTTGATAGCTCCAAAACGTAGTTGAAAGCAACGAAGCTTCTTCGGTTTCAAATCAAGAACCTGAAGTGAATTCATTATTTTTCGTTCCGTTGTTAATACTGCCACAAACTATGAATTAAATATTTTACCGAAAAAGTTAGAGTTCTATAGGGTCTAAAATACGGGATAAGTTGGAAAGTAAGTTGCGTTTAGTACAGACGGTCCACTGTGACTGAACTAGAAACCAAAAAATGTCTGAAGTGGGATTTCATGAAAGACATATGCTGCGTGACAGAATCCGGAAAATAGCGAGGTAATGCGAATTGTTGCAAAGCGGGAAAATTCTTTAGTAATACCGAACAATTACTAGACCATTTATGCAGTTCAAAACTACCAAGCTTTAAAAACGCGCTTAGTTTATTCTGTAAAGCCAAGGTTGACCCCATAGAGTCTCCACCTGACGCGATATCATCGATTGAAGGTATGCAAATTTATCCACTGCTGACAACTGGGCATTTAGATGGACCAAAACATCAAAGCGGTCAATAAACCTTTCAAATAAAAGCCATCTATTTCAAAAGCAGGAAGGCTAAGCCGCGGTAAAGGCACTTTTGACTTAAAGATATCTTGAGAAACGGGCAAACTAGCTTGGGACGAGGCAGGTTTACTCAAACAAAGTTTTACGATTCTACAATGCAACTTGTAATAAAATATATCAAATCACGCTATTGGAGCTATTTGAGGGTTACTGCAAAACAAAATTACAAAAGAGCTTGTCATTTTGAACTCCTACTAATATAAAAACCAAGTAATATTGCTGGCAAAAGCTAATAGGAAATACTGTAGAAATAATTAACAATATACCAACATTAATATTTCACCGATTTAACAATATTGATCAAAAAATTATGTTAAGTTTTTCTACTTTTGGACACATTTGTCCAAAATAAAACAGTAATTTAGTCTGAATTATTCGTTTAATACATCTGTATTTCTGTTTATGATTAATAATTTTATTTACAAAATATACAACAAATATTCATAAAAACTAAGGCATTCAGAAAGTCGCAGCAAATTTAATTTTAGTGGAATATACTTTCTCTATACAAACCAATTTTACGTTACACGTATTACCTTAAATGTGAACATTAATACATAAAAGAAAATTCTTATTGTATAATCCAAAGTTTGCTAGGTTGACTTTCCTCGAGTAAGCGTCATACGGATTTTCTTATCAAACTTCAAAAAGAACAAGTCGCCGGATGACGCAAAAAAATTAATCGCTTACCTTGAGTTTTTAAACAGATGTTGAAAGATCGCAAGGCACACAACACAGCCGTGTTTCCAATTTAAGCAAACTTATTACAGAGATTTTCGGTACTGAAAACTGTCAAGGAATTGAAGATTTATGCTGCTTTTCTTTTCTCTTTTAAGATAACCTGCTAATTAAATTTATTCTTTGTCAACCACCAAACAACAAGCTGAAACGACGAAAATAAGGACGTCATATACGTTTAGAAAAAACCAACATCGTGGCATTATAATCCTCTAAAAATCCTCCAAAAAAAACTTGTTAACAGAGAAAGTAGAACTTACAGGGGACCTCCCCATCTAAAGATTCATATTTAAAATGGCGATTCGCATATCGCACACTGTACTCCTTTTCTAACTCATCCCTTCTTGTGTCAGGAATCGAGAACGAATGCCGTCCGATTCGATGTATTAACGAATCAACCTTTCGTTCCTTGTCAATTGAGCAGGGTTCAAACAACCATACAATAAAGCACGCTCTTTGTTACTTATTTTACATAATACTCGACCCTAATTACATGATACTGCTAACACTTGGATGGTAAATAATATTAAAGAACTAATTACTGAATTAAACAACTAGTACACTAAATGTAGTAAAGCAAAGAATCTACGCATTTGATGTTACAATACATTGCAACAGTTTTACTATGAGTGGATGGAATACTGTATTAAATGGGTTACTTGCAATTTATGAATCATATTCTGTAACCCAGGGGCTCAGGGCAGTGTGCTCACATGGTAAGCTCATTGGTTTAAAATCTAAGGAGGTTAAAGGTTCAATCCCCATCGACTTTTAGTTGAGAAGTGTTTATCGATGTTCTGGGTAAATGCTAGATGGGTGTCAGTTAGTGCCCCAATAATCCTGTCAATAAAAAAATATCCACAAGCTTTTCGTAAAAGCATTAGGGTAATATCAATCATTGCTCAAATGCATAGATCATTAAGTTTTGCTTAAAGTTAATTGACGAATACTAAGATTTAACATTATGTACCGTGTATAAGTGAATTTGACAAATAATAGACCATAATGTTAAATTTAGCGTGGCGGGCAGCAGTCGTATTAGGCAGTCGAGTGCTGTTACATGGTTCTACAATTAAATTTGTTGGAAACTATTACGAACAAATTAGAACATTAAAGTGAACATTTCCAATTTACGTTAATAGTAAAGTTTTGGGCACTTTGGCTTATTAACTATATAAAGCAACAATGGTAATATTTTTATAAAATTTCTGTATTAGCTAAAGTTTTACAACTTCAAGACAAAGTGAATTGAATAAACAATCATATGTGACGACATAAAAATTCAAATTGAAAATTAGATCCTGTTGTTGTGATCTTAAAAAGTATAATAAAAATTTAACGATTCTAACCATAACAATAAAGAGCTATTCCAGCTTTACAATTGCGTTAGAATGGTTTGCCGTTATACACATAATAGAAGACGTAAAAGCTCAATCAATATAGAATATAGACGGTACGAAATCAAATATATGAAACTGCTGGTCGTTGAGAATGCTAACTTGTTCCTTAAAATACAGTAAAGTTTTACTGTGACATAAAGTTTCGATACTTTAAAGTTATACGGGAAGTTTTAGATTGAAGTTAATTGAATTGTAAAGTATTTTGTTAACATTCATAATACTTAATGCAAAACGTAGTGACATTTTACCATTTAATATACCATATCGAAAAAATGGTTTGCTCATTATCATGCAATAATACAATAAAATACAATGCAAGCATAAGGCTATGGTAAGATTTTGAAATGGTTTATTGATGGAACTTTATACACTATACATTGGAAATACACGCATAAGGAAAGACTCACTCAAATAATTTGTAAGGTAAATGCAGTTATATATGGCTTCTGTTTATTTCTTTGCACCCATCTCATCTAAAACCTATTTTTGCCAAACAGCTAGGAAGGTAAAATAAGATTAGGTTCGAAGTCTGGCGATTTTGGGGTATGCTTTTCACACCCCGCCCCTTCAACCCAGCATGCGTATTCAGAAATTCACAAGAAACTATAGCGTATTAAGACATAGCACCATTGTGTTAGAAATGATATTTGTAAATTATTTATTATTATTTGGTATCATGTAATGATGTTATTGAAATGAACAATGCACCACTGTATATTATTTATTAAGAGTAGGTTCATGTAGTTATGAAAATAATCGGTAGTTACACGTTTAACTTAAAAATTAATGACCATCAATTAACTTATAAATTAATAATTGAGTACCGCTTAATTTAACAACACGTCTGCTACTTTCAATGGCTTAGACTCGACTGCCTCGTGAAGCGAGCTGCGCCACCCCTGTACATCCTGTACAGCATTGTGCCTGTTACATCACCCCCTAACAAAAACAAGTAAATTATACTTAATGCAAGAGTTTTTTGCATCATTTAACTTATAACCTATAAAACACCCCCCTTAATATAAACTAAAAATTATTACAAGAATTGGAAAAGAAGGTGGCAATAGCAACAAATATATATCGGAAACTTATACGGTTTCAAATTGTAAATATTCTGTATGCCGAGCGATGCCCCAGAGGAATCTTCACTAATCTGATAAGCATTCTCGTTAACTATTTTCTGTCCAGTACACGGATTCCGGTATAATAGAAAAAATTTATATATTTTATTTTCTTCCGCAGAGGACTGATCATGGGTGCGGACTAACACCTTATCACCGACCTTAAAGGTTGTATATTTCCGACTCCTGGCATATCTAGCCTGTCGCTTTCCTGCCTGTGTCAGTAGTTTTGACCTTGCTAGTACAACTATATCTGTTGACCCTTTATTTGAGGCCTGAAATGGAATAACGCCGGTATCGTTCAGTTCGAATGTACTTCTGCAGGCGTATAGCTGGTACTGGAGTGTATTACTCGATTTAAACACCCTTCAATCATTTTTGTCGAATGGGCCCACTTTTGATGTTGTGAATGGCAATATGCCCGAAATAGCCTTCCAACTTCTCTGTTAAATCTTTCAACCATATTACCTTGGAGAAAATATACTGATGTATGGGCTGTGCCAATTCCTTCGGATTTTAAAATTTTCAAATAAACACGACTACAAAATTGACTTCCATTATCCGAAAGTATAATTTTGGGGTTACCTACAACTACAAAATATTCTCTCAATTTCCTTATAATTGCATGCGCATTGGCTTTTTTAGTGGATGCAAGGAAAACCTCTTACTAAAAACATCCATTACGACCAATAATTGGGTAGCCCCACCCCTAGACACCGGCAAGGGACCAATCAAATATATACTTAAAGTGTGATTTGGTGTTTCGACCAACACCGACTTCATGCCGCCATTACATATTCTCGACACCTTAGTTTTCTGGCATACATCACAACCGTGAATAATTTTTCGAATTCTTTCACGCATTTTAGGCAAGTAAAAATCTCTTGAAAGTACTAAATAACACTTTTCAGCTCCGAAATGGCCATTTTCCACATGATAGCAATCAACCATTTGCTTTTTTGTGCTTTTGGGACACACAAACGATACCCTGGGGATCGTTCTGTACCATTCCTAAACACAATTCCACTATGAATTACATACCATTTCTTAGTTCTATGCTGGTTACTATTATTTATTTCTCTAACAATCTTTTTACAAAATTCGTTATTTGATTAAGTTTTCGCCAAGTAAGCAGCATCAATTAGGATCTGTTTATAAAGTAGTACTTTTTTTTTTTAGAATATTTATCGCGAACGTAAGATAGATTTTGGGTTTCTTGAAGCTTCTTTTTAAAAAGGCTTTCTTCCAAAAAACTCTTCTATCAATTTTATTTAAACAGAAATTACAAATGGTTTTAAAAAAACAGGTACGGTATGTTTATTAAACGTATTAAAATCAAAAATAATCAAAGTTATTATTCACTAATTACATTAATTAAAACTAGGATGAGTAGCTTGAACAACCAACAATGTTAAAGTTGTGAAGCTCGAGACTTTAAACTAATAATTACAAATGAGTAGCTTTGAACACTAACAATGCAAAAGTTTGAAGTTCTCAGACTGGCTGGCCATTTTGGGCTCTTGAGGGTATTTATGCTATTCCTGCTCTTACATCACTTGTGGGAAATGCAGATTTCCTGTTTGCTATTTTTTTATACAATACAAAGTATTACTTTTAATAATCTTAAGTTTAACAATTGCTGTCTTATAACCTACTGTGAGCTGCACCTGCAGTGTCATATTACGTCTGGAATACAAAGTAACTGTTTCAGTTCTCATGTCTGGTTCATGAACTTCCATTAACCTTTTATAATATGTCCTTTTATTATACAATGTAACAATCTATTTCTTAAGACTTAATAGTTTTATTTGAATATACATATATAATAATTTGGGGGATATGTAACTCGTAGTAGTACATGGCTGGTCTAATAACGGCGCCTTCCCGTTCGGATACCTGGACAAGGTATCGGCAATCACATTATTTTCACTCGAACAATATTCGATTTTTAACGATAACTGTTGTAGATACAAAGTCCATCTAAGTAATCTAGTATTCAATAACCGACATGTATTAAGAAAAGACAATGCATTAGGGTCTGTTACAATATTAGCACATACCAATGTTTTAACGATGCTATGAGTAATACGCAATTATTTGAATTCTCTCAATTCCATCCTTCTGATATAGACACGACCTAATCGCATACGCTGACGCGTCAGTGCGAATAAAAAAAGCTCGTCTTTCCGTTCCGACCAAACCCATTGCACGGTCGGCTTCAACAAGTGACGTAACCCAATGGTCAGATGTGAAAAATGTTCTATGAAACGTGAATCATAGTTGACCAACCCAAGAAGGTCCTTAATGTTTTTACATTATCTGGACGCTTAAAATTCAAGATAGTTTCTACCCGTTCTGGTTTTACCCGAATACTCCGCGACGACAGAACATGGCCTACGAACTGAACCTCTTTTTGTACAAAAACACACTTATTCAATTTACGTGTAACACCTGCTTGTACTAATTTTGTCAAAATTTTTCTATATGCTCGATATGCAAATCTGCACTTCGGTAAACAAGTAATAAATCATCGACATAGGGTATTACAAAATCGTCGGTCTCTTCCCCTAAAATCGATTTTAACGCACGTATAAATCTTGCTACCGATGTAGCCAACCCAAATGACAATACCTTAAAAACATAGGTCTTACCGGCAAATATAAACCCAGTGTATTTCTGGTGTAGTTCGTCCAGCGACACTTGCCAATACGACATTGTTAAATCCAGTATACTGAAAATCGCACCGACAGGAATCTTGTATAACTGCTCGGATGCATTAGGAGGAATTAAATGATCTTTTTCCAGTTGTTTATTTAAGTATCGCGCATCGACACAAACCCGTAGACTTCCATCCTTCTTTTTTACTACTACTTGAGGACTTATAAACTCTGTTTGCTATTCTCCTATGACATCCCATTCAACCATTTCGTTGATTTGTTTCTTTACTTCGTCCCGATACACATACGGAATAGGATATGGTTTAATATAGAACTGGGTCGCATCCATTTTAATTTCGTGATGATACCCTTTAATTTTTCCTGGTAAGTTAGAAAAAACTTCTGAAATCGAACATTTCTGCTTTCCCAGCAATTTCTTCCATACTGCATTTTATATCCCGACCAGCTAGCTCCCCTTTGATTACTTCGTCTTTACTAACCCCTATTTCGACAACTATTAACCCTGTAGATTCTACCTTCTCACTATTAAAATCTATAGTAAGCTGCGAACCCTTAAAATCTCCAATTATCGTTAATGAATCAATACAAATTTTAATTTTGAAGTGGGCTAACCAATCGCAACCTAAAATTACGTTGCGTATCAGCGCAAGAACCATTACACAGACAAACTCGAATACCACATTCCCAATTTTAAATTCCTCCAATACTTGCTGCTTAATTTTCTTGCCTTTGCCCCGCAAGGCCCCAAGAATAACAGTGTTGTTGACAGGTAAAATTGAAGTATAATCATGGTTTTTCTGAAGATCGCGCAAAAAGCCTTCAGATATGCAGGACATTTGGCTACCACTATCTACTAATATAGTAGTAGAGATATTTTGCACATATCCTTGTACTATCGGCATGAGGATCACCTCTTTCCGAATTTCGTTATTTTCTTCTAACAAACCCTTCCCGTTTTGCTCGAAAAGCGTATTTATCGATGGTGACCTCTCGAGCACTTCTACAATGCTTTTTGAAACACCATTCCTAAGTAGGCCTAAACTATTAACCTTTCGTTTTTTTCCTATCACATCATCCACCATAGCATTATTTCCCTCATTATGCCTTCCTCTATCGTCCAATTGACGATTTTGCCTCCAATTTCTACCATACGCATCCCCCTCATTCCTCTGTTACCATTACTTCTATAATTATTTCGGTCGCCCCGACTATTTGAAAATCCTTTTCGTTATACATTTCATCTAAATTGCGGAGACATTCCTCCACTTCATCAAAAGATCGATACCCATTAAAAATACCTGTCTTAGTTTCAAAGTCAAAATGTGACGCTACTAGCTTTATGACCTCGTACTCTGAAAATTCCTGTTCCAAATACACACATTTTTTACGACCCTAATGAAATAGTCTGTTCTACTACCTGATCTGTACTCTCCGAAAATCTTCTTCTTAAAACGCAATTTACTACTTGTCAGTTATTTTCCTCGCGGCAATTGTAAATTATTTATTATTATTTGGTATCATGTAATAATGTTGTTGAAATGAACAATGCACCACTGTAAATTATTTATTAATAGTAGGTTCATGTAGTTATGAAAATAACTGGTAATTACACGCTTAACTTAAAAATTAATGAACATCAATTAATAACACAAACCTGACACGCATAATTCTGATACAATACGGATACTGACAACGGCCAGGACCGTTAAACACATAAACCTAACTTATAAATTAATAATTGAATACCGCCTAATTTAACAACACGTCTGCTCCTTTTAATGGCTTAGACTCGACTGCCTCGCTGGACGAGCTGCGCCACCCCTGTATATCTTGTACAGCATTGTGCCTATTTCATATTTTTATAAATTTCTGTGACGCTATATACAATTTCAAAACATGCAGATGGTTATGTATCGTTAGTGTTTTCCGAAAAAACTAAACCACTCTAATGTGTTTGAGAACACATTTTACATTCATTTTCTTAAAAGATATTACAACCATGTTCGATTTAAATGCCTGCAGTTTCGTCAGCCCATATCGTGACTTTATGGTGTTGCACATTTTCACACACTCTTGAAACATCTCATCACTGCAAGCAAGCTTTTGTAAATATTGCTCTTTGTTTTCTACCTAGTAAGTTGTTTACAGTATATTTGAATGCTCCAACCAAAGGAATTACACTGTTTTTGATATTCATAAAGTTAGAATTTAGTCGAACCCTTATCAATCCAATCAAGGTAACATTATTTAATGTGCGTACAACACTCAAACGTGAGATCTACATTTAACCTTTCATCCAAACGAAGGCGAATTTTTCTGGAAAATTTTCATCTAACATTCTTCAAGCGGTCCGTGTCGGAAATCGAACCCGGAACCTTGGGACTAGCAACCACACTCGAATCTAACTAGTCCACTGAGCCGCTTTTAAGCATGCTTAGTCGATACTCGTATCTAATCACCTAGCTTAAGCGTATGCAATAACTTCGCTTAAAAGACGTTTAACGAAAGCGTTTCTTTAGTACTTTGTACGCTGGATTTTTGCAGACCAAATTCTCAAGCAAAAATACGTATCGCTTTTTGTGAATTCCTTAACTCTCCCCAATACCACCTAAAGGTTTGACAGTAAGTGATGGTTTGGCGGAACACTTTGCAAGATGGTTTCGTGACTTAATTAGTTCAACTATGACTACTAAGCCCAAGCTCCCAGGTTTGATTTTCGACAGGAATTCCTTGAAAAATAAAAGCAAACATTTTTCTCGAAAATACGCTTCGTTTGGATGAGAAGTATAATATTGGTCCCATGTGTGAGTGTTGTCACGCACGTAGAAGATCCGCACCTTGCATGGAATAGCAAAAGTTAGGCAAAATTCAAAATTTACAGGTAAAAAAGCTCGCCTCCTGGCTAATGTAGTACCTTTGGGGGAGTATTGGAAAATCAAATGTAGGGGAACATCTTGCCTTCAACAGTCAGTTTAGACTAACGATTTCAGCGATTGGTGTCGTTTTCATTCAGCGGTTGTTCATTATAGTCGACAACCTTTCCTATGCATACGTATTATCAATATAAATCTTCTTAACAAAAAACGCACTAAACCTTATGCTTTTCCAGCTATTATCAATGCCACTACAATTCAGAAACTTTTGAGAAGTGCGTTTTCATGTAGTTACTTTCTACGATAGCCTGAGAATCAAAAATCCAAGGAAGTCTTAATCGATATACAATACTTTAAAAAATACAGAAAAATAATGTTCGGTGAATTTAAGAAACGCACAACTATTGGCAACTAGAAAAAATAAGCATTAAAGAAACATAAATAAAAACGCCAATGAATCGCAATAAGCTCAATAAGCTCTATGAATTTTTTCATTCAATGTAACAAAAAAAAATTAAAAAATACCTCTAAAATAGTGTTAATTCTTGGTAAGAACCAAACTCTTTATATTATTTCTGTAAAATGCTGTTGTCCATTTTACTTGCGCGTGCATGGCAAATGTGTGTACGTGTGTCAGAACAAAACAAGAGCAGAGTTACGCATTATTTTTATTAATTGTCATGAAGGTTCAAAAAGTAATGATTTGTGTTCGTTTTATTATAAGCAAAACGGTTACAAAGTACACGCATCGGGTTTTTAAATAAAAATTAACGGGTTAATCCCGGAACCAGCCAGCGTAGGACGTAAGTCTGTGATTCATTGAAATATGATAAAATTGGTAACTGCAAAATATGCATAAAAATTTTAATTAACCTGTCGTGCGTCTTCCCCGTGGTTTTGCTCAACAATAGAAAAACGGCACGAAACCGTTAAAATCGTCTCTTTTGCCATCGTCACAAAGGACCGTTGTTCCAAAACGGGCAATTTACCTCTACCTTATTAAAAAAATCAACACTTTTTTGAGTATCACTTTTAACTAATTCGCTTACTTTTTAGCTATTTTAGTTTCGAAATATTCGTTTGAAAAATTTTAATTTATTTACTTTGATGAGCAATTTGGTTTACAGTTTTGACTAAACTTTTATTTCCATTAAACTAATCCAAATTCGAAAATAATGTTTCATTAATTAATCCTGATAATAAATAAAAAAACGCACTTAACTTCAGACAAGCAAAAAGACTCGTTCGCTCTAGCAAACGAACCGCTACAAGAACTCTAAACTTTCGTGTTTTACGTGGAAAAGTTCAAATTCTCTTCCAACGTATTAAATCTTAATTTCAAAAATTGAGTAACCTCTTTTGATTATAAATTACAAGATATAAATTTATATTTTAGTTGTTTGTTTTTTTTGACGCCAAAAGCCTTATTTTAATAAATAACCATGGGAGATTCCAATCTAGTTGAAAGTATATTTCCCAACGAAATTGTAACGTTCGGTTTAATTCAACGTTTAGTATTGTATAGTTTACTTTAGCGAGCATATTAAATATGCCAAGTAAACTGTACACTTTTTCAAAATTGCGAAGAAGGCTAGAAAGTGACAGGAGAGGATTGTCAAATTTATTAAAAAGTGTCGAGTCGCGTTTTACGTTTGGGGTGTGTTTTAATTAATTTTTTGTAGGTCCACTCTAACATCCGATGTTATATACCGTCATTGTTATGCCTATAAGATGCCAATTCATAGTGGGAGTTTATTTGGATGAAAGAAAAGTGACCTCAGATTACATTTGCCGTACGCTGTAATCAACCGATTTAGTCGGGAACCTGATGAATTAACACACACCTATGATAAAGTTAGTTGGGCTGTTGCATTATACCGACACCCACTCTCCTCGCTGTGTCTATAGTGACCTGATTCACCCCACAAACCCTTCAAGGTAAGCGTTGCACTGTAGTAGTTACTAAGTGACCAAACTAGTTCGCACGCTGGTATTGGGATATTTTACCCTGAACTATAGAATGTTCTTTTGCATCTACCGTCAGTGAAGCTAAAAGTAGATAGTGTGTTTCGCCCCGTATTTACTCTACTTTCACTGTAGTCAACAGTGTAAAACAGAAAGCCGCTTGTGTGCGCATTGTATATCTATTAGTCCGTAAAATTTTAAAGCTGCGATAATTTTCCAAATTGTACCACTTGTTTCGTAACGTAAGACTGTACCAGTTGTAGCGCCTAGATAGTTCAAGTAGACTTACGTCTACCGTCCACATTGTTACCGGAGGTTTGCATGCACCCGGTGTAACACGCGTGATATTTCGGGCTATAGTCTACACTCTTTTGGTCGTCAAACCTAAGAACCCGTACTGCCGTGAGGCCCAGGTGCATTCAACCCTACCCCATCTTAGAAATAATTGTACTCACAAGTATATCTTTGGTAGCCCTGGCCAGTGCGAACTTCCCCCTAGTTGTTACTTTTGGTTAGTTATCATAATTAATTTGATCGTAGTTGTGGCGTACTCAATATACGCCGTACCTACATTTGCTTATATACACCTTTGTTTATGTTACTTACTGTACTTAATTAATGTGTTCTTTTCAGCCATGTGTTTGTAAATAGAGTTAAGAGTATAATCCAGGTGCATTATTCTGTTGTGGTAATTTGCGTGAGTAGGGTGAATCAGTACATTCTACACCGTGAGTTTTCTTTACTTTCATATTTTCTTATTATAACAAGTGCAGGGGCGTTTGCTCGACCAGTAACGAGACCCCGATTATATCTAACACAGTGACATTACTGGTGGTGCCCACCTAATTTTGCCGTCATACCCGATTTTTGGCATACTACCAAGTTTACGTCCCATTGTAATTGTCATCTTAGGGCATTTAGCAATCCCGACCTATGACTTTTATCATACCCACCCCTCACCGGCTAGAGCTAGGCCGCGCACGGATTCCGATCCGTCCCTTGGTGTCGTAGTGCTGAATTGGCCCGTAACAAAATATAGCTAATATAAGTAGGTTGTGACGCATAAAAATGCAGTTTTAACATACGATACACTGTTCGGAAACTTTTAGAAATAGTTTTATTATGTTTCATATATTTCGTATGAGTAGGATATTAAAATAAGATGTTTTAAACGTTTTGAAGAATATGCGTCATTGCTTCAACCAATGAGAACGTGCGACATTGAACAGCGGTTTCTACAAGTTGGTGTAAACGAACGCCATGATTGGAAAGATTATCTTAGGCTTTTTACCGAACAGACGTAGTGATCTGTCAGCGCAGGTGATGCAGTGAAGTTACCTTTAAAATCCCTTACTGCCCTTGATGTTAATAATCTTATTGTTCTATAATATTGTAGGTTTGCAACAAGTTTTCTGCAAATCTACTGTTAAATAGGTATTCGACCATTATAGGGCAGGAATGCACGTGCTGAAAGAATAATACGTAACATTTGCCGCGCAAAAGTAGCCGAATTACGAAGATGCAGTAATTAGTTCTATCTACCTTAGCTATTTAGATTAATCGAGGTAGGCTTGACTTACTCAACGAGTTGTTTGTTTATTTTGTATGGAAAATTTGTATAATAATATTATGGCCTCTGTATGACAACGCTATAAATTATATTACTTTTGCACCTATCATTTGACGAGTAATAATTTAGTGCCAAGAACGTGGTTTTATTTATAACACACTGATTGTTCATCTATAATAGTTTGTTTATTTTGTATTGATAATTTATGTTCTATTATTAGGCCCTCTGCGCGGCAATACTATAAATTATATTACTTTCGCATTTGTCATTTAACGAGTAATAATTTGGCGTCAAGAATGTGGTTTTTATCTATAACACAGATTATCCGTCCATAATAGTTTCTGTCTCAGATTAGCTTTTTCAAACTTCGAATATTAGAAAACGATATATTTAAAAACAATTATTTCGTCTTTCTATATTTAAATAATCAATATTGCAGTTTACCAAATTAAACTGAAATATTTCCTTATTCACACCAAATGGTGAGTAACTTTGCCATTTTCTATTTTAAAATATGTTTTACACACCTTTAAAGTTCTCTCTATAAATAGGGAATTAATAACTTAATTCTAGAAACAAGAATTTAATTAAATTAAAAACTTCTAGGAATCATATTTTAACCTTACTAAAATATGTATCATTTTTTTCATTTAAACACGTTTTGTCTAATTGATCTTTAGTGGCTTAATTGTTTTAACAAATTTCTTTAATCATTTATCTTAGCCGCCTTCATTTTTAAGCATATTTACTTATTGACAGGTGAGGTGATTGAACCTTCTGTTTCTATAAAAAAAACTATAAAAAAAAAACTTGAGGATGTCGGTGCAAAGTATGTCACTAACGCGTAACTATACATACGTCGAGTACTCGTGATGTCACCGTTTGTGTCGTCTCTTATTGGCAGTCATGATAGATTTGGTCGTCAGAACATCCAAAAACATTTTTACTATACAATACTCCAATGAAATTTCAACAAATAGGCGTATTTTTTGACATGACAAAAGTGCGCTAAATTTATTAATTTGTAACAAGAGGCTTAACAAACATTTTTACCTGTCCAGCAGTTCATAAATCTCATATACTTGTCACAATAGCGACAGTGGATTTCTTGCCTTATCATGGTATAATACGGATGGTGTGATGGCTAACGTCCAACGAAACCCTGAGCCTATCCGAGTTTCGTCAGTGAGTCCTCAATGACCTCTGATCATGTCAGCTCAGTAAAGTTAGTGTGAGAAGCAAGTTTAAGAAATCGGAGGTACTAAAGTACCACCATTTTCCTACCCTTTAAAGCTATTAAACTGCTTTGCTATCATATAATATCCCTGAGGTTTTGTTTTTGATTTCTCGTTCCAAAATAACATTGACATATTGCATCATCGTTATTCATCTAATTGAAAAACAGTTGTTTAAATGGCCAGTATGACACTATCGTGAGGGACAAAGTCATCTTAGAATATGCCTATACCCTGGTTAGTTTTAAATTCATTTGTGAAGATGAATGTTCGCTGGAATTGCACCTCCACGGTCAATACATGCTCTTAACTGCTTCCCATATCATTTTATTTGCAACATAAATATTCCAAATATACAGTAGCTTTACTGTATAATTAATTTGCCATCTTGAAGGACTTTCTTATATTATATATTTATGATAAATTTAAATTTTGCGAAAACTTACTACAAATTTTTAAAAAAAATATACACAATATTTTGATGAGGTAAACATTGGCACCACGAAAAGGACTCCCAGAAATTATCGCGCTTGAAGACCCCAGAAAATCTTAACCAACACCGGATATACCCACAATTTTAACCAACTGCGTTCAGAAGTAAACTATAAATACTCCTATGTTCAGAATTTCTCTCTTCATATCAACAAGTGTCAGAGAATGCGATAAAAGCTAATTGAGATTCTCTTTGTATAATATTTAATGTATCAAAACTTGTAACACCCTCCAGGAGCTATGTAGAGAGAACCCACTTATTTCCATATGATACATGGTAACACTCTGGTTGTTTAGTATAACGGATTTATATCTCTGAATCATTTGTTTTCTTATTTAAAATATGTACAGATTTAAAGGAGACGTTTAGATACAGTTTTTTTTAATTAAAGAATTATGCGCATTTTTAAACGCCACTTTGAATTTAATAGATTGAATTAATTTGCGTAAGAGACGAGAAACATCACTTTGCTTGCATAATTTTGTCCCTTGTAAAACACGAAGGGTATTATAAGAATAACAAACATTAGCACTCGCGTTTACAAGTACATTTCATTATCGCCTATCGAAATGATGCTCAACTTGTATTTGTGACGGATAATTATACTCATAAAGAAGTGTTTGAAATAGAAAACTATACTTTTAACATAAGAAAATAACTCATTGAAATTCCATACATTATTGGTCCTTTAATACCGATTCATATACAAATAAATAAACCAAAGTTGCTCGTCTGATTTTCCATTTAAAGTTCCGCTAATGGGCTAACTCCATGCTAATTTTAAAGTTCGTAGCGTTTTATACATGCAAATATGAACATTAAAATGCAAATTATATTCAAATTTATTTATTCTGTTTACCTTGTCCACTAATGATACATAGGTGGAATTATGACTGAATAGTTGTGTATTGTATATTCAGGGCGTTAGATAGAAATTAGGATTGCTAGTTTGTTACGTGTCATTTTAGCGTATCAAATCCCTTTGTGTTCACTTTTGTATGCATATTCTTTTAAATTAAGCGCATTTGTTTTTGAACGTTTACGTGATTTCCTGTTAGAAGTTGTACGGTTGGTAATTAACGGTCGCCTGATGTTTGTTGATCACTGCTTGGCATAGTGAGAGTTGAATATCGTAACCAGGAAGTTCGCGAATTTGGTGCCTTGATGTGTCAAGTTGCGCAAAGGCGGTCTCATCTTCCTCTACCTTATCCTGTTTAACTATCTTGTGGCTGAAGTTTCTTATGTTGGCAAATCTGCCGGACACGTAAGAAAGAAGTGTAAAAAGTATTGCGACGAAGAAAGGTACGTAGAAAAATAAGGAATGTTTGGTCTCTTGGTCGCACGTTTTCGTGGTTAATTTTAAGTCATTGTAAATTCATAGTTGTAAATCAAATAGTAAAGCTGTCATCCCTTGTCCTGTTATATCCTGTCATAAAACCTCCTTTGTGCCTGTGAAATTAAGTTGAAAAAAGGGGTAGTGGCAGACACTTGCTCATGGGCATCGAAGACAAACGGTTGTGTTGGTTCGGTAAAGTGAGTGAAATCAATAGTGTCGCTGAATTTGACTTTATCGATAAACCCTTAAAAAACAGTGATTAGTGCATACGTAACACGTCCAATAAAACACCTTACAGTCTACTTCGTTAAAAAGTAGGAACGACACTTAGAACAATAGAATAACGCGTAGGCAAGCACAACATAGCTCAATACAAAATTAGGAACATCTGCAAGAGAGTTAGTAATATGAATAGAGTAATATATAATTAAACAAGCATAACATTATTAGAAAAGATATAGCTGGTTGATAGAAAAGATATACAACACCGTTAGTTTTACTAAACAGAATAGAAAACAGGCAAATGAAAAATCAATAATAAGATACAAACTACTAAGAAAGGAATTTCAAAAAGCACTAAAATAGCAAAAATTAAGAAAACCCGTAAAATAGCTCAATTTCCATGAAGTGTATTAGCTATGCGGATAAGAGGATAAAATGGCATTTTATAAGCTAATAAACAAGATATACGATGAGGGTGAACAACCGTTTGACTTAAAATAGGTTATTGATGTTTTCAAAGACAAATCAAAGAAATTATTTTAGGACGTTAGTGCGCTGAAGCATTATTCAGAAATATCAATTAATATAATTTATGAACAGAATTCAGAATAAAATAGAAGACAATAACAGAAGATTATTTTGACTATAGATGGAACACTGGCATTAGGGAAGTAATCCCAAAAATTAAGGTTAATTAATATAAGAAAAAAAAATGAAAGTAGAAATCACATTAATAAGCTTAACTGAACATCAACCTTTGTAACGCTAGTAAATTAAATTGGAAGAGATCGAAAACAAATTTTTGAAATTCATGAGCTTTAGATTTCCTAATACACGTCTTACACTTAACTCTTTGGTCAAACGACGGCATAAAGACAATATGGTTGTTGCGTACAGTTTTGACCCCAAAAATCTAACCGGTAATCCACCGAAAAACTCAGTGAAGTACCCCCTATATTTTATTTTCCTATATTCCACTAGAATGTACAACATTGACCGGAAAGCGAGTCTTTTATAACATGGAAATTTTTTATTTTGTCAACCCCCCGTAATATTTTTATTTTCCGCACGCATAAAAGATTGTAAATAAATATGATTTTAAGTCGTTTCGTACGCGACACACCCTGTATTATATTAATTTAGTTAGTTCCTATTAAGTTGAAGTTATAAATTAATCCTCATTGCAAAGCAGATGTTAGCTTTCGTAGTTGAATTCGTCGAAAATAAAGTACATATACTTTAACCTTGAAGCGAAACGCTGCATTTCTAGCTATATTTAGCCACTGTTGTTTCATTATGCAATAATAAAACTAGATAAATAACAAAGCTATCCTAACTTTGAGTTGCTAGAATTATCGTTCAATCGGACAGTAGTTCGTCAAATTTAATCTAAGCAACATGGGTATGAAATTAGCCGCGGGCGACCGGCAACTGGCTCTAAAAGATATTTGTGTAAATGTATGAATAGATGTACACACCGAGTTGGAGTGGTCAACTCAAAATGCGCAACAAAATTTTTTAAATAAAATTTTTTGAATAGATTTTTAGACAAAGCAGTTTTGTATAACGATATATTTACGGCAACCTTTTAAGGGTTATAATAAATAATTACGCTTAATTACTAGGATCACCTTTCAATTATTTATAGTTCTTCCTTTTCTAACATTTTTTGATATAACATAATAGTTCGCATACAGATATTTCTTATCAAGTTCGAGATGAGTTGATTTGCTTCATAACAACCCGCGGTCCGTTTCAAGTGACTCAAAAAAATCCGATTATGGAATTGGTTATGGAAATTCAGTAGTATTTTCCAGTCGACATTTGCAGAGAGACCGACTCGACAAAGATGGTTTTTGTTTAAATTGGTAAAATTCTCGATTTATACTACACATACTGTTTGGCCAGTATTATTTTCTTTGTTTAAAAATTTTCGTTTCTATTTTAGATTCTTCCATGAACCTAAGGTTATAAAAACTAGTTTAGACTATTTAAATAACTTCGGATTTTTAGTTGATAAAAAAAAATCTAAATTACACGTCTAGTTTTGTTTGATATGATAACAAAATGTGGTTAATGTAAAATATGATATATGTTGGATACTAAACATTATTCTTATTAAAAGCTTATTTTAATTATTATATACCGTTAACGTAATGCTATAGTTATCTGAAAGCAAAATTTTTCCCAACCATGGCTGTAAGAACTTTAACCACTTAGTCATTTTAAATAGATAACAAATGCAATAACTTATTTTTTTTCTAGTAAAAAATACTTGATATATTTGTGTAAATAATCTAAATAAATGTAGTTTTCGTTATTTAAAAGAAGAAATAGAATTGTGATTTTCGTTATCGGATCTTTCAGTAAGTAATAACTATGCTAAGGATATGACGAACGCTTGTCCATAAGTTTCATAGCAAAAGAGAACAGTTATTGATAAAAAGCTGATACTAAAAGTGATAAATGATCTTTCTCATAATAAGTAGAGCGTCCGAGTAGGTGTGAGTACAAGTATACATGGGTAGTGCATTTATGCTTTGTGTTACTTTCCTTTTATATCGATATCTTATACTTAATATTGATAATTAACGTTCATAAGCCTATGAATATCCTTTTCTTACAGGTTCTATAACGAAAATATTACAACTTGACCATTTATGCTCAGATCTGTTAATTACCGTGTAGTTCCTACACGGTATTCTTGGTAAACACAATACAAACATACGCAACCTTTCTATTCCAACATTTTATTTCTCATCCTTACGAAGGCGTATTTTTGTGAAAAACGTTCGCTTAACATTTTTCAAAAGGTTCGAGTTGGGAATCGAACCCGAGTCCTTGAAATCATGCACGGAGCCGACTGGTGAAGTACCCTGCTAAAAATTCCGTTTCGGTAGTGTACCGAAAACCTCGCCCTACTTACAGTCGCGTAATTCAGTGGAATGAAATGTGTAAGTGTTTGAAGAGGGTTCCAGAATACTGTCGTGTGTGAAACACGTCTTAATCGAAAAGTATCTTGGATACCATCTAAACTTAAACTACGGGAAGGAAAAACCCCACAAGAGGATGCCAAAACCTGACACCAGGAAAGTGATTCACACACAAGAACATACTAAGAAAGGCGGCGTTCAACATGCCTCTACTGGGAAAGTGGTGAGCTCGATCGCACCCATAATTATTTTTAAAAAACGCTTCGAGATTTGTCTTAACAATAAAGACGCATCCCCAATCAAGATATCCTTCTACACAGATGATTTTAAAGTATTGGAGCAGGCATCTTTTCAGATTACCTATACCATCATGGAAGTGTCACACTGGGCAAGTTCACTACGATCTTCCGAGCAGATGTCATAGCCATCATGCAAGATATTAAAGCTATTCTCGACGGTATAGTCAAAATAAAACCATATGCATTATGCACGATAGGAGAGCAGCTCTTTTGACTGTAAATAAGCAGAAGTTCCTCTAAGCGGTGGTAATACAATGCAATTGCATCCTGCTTCTTACACTAGCGTCCTTGAGCTAGTTTAGGTCAAGGGGCATTCAGGATTACATGACAATGAACAGACTGACGCTTTGGCGAGATAGGGAACGGTTCCGAACTTTGTTGGCCCTAAACCATAGGTTCTTGTATCGCCATCTACGATGTTCTCCATGATTAGGTAAACAACCCACCGCAGTCATAAGAACATGTGAGCTTGTACGACAAGCAGCTGACAGGCAAAAATGTATATTAGGTCCCCCATGACTAAAACCGAAAAATTGGGCGTATGTTTCCCAAGACAGAAACTACGGGTGTTGGTCGGTATTCTGACCGGACACTGCAAACTAAAGAAGCCTCTGCACAAGATGGGTCTGTCAGCCGACCCCACCTATCGCGGCTGCTACAAGGAGAACGAGACGTCAGTGCACATTCTACGCACTGGCCCAACTTCGAAGATACATGCTGGGGGATTTCTATCCTGATAAGGACAGAATCCTTCATGGTCTAACATACTCAAATTCACATTTAAGGTTGGGTGGATGAGTGATGAAAGACCAATTTAGGGTAAAGAAGACAGCACAATGGGTCTTCCACGTGGTCTAAGTGTATGTCGCGTTTCCGACCTTTCCAATTTAATCCAATTCAATACAACGACAATTGCTGACAGAGTTTAAAAAACTTGGCGTAAATATCAAGGCAAACCTGTACATTAAAACGGAACAAATTTTATCAAGCAATGGAACAAAAACACCTAAGAAGGTTTTTACAATGATGATGTCTCATGCCTCCATTATGGTACATAAAAATGTTGAACAAACGAAGCCGATGATTCTGTAGCATACACACTATAGATCCGATGTATTAGCTTAAATTTTGGGTCACCAAAAAAGTGTTACAAGTTAAACGTTTTCAGTAGAACACAAAGTACAAAGAGCTGTGCAAATATTTTTAATCGACGATCACAAAACTTCTTCTATGAAAAAGATGTTCATCAGTTGATAATACAATGAAATATGTGCCTTAATGTCGGTGGTAATTATTTGTAATTATATTTCTAAATAATTGTAATAGCTCTAAAATGTGTTTTATTTGAATATAATCTTGTAACTGTCAAAGTAACAGATGCGTCTTTGTACCAGGCGTGGTCCTACAGAGGGCCCAACATTGCACAAATTTTAGTTCAATAAACGAAACAGTTTAATTAAAACAAAACGGCCTATCTTTGTTTATATAGGTACTTTAGAGAGGCCTAGCATCCTTTAATTCTCTGTAAATCGGACTGGCGTCTTAAGGTACAGTACGAACTTCGGTAGATTCAAAAGCTGTTTTTTAAAAATTGTTTGCAGTGAAGTTGGTTGTTGAGACCTACAACATTTGGAACACAAAGGATCTTAAGATATAATGGATGGTGAAGAATTTACAAGTAAACTTCACTGCATACTTCAACACGCACTCAACGTACACATAGATCAGTTAAGGCATATCAAAATAGATTCCTCCTCAAAACGCACGCCTTCTCATAAAAGCTGTCATCATCTCTTCAACCGTCGGACATGTTCATTGGTTAGAGCAATGCCACACATTCTTCAAGACATATCTGAAAAGGCTTACTTGACAGATTACATAAAATAAATTGTAGGTTCTTCACCCATTGTGTATGAGTACCTAACAACCGCAATTCCATGGGTATGAACCACATTTATACTACAAAAGTAACGATGGGAAATAAAGTGTTAGATTTCGGATAAAAAATCTTTATACTTAATATTAATATAGAACTTTATGCAGCCAACATGGCGCACCACCCTTGTATATGGAATAAAAAACAAAAAATGTATTTCAGCATTGTAAAAATATAATTGTGTTGTTACGTTTATTTTCAGCATAAATTAATTCTAATAATTTTCAATTCATTTATCTATTTGTATAAATTCGATTCCTATTGTTACATCCTAGAGCCTAATTAATAATAAAAGAAATTATGCTACGTTCAGTCTAAAAAGAGAAAATAAAAACTAGGAAGAAAAAAAAGAAATTGACCGGGCTCAATTGGCGAGTGGGCGGGGTATTATACCTACAAAAAAATTAAGGGAGGCCTGAAATAAAAATATACTCACTCACGCACAATCAAACATTTACAAACTAAAAACCTCTAATTTAAAAAAAACAAAATAACTATTTACCTGCCAAGCTCGGAAGATGGTACTTTACAGGGCGAGCATGTAGTTTTCGGGGCGACGCAGTAGGCGGAGCCTTGAAGCATGCGAGCCCTGTAAAGACACTTTTCAAGTGTGGCGCGTACAACATTTTTTATGCAGTTACAAATAATTTGATAATAATAGAACTACAACAATATTTAAATTTTTAATCTATTTAATTATTTACAAACCTCGTAACAATTAATTCACAACAACTTATTGACAAATAAAAACCGTACTGTCGCGGCCGCTGACGTAACAGGCTTACTTTATTTTTATGTAATTGTTCACGTATGAGCTCCGCATTGTTTTTCCGAGCTTTTGTGTCACTTTACCGATCTCTTATGTCACTTTACCAATTTAGCTCGACAATAACGTACTTTCCGCGCCAAAAATAGCCGGAAACACGCGTTTCCTATATCGGTCGTCGATCAAACAAACATGAATGTTGATAATTACAGAAGTGGTTATAATTCGGAAGTCTTACTTATCCTCAGAGCATGGTTATTCAATTTTATCAATCATAGTGTTAAAACACAGCTCCTTTTATTGGAAACCTGACGTACTTCCAGTACAGTTGGTATTAGACTTTTTTACTTTTTAATCGAACTAATCCAGAAGAAATGATGATCTTACCAAGAAGACTATTTTAAGACAAATCGTGCAAACTTTGATGAATAACTTAGGTTAAAAGACAATTAAAAAGCATTAATTTTAAACCCTATATTTGAAGGGGCTGGATGTATTAAGGCACAAATTATGTGTGTTATTACGGCCCCGCTCGGTATAGTAGGGTTTCGTAAGTGTGTTCGTGTAGTACAACATTTAAAATGATGGATTACTACGGTTTGAAAGTGATTGCAACAGTTATTTCATAACAACGAAGAAAATATTGCGAATATTTTTTTTATTTTATATAAACATTTTGTTTTAACCTTATTATTATAATTTCTTATTTTACTGAGGGTGGCTTTTTACTGGAATGTAATTGAACCAAACTGTGTTGCAAAAAGAAATATAAAAAGCTCGCGGACTAGGCTCGGAGTCTATTCCTGCGTAGGCATAAAAGGGTCGAGGTTTTTTTTTTAAGATTGAACCTTTCTTTGCATTTCTTAAGGATAGACGCAGAAAAGCCTTAAGGGAATTTACCTAAACCTGAATGTAGATATTCAGTAACATAATTTCCTTTCTTTATACTTAATTATCCCAACGAGAATTGGATAATTCACTGGTTTTTCTTATTAGACTCTCAGAAATAAAACTATTACGATATATGACTGATATGTAATGAAATTAGTTACTCTTCTTTAATATACAAAAAAATTTAAGAAAATATCGTACAGTATAAATACAATAGCATGAAGTCGAATGCTGATAGAAATATTAGGTCGACAAAAAAAATTTAACAGTTACTAATGGGTTAGGCCCGTCATAAAAAAAATATCCAAGTTCGCTACATTAAGTAAATGCTTTAACCAAAGATCTTTGTTTTCGGCTCACAAGAATTATTTTTAGATAAAACTTTAATCTTTCTAATGTTTTAGTGGCTTTCCTTCAAATTTAAGAATTATTTCATTATACAACTTATTTAAGAACATAAGTGTAACTTGTTTAAATAAACATGTACCACTAGATATTTATCTGACAGATGTTAGATCAAAATGTTGTCCTTAACAACTATTTAATACTAGCAAATAACTACAAAAAAATTTAGCCAGATCATCTTATCTATACTAAATGAAACATAATTTAATTCAACAGGAAAGCTTTCATATTCAATATTCAAAAATTTACTGAATTTTTCATATCGTTTAACCAATTATTATTCTTCCACTAAGACGCAGTTTCTAACAAAATTTGCTTCTTGCGTGGATTGATTGTTGATACAAAAAGGAATTGTACTCACCCTAGCTTGAAGATACTTAGTGTTACAAAAAAATTACAAAACACCTGTCTGATTGCAGCCACGTGGATTTGTCGTTTCTTTAATACGAACACACAAGATTCCCTCAACAAAGGTTAACCCACTTCCATTTCCGACACTGTAATTCGAATTGATTTCTTATACCCATTACGATTTCTTAAACTATACCATCTGAAACTTGCTTGCTAAAAATTCAAATATAAGTTAGTAGCGATAAAGACGCCATGTGGTAAAGTTTACGAACCGCTTTATAAATTTTGAGTTCACTTCAATACTCTGGTTTACTAAAATAACTGTGTTTCTACACTATAACCCAGGCAATACGCCTCTGCCAGGAGTGATATATATCACCCATGATGGCTGGAAAAATCTTCCTCACCACCTTTTTAAAATATAACATCTTTTCTTTCTACATGCCACAACAAGAATACCTGTTTCTATTTCGGACAAGCGCATCGAATATCTTGCGCATGACTGTGCGGATTGATAATTACGTCGGCATACAATATTTCGCCTAAACTGTGGCAACCCACATAACATATCGCAAATTCCGGATTTGCCTAAAACTAAAACGTTAAAACCTAAGACTGCATTGAAGATTGTATCAACTATACTACAATTAAAATAGTTGAGCATTACGGCGAATATTTCGAGATGAAGACTATGCCAAATTTCAACCTGAGCTACTATGTATAAATGGTACGAGGCGAATCGGTCTTGAGGTTAAATTACTGTAAAGCAGCTTATCTAACGAAGACATGCGAACCAAAAAAAACACTCCAAGATTTATAAAACGCAAACTCAAAAAAAATACGCGTGCACTCAAATGCACTTGTCCACCAAGAGTACGTCCCTACTTAACTCGACATCTTCACTATTAGCAAGGTAGGATTACATCGAAAGAAGGAAACAGGATTGAACCACTAGAGAACAAAAAGACGCTCTAAAGTAATTTCTTACGAACTATCTTTTAAAATTATACAGCGAAAACATGCAAGTTTCCATACAATACTGCTACTAAATGTAAAAACTTGATACCATCATAAATATTCTATAGGACCTAAAAAGAAAATTCCTGAACTAGAACAAACGGTAAATAGGCAAAAATGTTTATTACTTCTAATTAAAACATCAGGAGTATTACTTAATCTTCAGAAGCGTCATTTGGATCCCAAGTAGAAAAGGACTTCAAATCTTTAATATGCCATCTACCGGTTTTTGATCCATCAACATCACTAAAATTATATACAACACCTGAGCACTTCATTTTGAAGACACTCAACACAAAATTTGGTGCAAGTTTAGCTGTAAATTTATCACCTGCGCTAGAGAGTACTTTGTTCACTCTCCACACTCTATCACCAATTTTAAAAGATATGTCACGTCTTCTCAAATTATATTGTTTACTCGAAGGTTCATAGGCTAAACGTAATTTTGTACGAACATCTTTAAATTTCTTAAGTAGACCTAGACGATCTGAAACATACGAAGGACGACTATCAGGTACGACTTCAATATCTTCCTCAGGAGTAAGATCATCACTAAACAAATTTACCACTTACTAGAACATGTCTTCCGAAAACTAAAAAATTTGGTGAATTGGACTCAAGTTTAGCGGAATTTATCGCATATTGAACCTGTGGTAGCTCAAGATCCCACGAGTCATGCTCATCAACATATGAACGGATAGCGGTACCAAGAGTTCTATTGAACCTTTCTACAAAATTACACTGGGGGGAATATACAGAAGTGTACCAAATCTTTTGAACTTCATATCTGTCACACAGAGACTTGAAAATTTTCCCAGACAACTGAGGACCGTTATCACAAATAATAAATAGTAGAACTCTATATGTAAGAAAAACTTTTTCTTCTAAGAAACGTACTATGAGATGCACTTTGGCATTTCTTAAGGGTTGCAATATGGTGAATTTCGAAAACCAATCCCCTACAACGAGCAACCATTTATGCCCCGCCTTAGAACGAGGGAATGGACCCATAAGGTCCAGAACAATAGTCTGAAACGGAAACCTCACTTGTTAAACACTTGCGACAAAATCTTAACACATCTATATTCATTTAGGCCAGTAGTAATGTTCTTGTATTCGTGCCATAGTTTTTGAAAATCCAAAATGGCCTGTTATAGCCGGATCATGGCATGAGCGAATTACTTCCTCCCGCTGTGACTTAGGAACGAGATGCTTCCATTCCACAATATTCGACGAAAGAGACAAAATTAGAAGGTAAAAATTTAAATACAAAATTATTTTCAACTTTCCACTGTGGATAGTCTTCAGGCTCCAACAAAATTTTTTCGCGCAATGAGAGATACCGTGGATCTAAATTATCTAAATTAACTTGAACTAAATTAACAGCATCCTTTTCTACAGCAAGTGCTCTACTCAAACAATCTATGCCAAAGTTCAACCTGAACTACTATGTATAAATGCTACGAGGTGAATCGGTCTTGAGGTTATCTCCCATCTTTTTCTTGTCTACGACTCTCCGCTCTACGACTTTTGAATTAGCACAGTATTCTTCCGGTCCTTTTTTTGTTATGGAAACCGGTGCGAACTAGTTACGTTTGCTTTGGTTACTCTCTTCCTTGTCGGCCCGGTATACCGCAACAACTCGTATAGAGTTGCACAAGTCAAGTTGTCTCGGCCTGCCGTTAGTCGTTTCGAGATATTTCAAAAATCGACAAACTTACCTTTTTGACAAAATTTTTATTTTCCCGTTAATTCGGTTGTGGTAACACACAAACGATTTACGATAAAACCCGAGGGTTAAACGTGATGTTATACCAAATGGCATTATTGAAATTCGATCATTTCTGAGTTTGGACCTGACTACCGAGCAGCAAACGAATCAATAAAAAATATCGCAGAAACAGGTACAATCCATTGCGTTTTGTTTAAATTCAGAGCCAAATTCACATCGAAATTTAAACCTGATTCGTAAACACTATTTTAGATATACTTTAATTTTGGCAAAACTCATAATTTTTCTTAGCCAATTCCTAAGACAAATTCAACAAGTGTCAGATAAAGCAGAACACTTTACGCTCTCTTTCTATGATATTTAATGTATCAAAAATTGTAGCACTTGCTGAGGTGTATAACCACAACCCACTTATTTTCAAGCATGATATACGGCAACATCTTGGTTGTTTATTAAAACAGATTTGTACCATTAAATCATTTATGTTCTCCTTTTTTAATATGTTTCACTAAAACCTGTTAAAAGTAGACAGTTAGATAGTTTTTCTAATTAAAAGCAGAGGTAAATATTAAAGAATGATATACATTTTTAAATGACACTCTGAATTTATTACACTGAGTGTATCCTTTGAATTAATTTGCCTAAAAGACGAGAGACTTGCCACGGCGCTTGCATAATTTAGACCCTTGTAAAACAGGAAGGGAAATGCTAAGATTAACAAACATTAACACTCGCGTGCCAAAAACCTTTTGTAATATGAATACATTTAAAAGGCTTCGATATTTTGTTTATACATATGTTAGGTATTGTTAATAATAAATAACATCACATTGTGATTGTGGTCTTGACAATGACAGTTAGACCGATTCAATATTCATGCTTGCAATAGAAAACTGCATGATTTTAACGTAAAAAATTTTTAAAGCTTCATAAATAGCTGATTTATTACTAGTTAATATACAAATAGACTAGAGCCACTCATCAACTTTGACTTAGGATTCTTGCAGAAATGCTAATCGATGCTAACCTAACTTAAGCTATATATGAATATAAAATAATGTTAAATTCAAATATATTTATTCATGCTGTTTTAGTAATCCACTAACGATAATTGAAGGAAAATCATAAATGAAATTTATTGTATTTAGGCAGACATAGAAACAATATTTATTTAGTAATCTGGTACGGCAAATGAGAATGAAGGATTATTTCAAACACATGGACTTAAGTTCGCTTCTCTTTTTCTTAGTTACAACCTCAAGATTAGTTTGGTGCAGCTTTCCAGTGTTTTCCATATCAAGCAAATTTCAGTGCTCTGTAACTATCTTTACCTACGTCTTTCTCAACCTGGTCTTTATAATGGAACCTTTATTTTTTCCTACATACCTTATTTTCTACTCTGCTCTCTGTTCTCCTATGCAAACCTTCGTGCCTCAAAGCATTTTCCTGAACCATTTCTAAGACCCCATTGTTACTCTTTATTATTCCAAATGACTTTAAACATACTCTTAAAGCACCATATCTAACGTTCTAACCTCCTCTTGGCTCATTATACTTGTTGCAAAGTCTTTAGTGCTACACTTTAAACCTAGACTTTCATTAGTCGTTTTCTAACAGCTAGAGTTATCCTAGATTTTAGTATTACGACTTTCACCTTAACGGCTTTCTTTGCTTGGCCTATTCTAATTTTTAAATTTATTTTACTTTTATTGTTACGTGTAACTTAACCTCCTAAATAGAAAACTACTTTATTTTTTCTAGTCTTTCTCATTCGAGCTTTGCTATCATCTTTGTACTGCCATCTTGTTTATTACCTTTGTTTTGGTATTGTCAGTATGCATGCCTGAATTTCTATCTTTAATTTGTTTCATTTTATTTAGTTTTCTTTTGTGTTTCTGTTAATGTAAGTGTATCATCCGCAGTATTTGAACCTTTTCTCCATGAATTATACTCTAAATCTTTTTTTCTTGAATTACACAATACTATACAGTATAATATAGTTCTTAACACGATGGAGTATGAGAAAAATTCAACGAAACAGTTGTGAATATAGCAGAATGTCTATATATTCGAACCGTAAGATATCAGCTATATTTATCACTACTTGGTGTCCACTACGTCTGGGAAAGAGATACACTTAGCGGAAGATTAGTTAAATAGAAACGTGACTATTGCCAATATAAAAATATTTAAAAGTGTAAGTTACGTACATTCCAAGGGAAGCAACAAATAAGTTAGGTGAACTGAGAAAATCTACGAAAACGATGGAATATGTAACTGCTACAGAAAGTAAGATACTGAAGAAAATATGATAAAATATCAAAGAAAAATAAAATTTTATTAAAAGTAGCAACAAAATAATTTTTATTTTGAAGACGACTTTGATGGTAATAAAGAAATAAAATTAGAAGCAAAGAATAAAAAGACAAAGAAAATCAAACAAAACTAAGCAACCAAAATCAGCTTAAATAAAATAGAGAGGAGTAAACGAAATATGTCACGGAAGAAAAAAATTACCATGCGATTTGAAGGCTACGTCGATTTTATATCTGGTTTTTACAATTTAAAAATTCGCCAACATATGCTAAAGCTATAGACGACAAAGTTTGGAAAAAGTCATAGGTCAGGAATGAAGTATTTTACAACGAAATACATTAGTTGATCGATGCAAAATACATTTTTACTCAAATGATTGTTACAATTATTCCTTTTGGGAAAACTTTTATGCCTCACAGCTACACTCTAGACTTTACTCTAAGCGGTAGATAACGATAAAACTGGTGTGGGGTTGTTTTGAAGGATGTTTAAAAAAGCGTCGCTATATTTAGAACGAAAGGGAAATGTAGAACCCAAAAGAAATTAATCCCAACACTAAAAATTAAGTACAACTTGCAGGGCAGCAATTTGCGCCTCATATTTAGTTCAAAATCAATGCAATACAATATAGCAATTATCACTTTCTATCTCATAACAAAACCAAATTCATTAGAATATTTTATATTTTTAATTACTCTAAAACCTTTCTTATAATAAAGAGAGATAAAAATTTTCTTAGATCATATAATGAAACGCAAAAATATTTCTGTTACAAATTAACAATGTATAGAACGATATTTTATAGTAAATTCTGTATCGGTAATATTAAAAAAAGATTAATAATTCTTACTGTTTTAAATCTAAAAAGATACGAAAAATTTGAACCTTAGTGCTAGGTTCTTAAAATTACAACAAAAGAACTTACGTAAAAACTAGATGCATTTTCTACTCACAATCAGATTATATAGGTCTTAAAAATATCATAATTGTACTCGTAATACTTCTATTTCTTTGAACCATTCCTAAGACCCTATTGATTGTCTTTATTATTCGAGATGACTTAAAATATTCTCCTAAGCACCACATTTCGAACACTTTTAACCTTCTAATTTCTTCTTCGCACTGTCCATGTTTTCTAACAGCTGTAATTATCCTAGATTTTAAGGAACTCAGTCAGCCTACAGTTTTTTTTCTTTAGAAAATAAACGATGTACATTTTTTTCTTCAACGTATTAATAGCCACATTTCTTAATTTTTGTGGGAGTTATCCCATAAAAATGTTTTGAAAATGTTCTAACCGGCTTTGACAAAACCTCTTCTTCTTTAGTAAATACAAAATTACAGAAGCTTGTCATTTCTCTGTATTCGTCCTAGAAGCGTAGATCTGGGAACGGCAAAACTTTTTACAACTTTACGAATGCTTCTGCCACTATTTATAGCATTTATTGCTGCATTGAGTTGTTCAGAATTGTATCGTGCTTTCTAGATTTTACTTTTGCAAATTTGAGACATCATCAGTCCTGGAACTCGTTAGACATGTACCCACATTGTTTCATATTCTAAACTAACCTACACATTTCACTGAAATTTGCACAGTCTGCATCTATCACTATCTGATCTAGGTTTACATCTACCTCCTTTTTCCTATCTCTGCTTGTAATATATCCCGTACTATTCCACAAAAATGCCGTAGAACGTATTCTACCCTTCTATTTCTCCTATTTTTTCCACAGATATCTTTATTCCCCTACTATTTCTATAACCTATTTGTTATTAACTTTGTCTATCCATGCCATCATCCTCATACATCCGGCGCACAACATTCCAAAAGGCGGCTACCGTTGTTCTGTCTGCTTTTTCTACTGCCCGCATTTCATTAGCATGCTGTGCTGTGTTCCACACATATGCTATCAACAGTTTGGTCCCCTTCTATTGTTTTACAACTATACACTCTATTTCTCCGATATTCAGTGGTTGTGAAACGAGATAAGCAGCTTGTGGCTGCCAAGTTCCTCCAGCACTTGAACATTTGTCGATTTAATATTTTTTCCAACATATCCTTTTGCACAATCAACATTAGTTGCGGATATTTCACAACCAACACCTGTAGTTGTATATAATAATCATCAGGTTTATGTGCCCTTATTTTTTTCGTCATTAGGTTTTCCGTCTCAAAACTGGTTGGACGCGTACCTCCACTGATTTATATTCTTAGCTAGCCTACACAGTTCCCTGAAATTCTCACACAGCCTATATACAGCTCGGTTCCTCTTCTATTATTTTCTAATTATATGCCCTATTTCACCGAGATTCCGTGGTATGTAAAGGAAGCGGCTCCGTGGCGTAATTGATATGCGTATAACTACTACGCCCAAGATCCCGGGTTCGTACCTGACACGGTCCGCTTGAAAAATGTTAGGCGAGCATTTTCACAAGAATACGCCCTCGTTCGGATGAGAGGAGAAATAAAGGTCCCGTCTGTGTGTGTTGTTACGCACGTTAAACATTCAAAATTTTTAAGGTAAAAAAAACTCGCATCCTGGCCAAAGTAGTACCTTCGGGTAGAGCATTGTTAAATAATATGTAGGGTATGTGAAGGAGGTTAAGCATCCTGTGGCTGCCAAGGATCCCCCAACACATAGACATTTGCCGAATTAATAGTTTTCCAGTAAATCCTTTCACACAATTAACATTATTTGAGAATATTGCACAACCAATACCTGTAGTTGCTTATAATAATCATCATGTTTAAGTACAGTTATTTTTTTCGTCATTAGTTTTTTCCACCTTGGGATTGGTTGGCGCGCTCTACCATTGATTTCTATTCTGAGCTAGCCTACACATTTCCCTGAAATTCCTACAGTCTACATATTTGTGTGCAATAGTCTAACCTAGGTCTACTTCTACTTTTCATTTTTCCTAACTCTGCTTCTAATTTATTCCGCACTATCCCTTTATGCCTTAGAATGTGGCCTATCATCCTATCTCTCATACTTTTTACCATTTTCCACATATTTCTTTCTTCCCCTACCATTTTAGTACCTCTTTGTTCTTAGCTTCGTCTGTCCATGATATCTTCATCATACGTCTGTAGCACCACATGTCAAAGACTTTACTTTTTTCTTGTCCGCTTCTCCTACTGTCTAGGCTTCACAGCCGTACAGTGTTGTGCTCCATACATATGTTTTATGCAATCTTTTCCTTGTTTCTATGTTTGTTGTCTTTGAACACATTAGTTGCTTTTTCTTGTTAAAGGTAGCGCGACTTTGCTAATGTTTGTTTTATCTTTTGCGCCTTTCCCATCTTGCCTTATTTGGCTTCTTAGGTAACAGAAATCCTTCACCTCTTGTAAGTCCTCGATACCTATTTGTATTCTTGTTTTTGATTTATTTTCCCCTCCTTTGCATACTAGAACTTTAATTTTAGTTTTGTTAATTTTCATACCGTATCTCGCTGTTAGAACCGTTTCCATTTCATTAAAAGCAGCTTCTAACTCTTCCTTGCTAGATGCTAATACCGCTATCTGCAAATCTAAGCATAACAATCTTTTGTCCCTGCATAGTAATTCTAAATGTCTTCCTGCATTTGACAGTATTCATTGCCTCTTCAATGTACAAGTTCAAAATTAAAGGGAATAGGGCATATCTCTGTCTCACCTCTTTCCTAATATTTACTACTCTGCGTTCCTGCTCTAATTCTATTACAACTGTTTGCTCTTTGTATAAACTATGTACTATTCGTCTATCCCTATAAGTCATTGCAATCTTTTTGAGTATGTCAAACATTTTTTTCCATTTTACATTGTGGAATGCTTTTTCCAGATTTACAACATCTATATACACGCTTTCCCCTTTTTCTATTCTTTATCCATTATCACTCTCAAAGCTAAAATAACCTCCCGTGTTTTCCTGTCTTGCTTAAATTGATCGTTTCTTAGTATTTCTTCAGCTCGTTTTTCTATTCGCCTTTGTACAATTTTAGTTAATATTTTTGACACGTGTACTGTCAAACTAATTGTTCGAAAATTTTCGCATCTATCCGCGCCTTTCTTTTTTGGTATAGTTACTATGATGTTACGTTTGAAATCTTTGGGTATCTCGCCTGCCTCATACATATAGCATACAATTTGGAAGTGATGTTCCGTTGTTGCTGGTCCAGCGGCTTTTAGAGTTTTTACTTGCACCTTATCTGTACCCGGTGCCGTATCATTTTTCAGACCCTTTAATAGTAATTCAAACTTATCTCTAAGTACAGGATATCCCAAGTCATCATTTTCAATGTCTGATTCCTGTTCTATTGCTGTTAGTTCCTTTCCTACATATAAATTCCCTATATATTCTTGCCATCTACGCACTATCTCTACATTTTCTATAATGACGTTTGCTCCCGAGTCCCTTATATTTTTGCTATATAGTTTTATATCCCCAAAATTCATTCTAATTAGTTTGTATGCTTCATCTGTCTTTGTTATTTCCATAATACTTTGTACCTCTTTGCACTTTTCATCAATTAATTGTTTTTTAGCTTTCTTGCATTTGCGAATAATTTCCCATTGTATGGCTTTGTATCTTTGTTTTCCTGTTTCGTCTGATCTATTTCTGTATTTTCGTCTTTCTTTTATTAAATTCAGAATATCCTTTGTTATCTATGGTTTCTTATTATCTTTTTATGTATACCCCAGAATATCTATGGCCGCCATGTCTAAGCTGGGTTTAATATTACTCCATTCTGTTTCTACTTCCTTAGAATATAAAATTGTCCCGATATCTTTCAGCAATTCATTTGACTTTTTTTCAAATCTTTCGTGGATATCTTTATCTTTTAGTTTCTCAAAGTCAAAGTGCCTTTTTCCGTTTCTTTTTTTCAAATTTTTAAATTTAAGTGAGGCCTTCATAACTACGATGTCTACAGTGTCTATATCTGCTTCTAGGTAGCTTCTACAATCTTTTACTTGATTCCTAAACAGTTGAATGTAATTTATTTGGTATCATCCTATATTTCCTAGCATCTTCCACGTATATCGTCTTCTAGCATGATGTTGAAATAATGTGTTTGTGATGGTTAAATTGTTCTTGTCGCAAAATTCTACCAACCCAGTGCCCCTGTCGTTTCTCGTGCCTAAACCAAATAAACCCAATACCGTTCTTTTCCTACCCTCGCCTACCACTGCAATAAAATCCCCCGTAATTATTAAATTTTCATGTCCTTTTACGTATCTTAGTATGTCTTCGATATCTTTGTAGATCGCTTCTACCTCTTCGTCACTGTAGCTAGAGGTGAGTGTGTATACTTGTATTATTACTGTATTTGCCGGTTTAGATTCTAATCTAACCATGAGTACTTTTTCGTACTTGTGTACGTAATTTTCTACACAGTGCCCTATGTTTTCTTGCATAACTATCCCCACACCAGAATTTCCTTCCTCTGCTCCTGTATGAATTACCCTAAGGTTTGCACTCCGAAAATCCCTCGCCTCTGGCCACCGAACTTCGCTGATCCCTACTATTAGTAGCTAAGTAAGGACTGTCTGACTTCAAAACGGTGTACGCGTATGTTTTTTCATGTAACATACGCGTGCACCATTTTGAAGCCAGACCGGCCTTATATACTTTCAATGTAAAATACGTTTGGACACGTTTTGAAGTCAGACCGGCTTTATATTACTTTCAATGGAACATACGTGTGTAACTTCAAAACACACGTATGCTACGTTGAAAGTGCGTGCAGAGAAAATGTGGAGCTGTTTTGAATTCGGTTTTCTAGCGAGAAGTTATAAAGTAGGTCAAATGCAAAATACCGCATTCAAGTCAATTGTGTTTAACTAAAGTGGATTCTGATTTATGTTTTTTACTTTTGTTTAGAGGCTGCAAATACACATAGGCCGGTACGCGTATGCTACGTTTAAAAATGTAGGTTCATGCAAAAATGTGGAGCTGTTTTGAATTCAGTTCTCTAGCTAGACGTTATAAAGTAAGCAATCCGACAACATATATATTAGAAGATCAAGACGAGAAAGAAATCAAAGGTGCATTTTATGAAATGGAGTTGCAAAAGGTTAAACATCCAGGAATTTACCTGGTAGAAAAAGTCTTAAGAAAAAGTGGAAATAAAGTCTTTGTAAAATGGTTAGGCCTCTCTAACGTACATAATAGCTGGATCGATAAAAATAATGTTTGCTAGAAGTTGTTATAATAATAGTTAATAAAGCTAACATTGTAAAATTATATTAAAATAAATAATTCAGATACAATCTTTCTATTGTTTTTTATTATTATTAAACCATTCTTTTAATAACAAGGTATTTTGTTTTGCACATTGCAGATTATTATTGCTGTGTCTATAACAATGGATGTTACATAGTAAACGATTGTTGATTTTTAACTCCGATAGCTTAGGACAACCTAGTGCAAGCATATCAGTTACAACGTTTTGCATTAGATAGGTTTCCATCCATTTCTTCTTTTCTAGACCCTTCACACATACTTCTTCACCGGGTCGGATAATTTGCTTCAAATAAAGCGCTATATGATGACACCATTCCAGCCGTTGAAGATTCATCCCAAGAAAGACCATGAATATTCCTTGTCACCCAGTCGTTATGTTTTATATGATCTTGGCTCAAACAACTAGACTGCATTGGCAGTTTAAAAATTTGATGCCAAACAACACCTTCCAACAAGTCCAAAATCGCAATTTCTTTGCACACAAACTCGTTTTTCTTGTATTTAAATCCCTGAATATCAATTATATACATGTTTGTATATGTAGGTATGTAAATATGCAGTAAACTTGGACTAATGAAATTAATATTAGGAGCAATCTCCTTATATAGCAGATTACTACCATGTGCGTACCTTGCTAACCTACTTTTCAACCTATCACAAGAGTGAACACATACTTTGAATTAAAACCGGCCTATGTGTGTATTTGCAGAGTGGTCGCACTTTGAATTCAAACCGGCCTTAGCATATTTTGCATCTGATTTACTTTATAACTTCTCGCTAGAATTCAAAGCAGCTCCACATTTTTCTGCACGCATCTACATTTTTTCAATGTAGCATACGTGTGGACACGTTTTGAAGTCAAACCGGCCTATGTGTATTTGCAGGCTCTAAACAAAAGTAAAAACATAAATCAAAATCCACTTTAATTAAATACAGCATTCTTTATACAATTGACTTAGATGTGATATTATGAATCTGTCCTACTTTATAATGTCTCGCTAGAGAACCGAATTCAAAACAACTCCCCTTTTTTTCTGCATGCACCAACATTTTTTCAATGTAGCATACGTGTACACGTTTGTGTATTTGCAGCCTCTAAACACAAGTAAAAAACATAAATCAGAATCCACTTTAGTTAAACACAATTGACTTGAATGCGATATTTTGCATTTGACCTACTTTATAACTTCTCGCTAGAAAACTGAATTCAAAACAGCTCCACATTTTTGCATGCACCTACATTTTTAAACGTAGCATACGCGTACCGGTTTATGTGTATTTGCAGCCTTTAAACAAAAGTAAAAAACATAAATCAGAATCCACTTTAATTAAACACAATTGACTTGAATGCGATATTTTGCATCTGACCTACTTTATAACTTCTCGCTAGAAAACCGAATTCAAAACAGCTCCACATTTTTTCTGCATGCACCTACATTTTATCAATGTAGCATACGTGTACACGTTTGTGTATTTGCAGTCTCTAAACAAAAGTAAAAAACACAAATCAGAATCCACTTTAATTAAACACAATTGACTTGAATGCGATATTTTGCATCTGACCTACTTTATAACTTCTCGCTAGAAAACCGAATTCAAAACAGCTCCACATTTTTTCTGCACGCACTTTCAACGTAGCATACGTGTGTTTTGAAGTCACACACGTATGTTCCATTGAAAGTAATATAAAGCCGGTCTGACTTCATAACGTGTCCACACGTATTTTACATTGAAAGTATATAAGGCCGGTCTGGCTTCAAAACGGTGCACGCGTATTGTACATGGAAAAACATACGCGTACACCGTTTTAAAGTCAGACCGGCCTTGCTTACCCATTCCTATCCATTTCAATTTTCATGTTCTCTAGCTTACCTAATTGCTTTATACTTCTAACATTCCATGCTCCCACTCGCAGAATGTTCCCGACTCTTAATCTAAACTTTCCAATCGCATCCTCCGAAGTAGTCTTTTCCCGAAGATCCAAATGGGGGACTATTTTAACTCCGGAATCTTTTACCCCAGAGAATGCCATCATGTTTATTACAATTTAAGTACACTGTGTACTTGGGAAGTAATGTGGTGGTTTCCTGTTGCCTTCAACATTGCGGTAGTGTGTCTTAGACTATGGTCTCTATAAATCTAAGTACCGAAAGAGCCGTTGCCCTCATTCGGGGACCTGTCTTAGTCTGGTTCGTCACTAACGAGCCTATTAGTTTGGTTGAACCTGTAGTTTGGCTCTTTAACTCATTGGAACACGCAAGCCTTTCCACCCGTTTTAGTAATCTAGAACTTCGGGAAGGTGCAGGTCCATTCGGAATGGAAATTCAAGACATTTGAAATATAACAATTTATAAGAAAATAGGTACTCTACCTATGTAAATGTATTTTTGGGGTTAATAGCGACTGGCCCGCATTACCCCAACGCACGTGGCCATTATAATCCCAATATATATATATATATATATATATATATATATATATATATATAATTTATTTATGTGGTGTAACGACCTTGCAAATTATAAAATAAAATATCTATACTAACAGGCTATTAGGTCTGCTGGTTAATAAAATAAACTCTTTATTATAGTTCAAGCTTTCGGTTTTTATTTATTAATTTATTAATTTTATCTATGTCAACGATTCTGATTTAAAACCTCACATTAGTAAGTATTTAATTATTGTACGCCCATACTAACGTTTCACAATTTTAGTATTCTTGAAAAGGTTTAAAATAAAACCGAAAGCTTGAACTATAATAAAGAGTTTATTTTATTAACCAGCAGACCTAATAGCCTGTTAGTATAGATATTTTATATATATATATATATATATATATATATATATATATATTTAAATTTATTGATTCACAATCATTAATCACTTAAATCAAAGCGATCATTTATTATGTAGGGTTAAATTACATTAAAATCGTAACATACGGGAACCATATATGAAGCTAAATAAGGTTAATTAAATGCGTCTACATACTTTTAAAAATCAAATACTGATACATCAACACCAACAAAACCTAACATTGTAGAAAAGATTCCTACATTACCGACAGAACATCTTCATTGCTTTAGGTACAACATAAACTATACAGAGATAGACGACATATTAAATAGGAAATAATAACATGCCTGAAACTGTTATACTGGGTGACTATCATTACCCTACCATCCGCCATTCCCTTACTTTCTCTTATTGAGTTGCAATCAAGACAACTAACGCCTCTGTCCGAAACACATACAGTTTCAATTCAGTCAAATTTGCACGGCCGAAGTAGTTTTTGGGAATGATTCTAGATGCAAACTAATTCAAGTACAATGGATCACATTAGTTCTGTTAGTACGAAGTCTCATATACAAATTTCAATTTAAAATACATTAAAACTCCTTCATTGTAAATTATGCAGATTTGAAAGGTATGAATTTTTGGGAAATTGTTTAAACATTTGCCGAAATTAGGGATAATGTTTATAAATGTTAAAAATTTAATTATTTGACCTTTACTCAACACCAAAGGAATGTCGTTTCTTCATACACCTGGTTTATACAAATTTTTTGTATAAATCTGAATACACGCACATATGCTCTAAATCTCCATTCTAATTTTAACTGAACAAGTGAACAGGTACAAAACAAAAAGATAAAACAAATATACGTTACGTTGCTCTCTTCATTGCAGCTAGAGCAAGAAACGACTAAGTCTAAAATGAATATATTCTAAATTAATATATAAAAACTAACCCACTAGGTCATTATTTTAACAGATTTGTATCTTACTAAAATATGTAGTATTTAACTAAAGCTTTTGTCTTAATAAATATATAATTCAGAAATAAAATTGTTTGTTGACTAAAAATAAAATAGATATTAAGGAATTATGTAAATCATTATTAACCACACTCAAGCTTATTTGAAAGGTTGAGTATATGGTTTGAATTACCGGTGGTTGAAACGCGAGCCGGGTCACATTGAGTGCATTGTAAATCGTAAAAGTACTTCAATATTACAGCATATGCCTATAAGAAAATAATTAGTTGTACGACTACATCAAAAATTTGCCGATATCTTATTGACTCAATTTTGCAATGTATAAAATAAGAGAAATAAGGTTTATACAATTTTAAAATCTGTAGTTTTAAGCATTGAGTTCTGCGAATATTTTTGAGTAAACCTCAAAAAATCTTATTTAACTGTTATTCCAGTTTTTCAAGTAACTCTTTTATTTTGATTAAACTGAAAAGAAGGCATCGTTGCATGCTTCGTTCGAGGACTCTACATCAGCCAAAAAGCGAATTTTTTACCTAGAAATTTAGAATTCTACTGCAGCCTTGACAACTCAAACAAGTTAAAAATATTTAACGTATGTGACAAAGCTTGTACATGAGACCCATCTCATCCCAACGAGTAACAATTTTTCTGAAAATGTTCGCCTGATATTTTCAAGGTATCCGTGTTGGAAGGTAACACGGGACTTTGCATTAGGAGTTTAAGCTACTAGGCCGCGCATCTGTCGGTTTTTTGTACCTCAGGGTTGATATATTCAAAGTGTGTTACGCCCGTTTTTGGCGTTATAAGCTTTAATTCAATAATTATGTATATGGGATATGAATTCCCATGCACTGGTAGTTGAAAAACGTATAGTTTATTGTATTTTATCCATTAAGTAAACATTTTCTCACGCCAGAAGTATTGTGCGGTCATTGCCTCGGCCAATGCGAATGTTTAACGATTGGAGGGATTTTCACAAGTTCGTGTGAACACACGCAATTTTCGGACAGATTCTCTTGGGTTACTTTCTTGAACAGACTTAATGGCAGCTAGTGCGCTTTAAATGCAATGAGGTACCTGCGAATTTCTGGGTTTCTACATTATCTCTATTTTAATATCGTTTGTTCTAAAATGCTATAAGTTTTAGCAACAACGTCACTGCAAATTTGCAGAAAAACGCTGCCGACCCCAGCGAAGACCCTGTGGCACGTTTCGAGAACAAGAGCCGGTTTACAAGAATCAAAGGGCGTTGGACCTACCTAAAACTATCTTTATAAATAAAGGTCGTCTGTTCTTTGGGTAATTATTTTCTTTCATCTGTATAAAAAGAACTTCAATCTAAAGTACGTACAACTGTAGTTGTCATTTGGCAAGTAATAAGTTACGACAACTAAAATATGTTTAAACAATCGTGCACAATATAGAATTTTGTGCACAAAGCTACGCGTTTCTGAAAAGCTGTACATTATCGTTTCAAGAGCTGTAAAACTTAAAAAAAAAACCTGAAACCGAACAGTCAACTACTTTAAATTAATTGAGAGAATAATTCTGGGCCAAGAGCATAAGAAAGTACGACTTCTTGAAAACACGCCTCATTTCAAAACAAACTCAGAATTTCTCAAACGACGTTTTACTGGTGCATTTTTCAGAAAAGCTTAAGTTGTAAACTGTAAGGTGTAAAAGTGATTTAAATGCTCGTTATAATTTCATAACAATGCTATATTTTACGAATTCTGAAGTGGTCGTGATGCATTTCACCTATGGCCTTGCAAACAGAAATGCAAGAAAAACCAGACGTCTGTTCATGGAGCCCTATTCCAATATAATGATACCTGATCAACAAGTATTTTAGGATACCGTTAAATACGCTTTGTGGTGATTGCATAGCTATTGGTGGAGCTGCTAGCGTCTTTAGAGGTGGTAAGTTGCGAGAGGTGGTATTTAACGCAAGTCTTTAGGAACCGCTATAGGATTTTGGGACAAGATATTCCTGTAAAACAGTTATATTAATAAAGTGTAATGATAAAATGCAATTAAACAACAATATTTAAAGACAACAAATGAACATGTATATAGGTTCCGTATAACAACAAAGCATAATAATGATTTAAGCAATCATATAATAATAAAAGTTGACTTACGTTATAGAATTTCAGTGACCATTGTAATTATTGACAATGTCTCAACAACCATAGATAAAGTCAATATTCTTACTGTTGGCTCCGAGCCGACATGCTCCAGAGCAGTGGATAACCTAGGACTTCTTTCCAACTAACTCAATAACCCATAAATATTCTGGTGCTTAGTCTTTTATACCTGCTGATCACAAGATATGGGTTTACTGCTGAAGGCTGTGGCAGGCGATAAGAATGTACGTTTAATAATGGTAAGCCAAAACTTTCTCGAGTTTTAAGACATGTGCAGGAAACCTAATTGTGGTTACTACAAAATAAAGATACCGTAAAATCTCGACCAAAAGATTAAATATGCAAAAAGATAAGTGTGGTGAGGTAATTTCAAGAGCGTGACATATGATAAGCACGTTGCAAGGTTTCCTAGAACAAAGGATGTGCGACTTACTGATTGTTTTACAATATAATATTTTAAAATGAATTTGTAATCTAAATATGGATTCGGCTTATACAACAATATTCTTAGGCATCTTATGGCAACTGGAACTCTTAATAGGAATGACGTAGACCACGTACTGTTAAAAAACCATAGATCGATGAAGCTTTTCTAAATGAAATAGAAGAACATTCTGCCACTAGCAACAGAAAAATCAGTGAACATTTAACTATTATTCATCAAGTTGCTTGGCATATATTGCATAATTCCCTGCTACTCCCTTACCACATTGAAAAGGTGCAGGAGCTCCTTTCTCGAGATTTTTTGCCGCTGGTACTGTAATAGGTTAGCAGTAAACCTCAATTTTGATTGTAAAATCCTTTTTACAGACGAAAACAATTTTTCAAGGAGTTCGATTATAAATGCTTACAACAACCACATTGGGCTGAAGGAAATTTTCATGTAATTGCAGGAACGCATTTTCAAGAGCAGTTCTCTTTTTTCCCGAGTTCACCTAAACCCAGGTCAAAATTTCACAACTTTTTATTTTTTAACCTAACCTAACTTAGGAATCTATCTGGAAATTGTATTTTTGGCAGCATTTTTCATCTTAAAACCAACTTATACCTTCGTCCGTAGAATCCTTCTACTGTTTGTCATTTCTCAAAAACTGAAGTGCTAAATTTAATTTCGGAAGTAAATTTTAAAATGACCATGCGTTATATGCCTATGCCAAAAAAACTATTTCGTAACCTTTGGAGCGCATTCAACCGGGGTACAACTGCGGTCTTAGAAGAAATGCGTGTTGTTATTTAAAGTGAAATAATAAATAACGAATGCTAAAAATGGATAATAGCCGCAAAATTATTAGCAACCGGGAAACCAATTATAATTTTCTTAGGAATTCGAAATCGATTCGATGGATTTAAACCCTTCTCCAACGTGTGTTTCTAAATAAATAAGTTATATATTGTAATTTGTTAATAGTGAATTTTGTTCCACAAACTTCTAAAATTACATGTATAAGTATTGATTGTACCATATTGCGTGCAGTTTTGGTTCCAGAAAATGTAGCCGGTAACACACAGAGAAAACTTGGTGAAGTACCTCGCTAAAAATTCGGTGTCTCGTTAAAGTACAGAAAACCTCGACTGTACTAACAAGAATGGTTGCCGACTAACGTAGTGGGAAAGGTGGTGTAAGTATTTGAAGAGTGTCTCGGATACTATCGTGTGGGAAATACTAGTTTTAATCGTGAAGTATCTTAGACGCCAACTAATCTCGAAATACGGGAGTTCCTAGGGAAAACCCCCGAAGAAATAACCAAATGATGCCCATACCTTAGATCAGGAAACTGATCCTTGTCTACGTCTTACACGACAAATAATCGAACGCACTAATGCCAAAAGCAACCTAAAATAAATGTTAGAAACAAAAACATTAATACATTTATTTAAAAACTATATATATAGCTGAATAGGTTCAAAACGAAAGGCTAAATTACCTGTATATTAATCTCGCCTCTGGGTAATTGCATTATAATTTATTACATTAAGGCTAGAACTATTTGTTAAAAACGCCAACTATAGGTATGCCTTTACTCTATTACACAATTAAATTTTCATCACAAGTACATGCAAACATTCTTCCGAAAAAGAAGAATCAAATATTATTATCATTAGGTCTTCAGTCCTGAAACTGGTTAGACGCGTACCATCATTATTTCGTATTCTGAACTAACCTACACATTTTTCTGAAATTTGCACAGTCTGTATCTATCACTATCTGATCTAGGTCTACATCTACCTCCCTTTTCCTATCCCTGCTTGCAATATATCCCATACTATTCCCTAAAAATGACGTAGTACGTATTCTGCCCTTCTATTTTTCCTATTTTTTCCACAGATATCTTTGTTCCCCTGCTATTTCTATAATCTATTTGTTATTAACTTTGTCTGTCCATGCTATCATCCTCATACATCTGAAGCACAGCATACCAAAAGGCTGCTACCGTTTTTTATCTGCTTTTCCTACTGCCCGTATTTCATAGGCATACTGTGCTGTGCTCCACACATATGCCTTCAACAATGTTTTTTTTGTATCTATGTTTGTTGTCTTTGATCATAGGTACTGTTCTTTTTTGTTAGATGCAGTTCGGTTCCCTTTTATTGTTTTACTATTATATACCCTATTTCTCCGGCATTCAGTGGTTGTGGAGGGGAGGGGCTTTGTGGCGTAGTGGTACGTGTGTGATTACTACGCCCAAGGTCCCGGGTTCGAATCTCGAGACGGTCCGCTTGAAAAATGTTAGGCGAGCATTTTTCACAAAAATACACTCTCGTTCGGATGAGAGGTAAAATGGAGGTCCCGTGTGTGAGTGTTCTCACGCACGTTAAAGATCCCTACCTTGCTTGGAACAGCAAGGGTTCGGCAAAATTCCAAATTTTCCAGATAAAAAAAACTCTCTTTCTGGCCAATGTAGCATCTTCGGGTGGAGCATTGAAAAATAAAATGTAGTGGTTGTGAAGGGAGGTAAGCAGCCTGTGGCTGCCAAGTTCCCCCAGCACTTGAACATTTACCGATTTAATATTTTTCCAATATATTTTTCCAATATATCTTTTAAAAATTAATTAACTTAAAGGAGAACGTTTTCGGCGAACAAAATTACTTTCTAAGTGCTTAAACGAATAACCAGAATGTACTGATGGTACGTATATGTCATACATTTTTAAAAATGCTTATTAATTTATAGTTACAGTGGACTTCGTTAAACAGATCGATGTTCTTAATTAACACACTTCTTTTCCAACATAAAGTTGTCTATTTATAGAAACCAATTGCTCCTAAAAGTAAAAGTAGCCAACCGGAAATATCATTCAAATATTAGAGAGTAAAAATTATTTGATACATACGCGAAAATAAACCTCATTATTCATAAAATTCATGTTTATGATATACCCTCCGTTTGCGAATTATGCCGGTAATAACAAAATCCGGTTCGAAGAAATAAAATTAATGCAAAAATTGACTAAATTTTAGTCGTTACGTGTGTTGAGTATTTGATCCGAATACATTTAAAGTAGTATATTAGTGAAATTAAACTTAAAGCACTCACCTCAATGTCATGCATGTGATCGCTTTAACAACGCCAACACTTCGAATTTGTCATCTTCTGCGCCTATTTAACCTACAAAGATAAATGTCGAAATGCCGAAGAAATGTAACGACACACGAAATACAGTGATCACAAAAAATGAAAGAAATTTTAACAAAATAATCTTCTCGTGAAACAGACCTTATAAGGACGAATGCAGTAAACTCAATAAAATTACTAAGATCGATAGAATAACTGAAATCTAGAATTCATGGATTAAACGGTGTCAATCATCTTGATACACAAAATCGAATAAAAAAGAAAACCATAAAAAATAGAAACACGTCAATTTAAAGCACAAGAAAATATTAATTTCTTACATGAATCCCACTGCAAAATTCAAGACAGTGGATGAGTTTAGACGTAGTGGTAGTATTGTTTACCTCATCATTATTAATAGGTCTTTAGTCCTAAAACTGGTTGGACGCGTACCTCTATTGTTTCTTATTCTTGACTAACCTACATATTTCCCTAAAATTCTCACAACTTACATCTTTCACTATCTGTATGCAATAATCTAATTTAGGTCTACCTCTACCTCTCTTTTTTCCTATCTCTATTTCTAATATATTAAGCACTGTTTCTTCATGCATTAGTATGTCCTATCATCCTATCTCTCCTATTTTTAGGGTTTTCCGCATACTTCTCTTTTCCCCTATCATTTCGAGAACCTCTTTGTTCGTAACCTTTATCTGTCCACGATATCTTCATCATACATACGTCTGTAGTACAACAAATTAAATGCTTGTATCATTTTCCTGTCCGCTTCTGCCACTGTCCACATTTCACAACCGTACAGTGCTGTTATCCACACATGTTTATAGCAATCCTTTCCTTGTTTCTATGTTTCTTGTTTTTGAACATAGTAGTTGCTCTTTTTTGTTAAACGCAGCTCGGCCTTGTGCTAATCTTTGTTTTAAATCTTTTGTACTCTTCCCATCTTGTTATTTGACTTCCTTAGTAGCAGAAATCTTTAACCTCTTGTAAGTTCTCGTTTCCTATTTGAATTCTGGTTTTTGAGTTATTTATCCCTTCTTTTATTTTTACTAATTTTCATATCGTATCTCTCTGTTAGAACTATTTCCGTTTCATTAAAAACTGCTTCTAACTCTTCCTTACTAGACGCCAATAGCGCTACATCATCTGCAAATCTAAGCATATCAATTGTTTGTCCCTGCATAGTAATACCAAATGTCTTTCTGCATTTGACAGTATGCATTACCTCTTCGATGTACAAGTTAAAAATGAATGGGGATATGGCACATCCCTGCTCACCCCTTTCCTAATATTTACTTCTCTACGTTCCTGCTCTAATCCTATTACCGCTGTTTGCTCTTTGGATATGCTAATTCTATTACTAATGTTTGCTCTTTGTATAAGCTATGTACTAATTCGTTTATCCCTATAACTCATTCCAATCTTTATGAGTATTTCGAACATTTTCTCCCATTTTACATTGTCGAATGCTTTTACCAAATCTACAAACTCTATATACACGCTTTCTCCTTTTTCTATGATTTTTCCATTAACACCCTTAAAGCTAAAATGGTCTCCCGTGTTCTTCTGCTTCGCCTAAGCCCAAATAGTCTTCTCCTAGCACTTCTTCAGTACATTTTTCCATGCGTCTTTGTACAAACGTATTACATCACTCAATAAGTCCGTAGGATGATACATAGATGGCGTTGCTATGTAATAATCCATATGATTTGTAGGAAGTACTAACCTTAAAAAGATATCTGTCAAAATTTCATGACAATCCGACGATTAGTTTACAAGTTACAGAGGTTCAAGTGACGATACTTTTGAGTTTTCAAAAATGAATTCCAAGCAATTTCGCGTGTTGATTTATCATTGCTTTTGATGGGTAAAATACCATCGCAGCCAAAGCATGGCTTGATAAGTGTTATCCGGGCTCTGCTCCATCGAGGCAAACGGTGGAGAAGTGGTTTGCTGATTTTAAACGTGGCCGTACAGACACTGACGATGCTGAACCCTCTGGAAGGCCAATTGAGGTGGTTACACCGGAAAACATCAAAAAAGTCCACCGAATCGTTTTGGAAAACAGAAAAGTGAAATTGCGTGAGATAGCTGACACCTTGAAGATATCAGAAGGCAGTGTGCACACTATTTTGCATGAACATTTGTCCATGAGAAAGCTGTTCTCAAAGTGGGTGCCGCGTTTGCTCACAGTGGACCAAAAACAACAACGTGTCGATGATTCTGAGAGCTGTTTGGAGCTGTTCAACCGGAATAAAAAGGATTTTTGCGTCGGTATGTGACAATGGATGAAACATGGATCCACCACTACACTCCAGAGTCTAATCGGCAGTCAGCTGAGTGGACTGCAGCCGGAGAACCACGTCCAAAGCGACCAAAATCGCAAAAGTCGGCTGGTAAGGTTTTGGCGTCTGTATTTTGGGATGCGCACGGAATTTTGTACATCGACTATCTTGAGAAAGGAAGAAGAATCAACAGCGAATACTACATGGCATTATTAGTGCGTTTGAAGGAAGAAATTGCCAAAAAACGGCCACACATGAAGAAGAAAAAAATTCTCTTTCACCAAGACAATGCACCGTGTCACAAGTCGATCGCAACGATGGCCAAATTGCACCAATTGGGCTTCGAATTGCTTCCGCACCCACCGTATTCTCCAGATTTGGCCCCCAGCGACTACTACCTGTTCGCAGACCTGAAAAAAATGCTCGCCGGAAAAAAATTTGGCTCGGATGAAGAGGTGATCGCTGAAACTGAAGCTTATTTTGAGGCCAAAGACGAATTGTTTTACAAAAAAGGTATCGAAATGCGTTGGACTGATTGTATCACTCTTGAAGGAATGTATGTTGATGAATAAAATCGAATTTCGCCAAAAAAATGTGTTTTTCTTAGTTATCCTACGGACTTATTGAGTGATGTGTTAGTTAATACCCGTTCCACAAATTTGCTTCCCCATAGATGAAAATATTCATGCTGAAGAATTACGTATAGAGTAAACTAGAAAATCAATGAATAAAAAATTTATTTTCATTTATTGACCTAGACAATTTCTTAAAAATGTAGCAAGCTTTTGTAAATCTCTTTCTATAAATTTTATTTTGGTGTCGTTATTTTTAAAATTTCTCCCATAAGTGGTCAATACAAAACCTTTTGCAGAATGTTTTTTTAATACGATGAAATATGCAAGAAGTTTAAAATACAACAGTAAAAACACAAATACTCCACTCCACACAAACATCAAAGAGTTGTCTCGGTGTTAAGAGATATGTGAATACCAGCCCACCTAATTTCAAGTATGATATATGGGAGACTCGTCCGCTCATAGTAACTGATTTGTATCTTTGAATTATTTATACCCTTCCATTTAAATATGTAGCTTTTCACTGAAACTTGTTCAAACAAAAATATTAATTAAAAACAAATTTTTTCTAATTTAAAATAGAAATGATTAAATAAATTATGTAAATTTAAAAAGCCACTTTACAACAAATGCTGTCAAATTAAATTTATCGTTTGAATTAATTTATGAGGGTAAAGACCGTCAAGCATTTCTCCAACTTAACCCCATGTAAGGAAGAAGGCGTATGACAAGAGTAACAAATATGATCAATAATTTGGTCGAACAATTTTAATATATTTTCTTAAAATATTTTCCATTGGCTACACATTTATGTATGTAATATATGTTATTCATGTTTCTTGCTTGTCTCTTTTCTTTCTTTTGATAGAATACACAATTCGTCTGTTAAATGACGCGAAGCGGAGGGAGACAAAACACAGAGTTAAAATCTTACATTGGTACCCGTGTATAATAGACTATTTGTTACTGTGACAGGCAAAACGATGATTTAATATTGAAAAAAAGATTACAATATATTAAACTCAAAAAATCAATCAATGTCAAATTTGAAGTTTCAAACAAGTAACCAAATATCTGTCAATTTAATTCTGCGAGTGGTTTCAAAAGTTGCTTACTTAAGTTGTTTAACTAGGTGGTTTTGAACGCGACGAAGTTGATACGTTGTTATGTTATATCCAAATGTTACAAGTGTCGACCCGGCTATAGATTAAATATCTTCGTGCGCTTACTTATTTGCACATACCCGAAAAAAGTACTCATTTTTTCCCGAGGAAAAAGTAAATTCATAAAAAGTGACATTTTGTAACCTGTCAAAAAACAATAAATGTCAAAGTTATGTATTAGCTTTCGCAATCACTATAGAAGAAATTCGATGCGACACAATAACCTTCGGTGTTAAGGACGAGGAAGCGCGCGTCACTAGTATAAATCAATCACGCGAGTAGACGCTAATGATTTTTTATGAGAAATCCTACATTATTGCGGAGTACTAGATTCCATACAAAACTAGAACAATGTAGAAAACGCGATATAATAAAAATAAATGATTTATAAACCGGAACTTTGATTAAAAAGATTCATTCATGATTTCGATCGCGAAAATGTTACCTTGATGAAGTCGCGAGCTTGTTACTTGTTACTTGCGAAGATAATACTTTGAGTATGCAATATACATATCGTAATTAATAATTAAAATGTACGTTGATGATAAAGTTAAACATAACCTGCATATTAATATAGAAGTAATTAAATGTAGTAAACATGGAAGATTCTTCAAAATAGAGAGCTATTTAAAAATTAGCTTAAATAATTAAGTCGAAGATGCACATTGGTTTCTAGATGGAGGTTTTATGCATAATCTTGTAAACTGGGATTTGACGTCAATTAAAGGATGGAAGCGGAAGATATTTAATACTGTTAATTACGAACTGGAGAAGCGCTTTGTAAATTTTTCTATTACTTCTAACATATTGTTTACAACTGATATTTGAATATTTGTCATTTAAATTTGAGCTAGAATGTCTTAATTATTTTATTTTGTAAGGGTATATTTACCGGAAGTTTGTAGTCAGAGTTCGAAACACTGATATCTTTATAGATTGTCTGTCGAGGATATCTTTTGACCAAACAAACTTCACAAGCGTGGGAATAAAAAGTCATGTAAACTATCCACCAAAGAAGAGATGTGAGTTCTGTAAATTGTAAGCAACTTTATTAGGTGAAAAACATTTTTGATAATTAAGTACTTGTTAGGAATAATTTTATGCTTTAAAAAGATTATGCTGTAAATGTTCTATATTTTTTTGTATGAAAAAAAATATTTTAAGCTGTATAGATAGATGCTTTGTGATATTGCTGTATTTGATTTATTTTATAAATTCCATTATTTCCGTTGAACTAGCCAGACAAAGAAAACTTAGAAAGGAAGGTAGGTAAAAAATTTCAAATTTTACAATTTACTGTATCTGTATCACAGCAATCTTAAAGCGACGCCTAACGTCGGCCGTTGTCACAGCAATGTTATATATATATATATATATATATATATATATATATATATATCAATGGCAACAAAAATTTCAAATTTTACAATTTACTGTATCTGTATCACAGCAATCTTAAAGCGACGCCTAACGTCGGCCGTTGTCACAGCAATGTGTATATATATATATATATATATATATATATATATTGCTGTGATCCATGTATTAGAATCGAGCCTCACGAATTGGGCGTCAAGAATGCTGTGAATCCACCAAAATCCGGGAACTACGGTTTTCAAATCGAGCCCCACAGATTGGGCGTCAAGAATGCTGTGAATCCACCGAAAAGCTATTAACTTAACTGGTCCGTTGACTTTCTTCTGTTAATCTCCTCTTTACTCTTTTCCGCCTCGGCTGCTCACCTAGTTAAACCTTCATCCTCATTCATAAAAAAAACAAACACATTCCTACCACAAACATCAACGTTAACTCTATTTACATCAATATTCACAATACATTAAAATTTCAAAATTAAAATTCAGCATAAATTTCAGTATCAGAAAATTTCAAGATTAAATTTTGTTATCATTTTAATGTGCATCCAGAATTAAAGTCCTTGTAGGATGCCTACTAATTAATATAACAATATATGCAGACCTGAGTCTGAGTACAAAGGAGCATCTACCACCCTTTACGTTAATTAACCAGGTTCGTCTAATTGAGCTCAAAGACATACCCAAATTTTCATCATAATCAAGAACATCAATACTAAATACCCCTTTCTACTTAAACAAGAAAATCTCACCTTAAAATTAAAAATTTGCTGGTTTGTACAAGTTCACTACTGTCCATTTTAAATAAACAAATTATAAAGTTATTCAACACACACCAAAACATCAAATTTCGAACAAAATAGTATAATTTACCTGAAGGTTACTGCACTCGTAGCTTCAATGTACACGTCCCTTTGTTAATCACACCATTCCAACTGGGTTATATTTACGGCTTCTGATTCTCAACGCTTTTAAAATTTTCTCCACCACCATTCATCTAACGTTGTTTCAGGGCTTTTCCGGAACTTATCTGTGTATATCTGAACCTTGTTTTGTGGATCCAGACACGTTTATGAACCGTTTAATTATTAACACCCCCGAAAATAGCAAAGAAATTCATACTTCTTTCACCAATATACGCCAAAACTGCCTACTTTTGTGTATTCATTTGTCGTTGCAAATTTGCCTAATTGGTACAGTGATACTAAACTTTATTACCTTGTATCTTCTTTTCTAAGTGCACAAAATATACGAGCAAACTGTTTAAATTATTCAATCAAAATCGGACAACTAAAAAGCACCGTTTAACGCATTGAATCGATTCGAAAATCTAAGAGAGAGAAACTCATATTAACCCGGGTATATATAGAGGTTAGCCTGTCTGTCGGTTTTGTCCTCAAAACGGCCAGTTTCTAGAATTTCGTATACCATGTTCCCATCTCGCCCGCCTGTGTGTCGGTTCTTATTAAATTTGCACTCGCCCCAGTTAATCTCAGAAATTTCGACACGGCTCGCAACGTCTGGAAATAACTAATTAATTTTTATACAGAAATGTTATTTTTCCTTCTCAAGTTTGCCTCTTATTTTCAACCAATCGCAACCCAGTGACGTTGCTCCACTCACGCCTTTTACTATATGTGTCTCTGTCTTGCGCATATTATCTGTCTCTATCTACCCTGTTCTTATTGGTGCAAATTGATATTCTTTATTATCGATTATTTCAGTCCATGTGGACTTGTGACATATCCCACCTTATTAGCATTTCCCGTAACTATTAAGCTACGGTTTCTCCAGCATTCTCTGTAACCATTTGTTATCCGCCAAATTTACGCAGAATGAGCCTTTTAAAAATACGCAGGTGTTCAAACATAATACTTCTACGATTTGAATATTATTGGGTTTTTACAAGCTTTTATAAACATTATATGTTACTAATGGTTCAAATAACTTCAATTAAAATAATACCCTTTAATTTTTAGTGACTCCTAATCAAATATTAATTATTATCTGTACATTTTGTTTAATACCGGTTACTTAAAATTGAGTTAATTAATATAAATTTTGCACGTAATTTCCATTTGTTTCTTTACTCGGAATGATTTAAATTACACGTAGAGCATTTTAATACTGCTTCCTTTTATAGCAAGCGTCTTGTAAATGATTTAAATCACTTATTTTTAATGAAACGAATGAATTTTTATTCTCCACGGTTTTTTTAATAACGCATACCTTTTCCCAAAGCTTCTACACGGTGATTAAAATTATTTGATGTGGTTATTTAATTTTCTACCCTGGTCTAAATATGAGTATTTTCCCCTTATTTGAATACAAATAATCCCACTTATTTGAATTCAAATATAAAATATTTAGACCGCAAACAAAATTTACAAAAAAAAGCCTATCTCTCTCTACCCTTATCTATCTAACTTACCTACCTTATCTCCAATTCAAAAAAATATTTACACCTATCCTATATCCCTATCCTATTCCTATCTCTCACTATACTTTACTTCCCCCTACCTAATCCTATATACCTATCTTATTCTTATTCTATTCCTAACTTGCCACTAATCTTATAAGAAATATCTACACTTAACCTTTCTTATTTTCTTCCTACATTTACTCTTTATTCTCATCCTAAACCTATTTCTAATTATCTCCCATATTTATCCTATACCTAGCTTTATTTTCTATAAACATCTACTTCTATTCTTCTATATACACCTATACTATCCCTATCCTATTTAAATTTTACTCTATTATACACCTATCTACTCTCTATTCTTTGTTCATCAAGTTATTTAAATCTAACTCTCTTCTTGACCCTCCAAGTCTTTCTTCTCACCATCCTAATACTCCTCATCCCTATTTCTCCCCTTCTATATCTATACTTATCATCCCTATTATCTCACATACAATAAACTTATCATCCCTATTATCCTGACTCTTTAATATTGCTTCTTCTTCAGTCCCTACACTTGTCTGTTTCTCATTTATTATTATTTTCTTTTCTGCCGACAAACCAAACGATACTACCTTAAAATTATAGATTTTTCCCCTCTAGGGAAAATCCTGTGTACCTTCTAGAATCTTTGTGTAATGGAATCAGCCAGAATGAATTCCTTAAATCTAATTTACTAAAAATAAACTTGCCACTTAATCTCGTCAAAAGTGTGTCCATGGATGGTGGACAATGGAATTGCGGTTTGGTCCGTTGATTAATTTTTCGTGCATCTTTAATTAATTCTGCCTTCACCTGCTCCCGATATGCTGCTGTTGCTTCTACCCCCACTAATTCTGCATGTTTTTGTACTAAAGCTTGAACCTCTACTATCCTATCCTCTGGACATCTTATTGTGTTGATCTGTTTACCTTCATCATCCTCTACCTCTACTACATTAATACTAAACCCCGTGTCATCCTCTGTGACTTCATAACTGCCCTTCCATGGCACTACCCTATCCTTAATCCTTACTACCTTCCTTTCCATATCTATCAAAACCCCTAACTGCATCATACAGTCAACACCTAAAATGCTCTGAAACTTCAGTCCAGGTACAAATACAAACTCCTGTTCACAGCTTAAATCTCCTATATCTATCCTAAGCACCACAACACTATTCACTACAGCAAATTTCTTTTTATTTGGAGCTACTAAATGGCTACGCTTTATAGGCATAATTCTATCACAAACCTTATCCCTAATTTTGCTGACGAATTCCTCCGATATTAAACTCGCCTCTGCCCCTGTATCAAGTAATACTTCTACATTATTCTCAAAAATTCCTATATTAATAATTGGCAAACATAATTTTTCCTCAGTTTCTGGCTCTACTTCCTCCTCAATTTTGAAAAATTCACGTGGATGTTCATATACATTTACACTGAAATCTAGTGGTCTGTCGCGTTCTAAAAATCCTGTCCAGGTCTGTTTTCCCTACTTGGTCCTGGTCTAGCCGTCACCTCAGCGTATGTCCTAGGCGTTTCCACTCGTTCCGTGTCTGTATTAGCAGTCCCCCTCAGGTCCGGTGAACTATTCCTTCTGGTAGGTTCAGGTCTCGGTGCAGGTCCCTTCCTAAACTATTACTTCTAAAGTATGGTCGTCGCTGTTCCCAATTCTGTCGCTGGTATCCGTAACTATTCCCCCTTCTAGCATAGTTGTCCCGTCTATTGTCAAACCTAACTGTGTTGAACTGTCTTTCCCTATTATCCCGAGGTCGTCCACTACTTACGTCGTCGTATCTCTGCAGGTATTCTAAAACATTTCTCTGTCCACTATGTTCTGTAGTGCTACGTGTTGTCTTACTTCTACCTCGAAGTGTCGTGATAAATACTTGATAATTTGTCGGTCCGTCAGTGGTGGGTTCAGTTGCTTTGCTATGCTATACTTGCGTATAGCATATTGCTCCTACTTCCTGAAAATTCTCCTTAAATTTCCTGTGATTAAGTCGTCTCGTACTTGGTCTTGTCTGTGGTCACTCCAGTAGTGCTTTAAAATCTGTCTTCAAAGTCCGTGTAGGTGTCTATGTCCTGTCCTACTAAATTGTACCATGCTTCCGCGTTGTCTTTCAATAAAGCCTTTATCGTATTCAGTTTAGTCTGTTCGTCAAATAAATTTCCCACTAGATTTCTTACACTATTAATAAAAATTTGAGGATTTACCCTGTTATCGCCATAAAACTTCATGTGTTGGTCCAATGATACTCCACCTGTATAAAATCTGGGACCATCCCCCGTTAAACTTGACATGTTGTATTTGATACTACTAACTTCGCGCTCTACCCTGCCTAACTGATCCCTACATGAGTCCGTTACTTCAGTCATTTTTACATTTATTTCTTCTTCACAGAAAATGCGTACTTCGGACCTTAAATGTCCCATTTCCTGTCGAAGACCTGTAATATCACGCTCATTTTTTTCAACCCTATTTTCTACTTCCCCCAGTTTCACGGTAAGACTATTTTTAAATTCTGTAAATTCTTTAGTATTTTGTTCAATTTTCCCGCTTATCTGCTCTAATTTTTGGTTGGACTCCTCCCTCGCTCTATTCGATTCTTCTCTAGCTCTATTAGATTCATCGCTTAGCTGTTCTAATTTTCTGTTGGACTCCTCCCTAGCTAATCACATTTCCTCTAACATTCTCATCATTAACTCATTTCCTTGATCCCCTGATTCCGTCCTCGACTGATCTCTACTGCCTGCAGCTTCTTCCATTTTCGAATTTTTCTCACACAATGCACTATCGTCACTCCCAATTTCCACTCCTTGACTCCTTAACCACTCTTTTCTCTGCATACGTTCTAATCACTCTCACACACTCTAAAATACTCTTAAATTTATACACACACAGAAACTCTCTCTCTCAGATCGCCAGTTTCCTGGAATAAAATCACAAAAATTTTATTTGGAACTCGAGCCTCACTTTTGGGTCGCCAAGAATGCTGTGATCCATGTATTAGAATCGAGCCTCACGAATTGGGCGTCAAGAATGCTGTGAATCCACCAAAATCCGGGAACTACGGTTTTCAAATCGAGCCCCACAGATTGGGCGTCAAGAATGCTGTGAAACCACCGAAAAGCTATTAACTTAACTGGTCCGTTGACTTTCTTCTGTTAATCGCCTCTTTACTCTTTTCCGCATCGGCTGCTCACCTAGTTAAACCTTCATCCTCATTCATAAAAAAAAACAAACACATTCCTACCACAAACATCAACGTTAACTCTATTTACATCAATATTCACAATACATTAAAATTTCAAAATTAAAATTCAGCATAAATTTCAGTATCAGAAAATATCAAGATTAAATTTTGTTATCATTTTAATGTGCATCCAGAATTAAAGTCCTTGTAGGATGCCTACTAATTAATATAACAATATATGCAGACCTGAGTCTGAGTACAAAGGGAGCATCTACCACCCCTTTACGTTAATTAACCAGGTTCGTCTAATTGAGCTCAAAGACATACCCAAATTTTCATCATAATCAAGAACATCAATACTAAATACCCCTTTCTACTTAAACAAGAAAATCTCACCTTAAAATTAAAAATTTGCTGGTTTGTACAAGTTCACTACTGTCCATTTTAAATAAACAAATTATAAAGTTATTCAACACACACCAAAACATCAAATTTCGAACAAAATAGTATAATTTACCTGAAGGTTACTGCACTCGTAGCTTCAATGTACATCGTCCCTTTGTTAATCACACCATTCCAACTGAGTTATATTTACGGCTTCTGATTCTCAACGCTTTTAAAATTTTCTCCACCACCATTCATCTAACGTTGTTTCAGGGCTTTTCCGGAACTCATCTGTGTATATCTGAACCTTGTTTTGTGGATCCAGACACGTTTATGAACCATTTAATTATTAACACCCCCGAAAATAGCAAAGAAATTCATACTTCTTTCACCAATATACGCCAAAACTGCCTACTTTTGTGTATTCATTTGTCGTTGCAAATTTGCCTAATTGGTACAGTGATACTAAACTTTATTACCTTGTATCTTCTTTTCTAAGTGCACAAAATATACGAACAAACTGTTTAAATTATTCAATCAAAATCGGACAACTAAAAAGCACCGTTTAACGCATTGAATCGATTCGAAAATCTAAGAGAGCTAAACTCATATTAACCCGGGTATATATAGTGGTTAGCCTGTCTGTCGGTTTTGTCCTCAAAACGGCCAGTTTCTAGAATTTCGTATACCATGTTCCCATCTCGCCCGCCTGTGTGTCGGTTCTTATTAAATTTGCACTCGCCCCAGTTAATCTCAGAAATTTCGACACGGCTCGCAACGTCTGGAAATAACTAATTAATTTTTATACAGAAATGTTATTTTTCCTTCTCAAGTTTGCCTCTTATTTTCAACCAATCGCAACCCAGTGACGTTGCTCCACTCACGCCTTTTACTATATGTGTCTCTGTCTTGCGCATATTATCTGTCTCTATCTACCCTGTTCTTATTGGTGCAAATTTATATTCTTTATTATCGATTATTTCAGTCCATGTGGACTTGTGACATATCCCACCTTATTAGCATTTCCCGTAACTATTAAGCTACGGTTTCTCCAGCATTCTCTGTAACCATTTGTTATCCGCCAAATTTACGCAGAATGAGCCTTTTAAGAATACGCAGGTGTTCAAACATAATACTTCTACGATTTGAATATTATTGGGTTTTTACAAGCTTTTATAAATATTATATGTTACTAATGGTTCAATTAACTTCAATTAAAATAATACCCTTTAATTTTTAGTGACTCCTAATCAAATATTAATTATTATCTGTACATTTTGTTTAATACCGGTTACTTAAAATTGAGTTAATTAATATAAATTTTGCACGTAATTTCCATTTGTTTCTTTACTCGGAATGATTTAAATTACACGTAGAGCATTTTAATACTGCTTCCTTTTATAGCAAGCGTCTTGTAAATGATTTAAATCACTTATTTTTAATGAAACGAATGAATTTTTATTCTCCACAGTTTTTTTAATAACGCATACCTTTTCCCAAAGCTTCTACACGGTGATTAAAATTATTTGATGTGGTTATTTAATTTTCTACCCTGGTCTAAATATGAGTATTTTCCCCCTATTTGAATACAAATAATCCCACTTATTTGAATTCAAATATAAAATATTTAGACCGCAAACAAAATTTACAAAAAAAAGCCTATCTCTCTCTACCCTTATCTATCTAACTTACCTACCTTATCTCCAATTCAAAAAAATATTTACACCTATCCTATATCCCTATCCTATTCCTATCTCTCACTATACTTTACTTCCCCCTACCTAATCCTATATACCTATCTTATTCTTATTCTATTCCTAACTTGCCACTAATCTTATAAGAAATATCTACACTTAACCTATCTTATTTTCTTCCTACATTTACTCTTTATTCTCATCCTAAACCTATTTCTAATTATCTCCCATATTTATCCTATACCTAGCTTTATTTTCTATAAACATCTACTTCTATTCTTCTATATACACCTATACTATCCCTATCCTATTTAAATTTTACTCTATTATACACCTATCTACTCTCTATTCTTTGTTCATCAAGTTATTTAAATCTAACTCTCTTCTTGACCCTCCAAGTCTTTCTTCTCACCATCCTAATACTCCTCATCCCTATTTCTCCCCTTCTATATCTATACTTATCATCCCTATTATCTCACATACAATAAACTTATCATCCCTATTATCCTGACTCTTTAATATTGCTTCTTCTTCAGTCCCTACACTTGTCTGTTTCTCATTTATTATTATTTTCTTTTCTGCCGACAAACCAAACGATACTACCTTAAAATTATAGATTTTTCCCTCTAGGGAAAATCCTGTGTACCTTCTAGAATCTTTGTGTAATGGAATCAGCCAGAATGAATTCCTTAAATCTAATTTACTAAAAATAAACTTGCCACTTAATCTCGTCAAAAGTGTGTCCATGGATGGTGGACAATGGAATTGCGGTTTGGTCCGTTGATTAATTTTTCGTGCATCTTTAATTAATTCTGCCTTCACCTGCTCCCGATATGCTGCTGTTGCTTCTACCCCCACTAATTCTGCATGTTTTTGTACTAAAGCTTGAACCTCTACTATCCTATCCTCTGGACATCTTATTGTGTTGATCTGTTTACCTTCATCATCCTCTACCTCTACTACATTAATACTAAACCCCGTGTCATCCTCTGTGACTTCATAACTGCCCTTCCATGGCACTACCCTATCCTTAATCCTTACTACCTTCCTTTCCATATCTATCAAAACCCCTAACTGCATCATACAGTCAACACCTAAAATGCTCTGAAACTTCAGTCCAGGTACAATTACAAACTCCTGTTCACAGCTTAAATCTCCTATATCTATCCTAAGCACCACAACACTATTCACTACAGCAAATTTCTTTTTATTTGGAGCTACTAAATGGCTACGCTTTATAGGCATAATCCTATCACAAACCTTATCCCTAATTTTGCTGACGAATTCCTCCGATATTAAACTCGCCTCTGCCCCTGTATCAAGTAATACTTCTACATTATTCTCAAAAATTCCTATATTAATAATTGGCAAACATAATTTTCCTCAGTTTCTGGCTCTACTTCCTCCTCAATTTTGAAAAATTCACGTGGATGTTCATATACATTTACACTGAAATCTAGTGGTCTGTCGCGTTCTAAAAATCCTGTCCAGGTCTGTTTTCCCTACTTGGTCCTGGTCTAGCCGTCACCTCAGCGTATGTCCTAGGCGTTTCCACTCGTTCCGTGTCTGTATTAGCAGTCCCCTCATGTCCGGTGAACTATTCCTTCTGGTAGGTTCAGGTCTCGGTGCAGGTCCCTTCCTAAACTATTACTTCTAAAGTATGGTCGTCGCTGTTCCCAATTCTGTCGCTGGTATCCGTAACTATTCCCCCTTCTAGCATAGTTGTCCCGTCTATTGTCAAACCTAACTGTGTTGAACTGTCTTTCCCTATTATCCCGAGGTCGTCCACTACTTACGTCGTCGTATCTCTGCAGGTATTCTAAAACATTTCTCTGTCCACTATGTTCTGTAGTGCTACGTGTTGTCTTACTTCTACCTCGAAGTGTCGTGATAAATACTTGATAATTTGTCGGTCCGTCAGTGGTGGGTTCAGTTGCTTTGCTATGCTATACTTGCGTATAGCATATTGCTCTACTTCCTGAAAATTCTCCTTAAATTTCCTGTGATTAAGTCGTCTCGTACTTGGTCTTGTCTGTGGTCACTCCAGTAGTGCTTTAAAATCTGTCTTCAAAGTCCGTGTAGGTGTCTATGTCCTGTCCTACTAAATTGTACCATGCTTCCGCGTTGTCTTTCAATAAAGCCTTTATCGTATTCAGTTTAGTCTGTTCGTCAAATAAATTTCCCACTAGATTTCTTACACTATTAATAAAAATTTGTGGATTTACCCTGTTATCGCCATAAAACTTCATGTGTTGGTCCAATGATACTCCACCTGTATAAAATCTGGGACCATCCCCCGTTAAACTTGACATGTTGTATTTGATACTACTAACTTCGCGCTCTACCCTGCCTAACTGATCCCTACATGAGTCCGTTACTTCAGTCATTTTTACATTTATTTCTTCTTCACAGAAAATGCGTACTTCGGACCTTAAATGTCCCATTTCCTGTCGAAGACCTGTAATATCACGCTCATTTTTTCAACCCTATTTTCTACTTCCCCAGTTTCACGGTAAGACTATTTTAAATTCTGTAAATTCTTTAGTATTTTGTTCAATTTTCCCGCTTATCTGCTCTAATTTTTGGTTGGACTCCTCCCTCGCTCTATTCGATTCTTCTCTAGCTCTATTAGATTCATCGCTTAGCTGTTCTAATTTTCTGTTGGACTCCTCCCTAGCTAATCACATTTCCTCTAACATTCTCATCATTAACTCATTTCCTTGATCCCCTGATTCCGTCCTCGACTGATCTCTACTGCCTGCAGCTTCTTCCATTTTCGAATTTTTCTCACACAATGCACTATCGTCACTCCCAATTTCCACTCCTTGACTCCTTAACCACTCTTTTCTCTGCATACGTTCTAATCACTCTCACACACTCTAAAATACTCTTAAATTTATACACACACAGAAACTCTCTCTCAGATCGCCAGTTTCCTGGAATAAAATCACAAAAATTTTATTTGGAACTCGAGCCTCACTTTTGGGTCGCCAAGAATGCTGTGATCCATGTATTAGAATCGAGCCTCACGAATTGGGCGTCAAGAATGCTGTGAATCCACCAAAATCCGGGAACTACGGTTTTCAAATCGAGCCCCACAGATTGGGCGTCAAGAATGCTGTGAATCCACCGAAAAGCTATTAACTTAACTGGTCCGTTGACTTTCTTCTGTTAATCGCCTCTTTACTCTTTTCCGCCTCGGCTGCTATCCTAGTTAAACCTTCATCCTCATTCATAAAAAAAAACAAACACATTCCTACCACAAACATCAACGTTAACTCTATTTACATCAATATTCACAATACATTAAAATTTCAAAATTAAAATTCAGCATAAATTTCAGTATCAGAAAATATCAAGATTAAATTTTGTTATCATTTTAATGTGCATCCAGAATTAAAGTCCTTGTAGGATGCCTACTAATTAATATAACAATATATGCAGACCTGAGTCTGAGTACAAAGGGAGCATCTACCACCCCTTTACGTTAATTAACCAGGTTCGTCTAATTGAGCTCAAAGACATACCCAAATTTTCATCATAATCAAGAACATCAATACTAAATACCCCTTTCTACTTAAACAAGAAAATCTCACCTTAAAATTAAAAATTTGCTGGTTTGTACAAGTTCACTACTGTCCATTTTAAATAAACAAATTATAAAGTTATTCAACACACCAAAACATCAAATTTCGAACAAAATAGTATAATTTACCTGAAGGTTACTGCACTCGTAGCTTCAATGTACATCGTCCCTTTGTTAATCACACCATTCCAACTGAGTTATATTTACGGCTTCTGATTCTCAACGCTTTTAAAATTTTCTCCACCACCATTCATCTAACGTTGTTTCAGGGCTTTTCCGGAACTCATCTGTGTATATCTGAACCTTGTTTTGTGGATCCAGACACGTTTATGAACCATTTAATTATTAACACCCCCGAAAATAGCAAAGAAATTCATACTTCTTTCACCAATATACGCCAAAACTGCCTACTTTTGTGTATTCATTTGTCGTTGCAAATTTGCCTAATTGGTACAGTGATACTAAACTTTATTACCTTGTATCTTCTTTTCTAAGTGCACAAAATATACGAACAAACTGTTTAAATTATTCAATCAAAATCGGACAACTAAAAAGCACCGTTTAACGCATTAAATCGATTCGAAAATCTAAGAGAGCTAAACTCATATTAACCCGGGTATATATAGTGGTTAGCCTGTCTGTCGGTTTTGTCCTCAAAACGGCCAGTTTCTAGAATTTCGTATACCATGTTCCCATCTCGCCCGCCTGTGCGTCGGTTCTTATTAAATTTGCACTCGCCCCAGTTAATCTCAGAAATTTCGACACTGCTCGCAACGTCTGGAAATAACTAATTAATTTTTATACAGAAATGTTATTTTTCCTTCTCAAGTTTGCCTCTTATTTTCAACCAATCGCAACCCAGTGACGTTGCTCCACTCACGCTTTTTACTATATGTGTCTCTGTCTTGCGCATATTATCTGTCTCTATCTACCCTGTTCTTATTGGTGCAAATTGATATTCTTTATTATCGATTATTTCAGTCCATGTGGACTTGTGAAATATCCCACCTTATTAGCATTTCCCGTAACTATTAAGCTACGGTTTCTCCAGCATTCTCTGTAACCATTTGTTATCCGCCAAATTTACGCAGAATGAGCCTTTTAAAAATACGCAGGTGTTCAAACATAATACTTCTACGATTTGAATATTATTGGGTTTTTACAAACTTTTATAAATATTATATGTTACTAATGGTTCAATTAACTTCAATTAAAATAATACCCTTTAATTTTTAGTGACTCCTAATCAAATATTAATTATTATCTGTACATTTTGTTTAATACCGGTTACTTAAAATTGAGTTTATTAATATAAATTTTGCACGTAATTTCCATTTGTTTCTTTACTCGGAATGATTTAAATTACACGTAGAGCATTTTAATACTGCTTCCTTTTATAGCAAGCGTCTTGTAAATGATTTAAATCTCTTATTTTAATGAAACGAATGAATTTTTATTCTCCACGGTTTTTAATAACGCATACCTTTTCCCAAAGCTTCTACACGCTGATTAAAATTATTTGATGTGATTATTTAATTTTCTACCCTGGTCTAAATATGAGTAGTATATATATATATATATATATATATATATATATATATATATATATATATATATATATATCAATGGCTAATATTGAGTCACTTGCCATTAAATTTCATTTTTTGATATTATTTTAAGACTCATTAAATTTACTTATTCTTTATATATATATATATATATATATATATATATATATATATATATATATATATATATTGGTGTAATAATGCCGTCACAAGAAATCATTGAGCATCACATTCTGTGAGAAAAACCGATCCAACAAGAAAATAAGTATATTTTTCTAATATAATATTTTTCAGCAAGATAAGTGTATTCCCATAATAAAGCGCTTTATGTACATATGATGTTGCGAGATACCATTTAGAAACGAAGACCAATTTTAAAATCCGTGAAAATACAAAGGGTTCATTGATTTCAAAACCGCGTGTAAATAATTATTCTCTAGAAACATATCTTAAAACCAAGTTTAATCCGTGAAAATACAAAAGCATTCATTGATAGTATTAATGCAAAAGTTCGTGTATAAACATCTATTCTCCTGGAAAATTAATGTTTTACTTTTGATTTCTGCAGACTAAAAAGATTGTAAAACTAGTCTAATTGTAAGTGCAATCCTTTTTAGGAATACCACAATAAACTTTATATACTCAAAACGTTATAACACAATTGCGTGTATTAATGCAAAGTAGTTTCTTTCAAAAAAGTCAATTTCGGGACGATCTGAAATAAATTATATTTAAGTTTAAGAACTAGTTGTCTAGTATAAATGTCCATAGCATTGAGAAAGATTATAAAACCAGATAAGATAATGAGTTTTAATAGCTCTAATTATTACAGAAGCTCGAAGATGAGAGAGACAGCAACTATTACTTTCATTCATCAATGAAGGATGAAAAAATTATTATGATTGCAATAACTTTAAACTGACCGCTCATTAAATATATAAGAACGCAAAATTGAAAGTAATTGTTACAACAGGAGAATTACGAGTACTTCCAAAATGTAATCAGAAAGTTCGAGACCCATAACGTACTAAGATTATTTTATTATATAAAGAAGGCAGGGAATCAAAGCGATTCCTACATTTAGTATTGTAGTTTGGAACATAAGTAATTCAACATTCGATAGTTACTGAATAGAGTGCAAAGAAAAGTAATTTATTGCTTCACTATAAATAATAAATTATCTTGATGCAAGGTCATCCGCTAATTTTAATCTATTAAAAATAAACGTACTTTGTAAACTGATACTTTGAAGATTGATTAAAAACGGAAATCTAAAAATTTGGAAACAGAAAAGTTTCGATTCAGTAAATTCCAATGGAATCGATTTGTTAAATAACCAAAGGTAGATAATTATGAAGTAAAGAATATCAGCAAGAATTTGACGCCTCAAAGCGCAAGTATCACTTTGTTTCAAATTCAAAAAACCGATTTTTGTGTTATTTAGCAGATTAAGCATACGTTTTATTTTTCCTATAAAAGTTATTTGTAAACAAATAGTTTTCTTTTAGCAATTTTGAGTTGAAGCTGGAAGTGTTTTAACCCTTGCAAAAATTTCTGCTCAAGATATACGGTGTAATAAAATTATATTTAAATTATCCATAAAATTTTAAAGTAAATTTTGTGAATCACATATGAAACGTTTTGAGGTTTCTAATAATTAACAAGAATTAGGTGAAGATTGTATTATTACGTAAATAGTGATAAAATACTGTTTCTTTCTAAACTTAAGTTGTAAATTGCATTTGTAAGTGTTATTTATATCTGTGTGTAAGTAGATTACTTAGCTAATGTGTGTAAAAGAAAGATGTGTTTGAATGTATAAAGAACTATTCATAAATATTTCTTAGGATTTCTTTGTTTTATTTCATTTTCGTAAAATTTACAGCATATTTGTCGCCGAGCTAACAAGAGAACACGGACTCAGTAAGGTAAGAATTCACATTTTCTATTAAGCAAGCATCCATTGCATCCATATATTGGTCAAAGCGCCTGTACCGGAATATTCACAACATAATTTGTGGCGCCAACGTCAGGGCAGTTTTACCAAGCATCATAGCAATATATATGGACACACACACGTACGATACCGATTTCCTTTAATTTTAGCCCTCATCTGCGCCAGTGGGCAGAGTCTGCCCGTATATGCATTGTATTAAAAACTAGTCTCTTCTTGTATCACTCTGTAAGTTATGGTAAAGATTAGTTTTCTATATCAATATTTATACACCTTTGAAAAACCGTTGACAAATAAACTGTCAAAATTGACATTTGTCTATTCAAAACTTTCTCACAGAAATTGTCAATTTGTGGCATTTGAGTATGCCCTTTACACGTTTGCGCCTTTCACTCACAACAACAATACCTCAACTATCACAACAATAACTATAACTTAATTACAATATAAAAAAAAAGAAACAATAAATATGGTGTATAAATAATATCCTAAAAGTTGCTCTCCTTGTAAAATAAAAGAGCTTCTCTAATCCCTGGTTCTTTCAGTCTCTTAACGTGTGGCTGTTTTTCCGGTTGTCTGGTGGTCTTCTTGGTAGCTTATTATTCGCAGATAAATGAACTCATAATAAATGCTGATTTGATCTATTCTTCAAAATGTAACTAACCTCGAACAATCAAAATATACAAAATCTTCTGGTACACATCCTTAGTAATAATTAAGTTTCCTGTTATCAAAATTACAGTATAGTGTTTTTTCAAAAGGTTTGAATCCGTGTTCTTTTATATATTAAAAATCCCTTTATCTTCTCAAACTTCAAAATGATTTTCCTAATATTTATTCACTAGTCATCACACGCGCACACGCGCACGCACACACGCATACACGCGCACGCGCACACGCGCGCGCAGCCGCGCGCGCGCACACACACGCATGCGCATGCGCATGCGCGCGCATACGCACACGCATGTATATATAACTTATCTCATAAATTACAACTTTTGGCTGTGGAAAAAGGTATAGTTGTCCGTGCCGACTGTAGCTAAAAACTGAGATGTCAGGTGAAATGACACGAAGACTCAAATTGTGAGCTACGTGATGCTATACTTCCTATAATGTGTCCATATTAAATATACAAATAATTTGTAGTATGAAGCAAGAATCACGAAGTCAAATATCTGTGACACATAAATGATTCAAACAGATAACTACACCAGCGAAATAGGTTTGCCGTATACTTAGTCATCTAAACCATGTACAATTACTATTACGTAAGAGACTTGTAAACTAGAAATAACGTATATATTTATATGTGTTAAATAGTACTCCAATAACAATTTAGTTATAATGGAGTCGATAGGGAGAGCTGGATATTGCAACATCTAGTACTAGCATGATGCTTACTTTAGCATCACACTTTTGAGGCCTAGATGTAAGGGCTAACGTTTTTATTACACAATATGCGTTATTGTCAGGACTTTTCGCTACGTGTTTAAAGTAAGGTTTAATTTATCTCCTGGTATTTAACATGAAGAAAAACATGCACAAGTCTGTTCAACTTTGTTTTAAACTTAAACATTTTCCAACAGACCAAGGTTTAAGTCTTCAGTTATACTTTAGCCACCTTCAACTACATTATAATTTGAATGAGCCGCTATGCCTGCGACCACGTCCCCAATGCTCCACCTTCAACTACATTATAATTTGAATAACGGCCGGTATACCTGCGGCCACATTCCCAATGCTCCACCCGGAGGTACTACATTGCACCTTCAACTACAGTTCATTTACATTTCCAATGCTCCACCTGTAGGTACTACATTGGCCAGGAGGCGAGTTTTTTGTTGCCTGGAAATTTAGAATTTTGCCGAACCTTTGTCGTTCCAGGCAAGGTAGGGATCTTTAACGTGCATGACAACACTCACACACGGGACCTCCATTTAACCTCTCATCCGAACGAGGGCATAATTTTTGTGAAAAATGCTCACCTGCCATTTTTTCAAGCAGTCGGCCGTGTCGGGATTTGAACCCGGGACCTTGGGATCCGTAGTCTTATGCTTACTACATTGATCCACGGCGACGCCACACCTTCAACTACAGCTGAACCAAAAATAAATCTCATACTCAACATGGAGATCAAAACTTAACTTGCGGAATAAGAACGCACTCTAGGAACAGAGTAATGAGCTAGCTAAAAATCGCAAAGGAATTCTGCAGTAGAGTGAAGCAGTTAGGTACGCAATCCAAAGTACATACTTACGTTATGGGAAAAAGTTCAAACTTATAGTTGATAGTTTTTGGTATATAGAATGAACGTATTAAAACATAGTAATTAGAAAACAACCTGGAAAGATAAAAGTAAATCTTCGTGATTGAAAAAGGAAGGAGCGTTAGAATGGATTTATTAAATAGGCGATATCCATCTTATTCATAAAGTATAGCATTTCAAAAAAGGTTGCTTTAAGACAGGGCACTTAGACAAAGCCTCAAGTGGTCATTTAGCATCAGTTTCAACGTTACACCTTTGATGATTGGGAATGGTTTAACTCCAACTAATAGTTGAATATTATTGGTAGGTTACAGAAACGGATTAGAATATTGTATTTAGAATATAAGTGAACACGCCCTAAAACTATGCAATACCTGCAGATTAAATAAATAAATTTCAAAATACTTCTGATACTCAAAAGAAAGTAATTTTAAATGAAAATCTCAACAGAAAAAATAATTTGAATGGTCAATGTCCAAAAATTCTTAATGTTCCTTCTAAATTCTATCTAAAGGTCTTAATCAAGTCGGAACTATATACCGAGTACAGGGAAAAAGAAAGCACCGACGTAATGGGAAAAAGGAAACAGAACTTGGAAGAGAAACTAGGAAAATTAGAAAATATTCCGGAAAAAAACAATGTTCAAAAGTGGTTAATGGGATTAAGGAGATGATATATAAATATGCTAATTACAGGGAAGGACCAATTGCTTTTTGTAGCAATAACGATGACGGTGGAGCGGTTATGTAATAACTAAACAACTACACCAAACTACTTAATAAAGGGTATAAATACCTTTTATCCTGTGCCGCTGTGGGCAATAAAACGTTCACGCACAAAAGCTTTCGACGGAGAACCAGTAACACGCACGATTGGTGTCGGTCTCGCTTTCAAAAGCTCTAATACAACCGGCTTCTGCAAGGGTTCGAATGCGACTCACTTTATGCACTGTTACTGTCGGTATAAATGTTTCACTCAAAACTGCAGGACACCCGCACCACTCGTGTTTATTGTCACAAATTCAATGAATGTTCGATGATGACGTAACATACCGCCCACCAAATTCATAGAATTTTGAAAAGGAGGGAAGTAGGTTGGGTGAAGGAAATCACATGGGATTTGACCTTGCTAGGAAAACAGGTAACAAAAGATAGGGTAGTACACTACAGCGAGCGATATTACCAACTATGCAAAATTAAAAAAAAATAAAAATATGTAAATAAGCAAATATGTAAAAATAATATACTACGATACATGTAAGAAATGTGTATATACATCTAAACATAAAAAATAAAACTAAAATACCGGTAGCGGCGCTAGTTTGACCAAAGGTTGTTTTAGTGTGCCATGTGCCGTTTTGACTTCAGCGACACGTATAATACCGTCCGCACCGGGAAAAGTATTAATAATACGACCAAACTTCCATTGAAGTGGAGAAAGCTGGTCGTCCTTGATGAGGACAATAGTGTCCTTTTCCACTTGTCGGACACCTACCTTAGAGTGCCATTTAACTTTCTGGTTCAGAGTATGTAGTACTCATGGCTCCAGCGAGCCCAAAAATCTTGGTGGAGTTTTGCAGGAGTTTCCACCTGCTTTTAATGGTAAAACGTTGGTTGAATGGTCCTCATCTGGTGGTGCAGAAAGAGGCTCCATAGTTAGAAAATGACCTGGTGTTAGGCAACGCAAGTCATTTGGATCCGAACTCAAAGCGCAGAGTGGCCTTGAATTTAGAACAGATTCAATTTGTGTAAGAACTGTGTAAAGTTCCTCAAAGGTAAGGTTTTGTTCGCCGATTACGCGAGCTAGGTGTGTCTTTACCGACTTAACACCGCTTTCCCACAAGCCACCGAAGTGAGGAGCGCTAGGTGGATTATACGACCACTTTATTTTTTCTGAGGTTACTGCACTATGCAGATAACTCATAAGCTGACGATAGGCACCTACAAAATTAGTACCGCAATCACTAAATATTTGAGAACAGCGTCCTCGACGTGCTATAAATCGTCGCAAAGCGGCAAGAAACGCGTCTGCCGACAAATCCGACACAAGTTCAATATGTGCTGCCTTAGTGGCAAAACAAACAAAAATACAAATATAGGCCTTAAGAGATTTAGAGCCCGTAGGCGGTTAGCCTTTATTAAAGAGGGCCAGCAAAATCAACACCAACAATACTGAACGGTTTGATTTGGGTAATACGTGCTGCCGGTAGGTCTCCCATAGGAGGAGTTACCAGAACCGGTTTGGTACGAAAACATCTATGACATGATGATAAATAACTTCGGATTGAATTTTTAATGGAAAGGATCCAGAAATTCTGTTGGATAAGATACGCTGTGGTATTAACACCGGGATGGCAATACCTTTCATGAGTTGACCGAATGATAAGTTCGGTTAATCGGTGCCGCTGAGGCAATAACGCAAGAAACTTTTCGAAATAGGAAAGCGAAGAATGTGTCAAGCGCCTACCTACTCTTAAGATATTTTGTGGATCAACAAATAGAGAAAGTTTTCGCAAGCTTTTAGGTAACTTACGGTTTGCCTTGATCGAAGCTATTTCCCTTGAAAATGTAACATTTTGTACATGCCGGACGATAATCATGAGAGCATTGTGTAATTCAATGTCTGTTAAGGAACCCGTATGACGTTGAGCCATGGGTTTAGAAAATCTATAAATGTAAGCCACGATGCCTTGGATTTTATATAACGATGAAAAGCGACTTAGTAAAATGTCAATGACGTTTGGATCTGTTTGAGCGACAAATGTTAGGATCTTCTTTTCCGTAGTTACCTCAGCAATTGAGGTTGACAATGTTGGTTGAGGCGGCCACGAGTCACTAGGGTAGTGAAGCCATTCAGGCCCCGCCCACCATAGCGAACATAAAATAACCGCGCTTGGCATTAATCCCCGAGATGCAGGATCAGCCGGATTATGCGAAGATTTAATATAAAACCATCGGCTAGGTGCAATGATTTCTTGAATGTGGCTAACACGGTTTGCCACAAAGTTTTCCAACGAAAGGTGGAGAACGTATCCAAGTGAGAGCGACCGTAGAATCACTCCACGCTGAAACATCGGAGATGTCAATCAAGCCTTGATAAGACCGAATGGTAAAAGAAAGTAAATCGGTTAATAAAACGGCGGCACATAATTCCAAACGTGGAATTGAAATGCGCTTAATTGGAGCTACCTTTGTTTTAGCGGTTACAAATTGTACAGTTATTTCTCCAGTAGTTTGATTTATGAACTGAAAATACACTACCGCTGCATACCCTACCTCGCTAGCATCGCAAAACCCATGCAAATGACAAGTAAAAGGATCCGAAGGGGGTAAACAACGTGGTAACTTTAATGACGATAATAACGGCAACTCTTCTTGATACTGCTGCCATTGAGACGAAATGTCTGCTGGTGGGATGTCATCCCAATTTAAACCTAACATCCACAGATGCTGGATTAGGCGTTTTGCAAAAGTGTTAGTGGTGCTAAAATCCTAATGGATCATATATTCTGGCAACTTGCGAAAGTATGTTGCGCTTTGTACATATTGGGTTTAATGGTTTAACCCGAAATGAGAAAATATCTTCTGTAGGTGACCATTGAAGACCTAATATTTTTATTGATTCGTCAGAATCGAAATCGAGAGAAGTATATTGGCAAAAATCTGACGGAATGCCTTCCAAAATAGAAACTGAATTAGAACTCCATTTTCGAAGTTCAAAACCAGCCAAATGTAAAAGTCGGATGAGTTGATCTTTAATTTCGCGGGCCGATTATATAGAATCTCCACCGGCGACGAAATCATCAATATATAGATTTGACCGTATAGCCTCAGCGGCTAACGGAAACCTTTGCCTTCGTCAATGGCTAATTGCTGAAGAGTTTTAATGCTAGATAAGGCGATGACTTAATACCATAGGTCACTGTATTAAGCTGATAAGTCTGAATGGGTTCTTCTGCGGAGAACCGCCAAACAATTAACTGAAACTTTCGATGTTTTTCGGTAACCAAAATTTGTCGATACATTTGGCGAACATCACAAGTAAAAACGAAACGATGAGAGCGAAATTTAAGTAAGATTGACGAAATGTCATTTTGGAGACTCGGTCCAGCCAATTGAGTGTCATTAAGTGACACGTTGTTTTTAGCCTTTGCAGAGGCGTCAAAAACCACACGAATTTTAGAAGTATGACCTTCCTCTTTAAACACAGGGTGATGGGGTAAAAAATAATTATCGTTCCCAACGGGCGGAGAATCGAGTAATGCCATATGACCCGCATCAAGATAGTCCTGCATGAAATTGTTGTATTGGGCGCGTAGCTCCGGTTGAGCATGCAATTTGCGCTCCAACGAAAATAGTCTTTTTTTAGCCATGTCAAAGGAATTATCAAAAACGGGCAAAGTATCGTTGAACGGTAACGCAACAATAAAACGACCGCTAGGGTCACGAGAAAACGTGTTTTCAAAAATCAAATCTGCCTTTTCTTCTTCTGGAGAAGTATAAGGCTTGGATGGCAACTCTTCTATCTCCCAAAACAGCCTTAGGGTCTGGTCGATAGGATCTTCTACAGAAGTAAAAAATGCTTGGACAGTGTCAGACTGCAAGCTTTTTGTGGGACCAATAATAGTCCAACCAAAAATTGTATTTATGGCGGCAGGCTGAAGAAACTTGCCATGTATAACACCGCCATTGATGATGAACGGATAAACATCTGCTCCGAGGAGCATGTCAATGGTTCCTGAAGAGTTCCAGGTCGGGTCTGCAAAGTGCAGGTCGCATAAGTGTTCCCAATTATTAGGAACTTCAACGCTAGGTAATTTGCCAGATATTGACGAAAGCACAAAAGTTGTGACTTCTAGAGATTTTTCAGAGTCTAACATAGTGCGAATGGTGCAGCTGACGGCACCCTATTGACTGCTGAAGTTGTCTGCCCAAGTCCATAAATCGGAACTTGAGAACGTATGCGTGGAAGCCAAAGTTTGCTCACGCAATCGTCTCGAATAAAGCTAGCTTGAGAGCCAGGATCTAAGAGTACCCTGATCGGTTTGTATCTACCAGACCGGTCTTGAACTTCCACAACAGCAGTGGAGAGTAAGACAGTAACTCCAAGATTTGAATTCGTCTGTGAAGACAAAACATTTGCCGGAATAGGAGAGGCTGACTGCGTCCTATTGGCATTTTTATGCATAGGTGTAGCGGTCGGTTCAGCTGAACGGCTAGAAGCAGGTTGCGGTTCAAAATGTAGCAAGGTATGATGCGGCTTGGCGCAAGTTCGACAGGAATTATAAGATTTGCATTGCATGGACGCATGGTCTGTTCGTAAGCAATTTAAACAAAGGCGCAAGCGTTTGACAATGTCGAAACGTTCCGTCGGAGTTTTCTTTAGAAACGATTGACATCTGTAAATTAAGTGATTGCCTTTGCAAGAAGGACAATGGTGCGAAAATGAATTATTTGAGTCACTGGGGCTACTTGGTGTGTCCAGTGAGACTACGTTAGAAGAAACTCTTGGTTTAAACTGAAACGCTGAGGATTTCTTAGGCACTGATGTGTGAGATGTATGGACAGTCGTCGAATAAGAAACAGGTGCGGTTGAAGAAAAGGTTTCCAACGCTGCACATTGTTGAGTTAAAAAATATCTCAAATCCTCGAAATTAGGTATTTGCTTCGGATCCGATTGGAGTTCGAAGCGTTTTCTAGTGAACGGATCGAGTTTTTCTAAAAGCAAATCGACTAGAATAAAGTTTCAATGTTCAGTGGGAAACTTTAAGTTAGTTAGAACAGCAAGGTTCTCTGAAAAACAATCAATAAGTGCCCTAAGTTTCTTAGGGTCTTCTGATTTTAAAGGTGGAAAGTCTTTCATTGCTTTCCAATGCAAAGTTGCCAATAAACGCGGATTGCTAAATCGCTCACGCAAGGCGTTATAGGAAATAATAAAGTTATCCCCCGAAATGGGTACCGATTTAATGATTTTTAAAGACTCCCCGGTACAAGAACTGATAAGGTAATTTAATTTTTTGATATTGGACAGCGGCGCGTTATTATAGACCAGACTGTCAATAAATCGATGAAAGATGCGAACTCAGTTACCTCATTCTTAAAGAGTGGGAGCTTTAACGGTACCAATTTTGATACCGTGCTGCTTGGAGCATTTTCCGTGATTTGTGCCCGCGTTTCTTGCATCGTTTCGAGATGCAGCAGTATGCAAAAATAAGCAGAATCTACTTCCTTCCGTAAGGCGTTGTAATTTAATGATTCTACATCGTTACATGAAGCTAAAACGTCAACTAAAGTTTTATTGAAATTTGTATAAAGGTCATGTACTCCCCTTGTTTGAATAAGGAACAACGTTTTTAAAGTTGGGTCACTTTGTATAGGGTTACTAAGCTCAAACATTTCTATAATACGTGTTTTCAGTAATTCTAGTTCTACTACATGTGCCTTCTTCGGAGCCATAGTGACTGTTATTGTGAAAGGCCTACAATAAAATGTTGTAAAACCGCAAAGTTCAAATGTGGGCTGAGAAATATTAAAATATTATGATTTGTTCAAAGCACGAAAAGGTAAGACAGCGTATAAACCAATAAATCACGTTTTATGACTAACGGTTCGTCCAACAAAGCGTAAAGATAAGATGTACCGCTTACGGTTACGGTCGGCCTTTACATCAAAAGATCACAGGAAAGTTTAAAACATGTGGCTTAACATATTGCAAGAAGAATGCAGCTTTTACATTCTATTACTCCTGCAGATGTTCAATATTTACTGCAAACCGACTGAAAGGGTTGTGATGTACAAAACGTGCAATAGCTTTTAAATACAAAGCAAATCCTTTCCTTTCTTATTTAAGAAGTATAAAGCGACTTATAGTTTTCAGGTTGCTTTGTGTTTTATGCCGCTAAAATGAATTTAAACTGAAAACTAACACATTTGATGTTTGTTTGTAACTAACGCTTGTTGGTTTAATTACGGCAAAATCACTTAATTTAGTCTAACGAAAGTATGTAGCTAATATTGTACATATTTTAACCGTTAACTATGGAGCTTGAACACAAATTTAAAGCTAAATCATTAATTAATTAAAAAGCTCGCTGGTGTGCAAAGTGATATTTAATTTAGGACATGCGTATACCATAAGACTGGTGAATTCGGATCGACTTTAGGACCAATGGTTATTAGGGTTAAGGAGATGATATATAAATATGCTAATTACAGGGAAGGACCAATTGCTTTTGTAGCAATAACGATGACGGTGGAGCGGTAATGTAATAACTAAACAACTACACCAAACTACTTAATAAAGGGTATAAATACCTTTTATCCTGTGCCGCTGTGGGCAATAAAACGTTCACGCACAAAAGCTTTCGACGGAGAATCAGTAACACGCACGATTGGTGTCGGTCTCGCTTTCAAAAGCTCTAATACAACCGGCTTCTGCAAGGGTTCGGATGCGACTCACTTTATGCACTGTTACTGTCGGTATAAATGTTTCACTCAAAACTGCAGGACACCCGCACCACTCGTGTTTATTGCCACAAATTCCAATGAATGTTCGATGATGACGTAACAAAAAGAAAAACAAAAAATAAGGTACAAAAGGAAACATATTTAAAAATACGAATTTATTCAAGAAATTTCGGAAAATAAATTACGTAATGATGAGCAAGTTGGATAACAATGACTGGTGCATCATGTGGGAAGACGATAGAAACAAAAAGTTTCAAGTGTTCAGTTAATGAGAATTGAGCATATAGATTGCGAATTAATGAAACAATGTTTAAAGGATGTTTTGTGAGACACTTGTTGCACTCTCCTTGTTTCTCCTAAATTATTTTAAAGCCTCTAAAAAATTATAAATAATTATAAACGGAATGGAATAACACTAAATCCAACTTAAACATGGCGGTCAGAGACATTCTGGGGAATACACAAAAACAGAAACCATGAATAACCAAGAATATCCTGAATTTAATAGGCGAAAGACGAAAATACAAAAACATACCCGACGAAGCCGGAAAACAAAAGATACAAAGCCATAAAATGGGAAATTATTCGCAAATGCAGGAAAGCTAAAGAACAATAAATTAATGAAAAGTGCACAGAGGTACAAACTAAGATGGAAATAGGAAAGACAGACGAAGCATACAATTTAATTAGAATGAATTTTAGGGATATATAACCGTATAGCAAAAGTACAAGGGGCGTGGAAAGAGACATCATCATAGAAAATGTAGAAAAATGGAATTTATATGCAGAACAGGAACTATCAGCACTAGAACATGAATCAGATATTGAAACGGATGACTTGGGATATCCTGTACTTAAAAATGAGTTTAAATCAGCATTAAAAGGTTTAAAAAATGATAAGGCACCGGGGATAGATAAGGTGCAAGCAAAAACTCTAAAAGCCAATAAACAAGCAGTAACTGAACGTCTCTTCCAACTTGTAAGCTATATGTATGAGACAGGGAGATACCCAGAGATCTCAAACGTAACATCATAGTCACTATACCAAAAAAGAGAGGCACGGATAGAAATAAAAATTTGCGAACAATAAGTTTGACGGCACACGATCAAAAATATTAACTACAATTTTACAAAGACTGAAGGAAAAACGAGCTGAGGAATACTAGAAGAAGCTCAGTTTGAAGGTTTAGGCGAAACAGGGGAACACAAGAGGCTATTTTAGCCCTCAGTTGATAATGGAGAAGACACTAGAAAAGGAAGAAAGCGTGTATATAGAGTTTGTAGATCTGAAAAAAGCATTCGACAATGTAAAATGGAAACAAATGTTCCAAATACTAAAAAAGTTGGAATGAGTTTTAGGGATAGACAAATAGTTCATAGCTTATTCTTGGAACAAACAACGATAATAAAATTAGAGCAGGAACGTAGAAAAGTAAATATTAGGAAAGGGGTGAGACAGGAATATCTTCTATTCCCGTTAATTTTTAACCTGTAGATCCAAGAAGCAATGAATAATGTCAAATGCAGGGACAAAAAATTGATATGCTTAGATTTGCAGATGATATAGCGGTGTTAGCATCTAGCAAGAAAGAATTAGAAACTGCTCTTAAAGAAATGGAAACAATTCTAACAGAGAGGTACGGTATGAAAATTAAGAAAAATAAAACTAACGTACTAGTTTGTAAAGGAAAGGAAAATAAGTCAAAGACCAGAATACTGATAGGAAACGAAAAGTTAGAAAAGGTTAAGGATTTCTGCTACCTAGGAAGCCAAATAACGCAAGATGTGAAAAGTGCAAAAAATATAAAACAAAGATTAGCACAAGATCATGCTGCATTTATCCAGAAAAAAAACAACTACTATATTCAAAGACAACAAACATAGAAGCAAGGAAAAATTGCTAAAAGCATATGTGTGCAGCACAGCACTATACGGTTGTGAAACTTGGACGCTAGAAGAAGCGGACAGAAAAAGATAGAAGCCTTCGAAATGTGGTGCTGCAGATGTATGATGAAGATATCATGGACAGATAAAGCTAAGAACAAAAAGGTTCTATAATGGTAGGGGAAGAAAGAAATATGTGGAAAACAATAAAAAACAATAGAGATAGGATGATACGCCACATGCTAAGGCTGAAGAAGAGTGCGGAATATATCACAAGCAGAGATAGGAAAACAGAGACGTAGAGGTAGACCTAGGCTAAGCTATTGCAAGATGTAGGCTGTGGGAATTGTAGGGAAATGTGTGGACTACCTCAGAATAGAAATCAATCGAGGTACGTATCCAAACAGCTCCAAGACGGAAACCTAATGACGAAAAGACTAATTGTACTTGAACCTGATGATTATTATAAGCAACTACAGATGTTGATTGGCAATATTCTCAACTAATGTTGATTAAGCAAAAGAATTAATTGGAAAATTATTAATTCGGCGAACGGTTAAATTATGGGAGATCGTGGTAGTCGCAGGTTGCTTAACCACCTTCACATACCTTGCATGTGATTTTCCAATGCTCCACCCGAAGGTACTACATTGGCCAGAAAGCGATTTTTTTTATCTGGAAAATTTGGAATTTTGCCGAACACTTGCTGTTCCAAGCAAGGTAGGGATCTTTAACGTGCGTGACAACACTCACACACGGGACCTCCATTTTACCTCTCATCCGAACGAGGGTGTACTTTTGTGAAAAATGCTCGCCGAACATTTTTCAAGCGGACCGTGTTGGAGTACGAACACCTTCACATACCTTACATGTGATTTTTTCCAATGCTCCACCCGAAGGTACTACATTGGCCAGTAAGCGAGTTTTTTTTACCTGAAAAATTTGGAATTTTGCCGAACTCTTGCTGTTCCAAGCAAGGTAGGGATCTTTAACTTGCGTGACAACACTCACACACGGGACCTCCATTTTACCTCTCATTCGAACGAAGGTGTATTTTTGTGAAAAATGCTCGCCTAACATTTTTCAAGCGGACCGTTTCGGGATTCGAACCCGGGACCTTGGGCGTAGTAGTCACACACATACCACTACGCCACAGAGCCGCGTCACCTTCACATACCACTGAATATCGGTGAAATAGGGTAAATATTTAGAAAACAATAGAAAGGTACCGAGCTGTATCTAAGAAGAAGAGCAGCGGCTATGTTCGAAGACAACAAACATAGAAATAAGGAAAGATTTGTTGAAAGCATATGTGTGGAACACACTACTAGAAGTCTTTCGGAATGTGGTGCTTCAGATGTATGAAGATGATAGCATAGACAGACAAAGTTAATAATAAAGAGGATTTAGAAATAGTAGGAGAATAAAAAATTCTGGGGAAAACAAAAAATAAAAGAGATAATAGGATAGGACACATTCTAAGGCAATTGGGGAATAGATTGGGATATATTACAAGCAAAGATAGGAAAAAGAAAGAGGCAAAGGTAGGCCTAGATCAGGTAGTGACAAATGTGGACTATGGGAATTTTATGGAAACGTGTAGGTTAGCTCAGAATAGGAAACAATGGAGATACGCGTCTAACCAGTTCCACGATTGAAGACCTAATGATGACTAATAAAGGAAGTAACCCAAGCGAGTATTAAAATATTGCATTAAATGTAAAATACGCATT